>OX637486.1:18439845-19016290 GCA_951800055.1 Cenopis cana
ACAGATTATCTAAATTAGGTAGGTAGGTACTCCGTAAATCGTTCATGATTATATCATTTACGACACCATTAAAATTTAAGTTAATTTAATTAATTAAGTTAATTTTAGTTATTATACATTATATTCTGTTTATTAATGGTCTGGTTTTTCACATTGTCATGAATTGTATAATTGTATTTTTGTTCTTTGTTTGGCAATAAATTCTTTCTTATCTTATCTTAATTAATAACTTTCCGTTTCCCAGTTTATCAATACCAAAATAGTACAATTATTTACCCTTATGTACAATGTAAAATTAATCTTACACATTTAGCTACATTTATTTATGTAGGTATTAAAGTAAAAACATATTTAGGTACATTTACAATTAGCTAAACACCACGCGAATAAACTGCCAAGCCGCTATAAGACCCCTTAAGGCTTTCGTAACCGAATGTACAATAAGCGAGATGGAATATACAGATTGACGTGATCACCTTTGGCTGTTCCGTTGGGCAAAAAGACTAAAAAGAAGCGAAGTTCCATTTTGTGTGTGTCATGTCAGCGGGGCTAGCATAATTACTGCAGCGCGACGCGAGTAGAGACTAATCTACTTTCCTCTTTCTAATTTGTACAGTTCGAGCGAGACAGGACACGCATGTAGCATTACCTTTTTACAGAACTGTATCATTATGGTATTTTATGCAACGGTTGGTTGTATAAAAAGAATCCAAAAAGGTGAGTGGTGTGGGTGACAAGACATCACGAGCCTTTTTGGACCAGTTATACACTTTTTCCACGACACGTTTCAAATAAATAGTAAATATTTGTTAAACTTCTCAGAAGCCATCACCCTTAGTAATTACTTATGCAACTTACCTACGCAAAGTCTTCAAGAATGACGTAATTAATTTTTAATTTCATAGATAAAGTCTGAGTCGGTCTTCTTGAGTTCTTCGATGACTTTTAATTATTGAAAGTCGCAGCCAATACCAATCCTGCCACTTTGACCAATTATACAAATTTTAACGACTGTTTTAAAATCTTTCGGCTTAAGCACCTCGTTAATTCAGCCGTTAGCGACTCACCGCAGGTTAGATAACGGTTAAGACCCGGCCGTAAGTCTGGCCTTACTCGCGACAAGGGTTTAGTTTTATGTCCATTAATTAATGCGCCAAAACGAAAGATAATTGTGAATGGCATTAAATTAGTAAGCCTGTCTTTAAACGCTTTTTTCACACCGGTGACGAACAGCGTGGTTGTCACCGTAGCTTATGGTCGCTTGTAGCTCTCAGCATTATACACGCGAGTTGCCGCCCTTTATTATTTTTTATATACAACGATGGTGTCTAACAAACTTAAGGCTTGCCTGATTGTAAACAGATGCTGTAGCCTAAGGTCACTTGCCACTCCAGACGAATCACAAACGCGTTGCGGACCATTTATTAACAGACATTGCATACTCACTCCGATGTAGATCCGAAGCACACCTGAAGTTTTCTCGAAACATTAACTAATATAATTCGAACGCGTTTGCGTTTTGTCTCAAAATGTATGAAAACGCTCTCACCGAGTTTAAAATACGCGCGTTCATCGGTTAGCAATAAATGTTATACTCGCTGTTTTAGTTTCCACTAGTGACCACCAGAGGCGCTGTTCACGTTTTCATACCACTTTCATACATTTTGAGACAAAACGCAAACGCGTTCGAATTAGTTAATGTTTCGAAAAAACTTATACTAGAGCTACTGTCACCTGTGACACGCGAAGGAATGTAAGCGCTGTGGGTAAGTATGTGTGCGTGCGCTGTCGGTACACGCGTCAATTGTTTGCGCGGGTGCGTAGCGCGGTAGCGCGCGCGTGGCGCGGAAGAATCGCGACGCGCGACGGCACCCGATCTCCATTCTGGGGGTTCGTGTCCATTCTGTATGTAATACTACTCATACACATAATCTACTACTATACTACTATAGGTACTATTCTGTGCCCGAAGAGGTTCTTGGCTTCCGATATGAGTTAGCGCCATCGCGCACTGTCCTGTGCGCCTGTAGGCCTGTTTCGCCGCCCTGTCTTCATATCTTCCAGCTCCTGATTTTATCGGATCCTCCAGCTTCCATCATCTCTCTGCATCTTGCGGAATATTTACGCAATGAAGATATCCAGCTAAACTTGTAGTTATACGTATTTATTGATAACTGTAGCTCTATAGCTCTAGTATAAGTTTTTTCGAAACATTAACTAATTCGAACGCGTTTGCGTTTTGTCTCAAAATGTATGAAAGTGGTATGAAAACGTGAACAGCGCCTCTGGTGGTCACTAGTGGAAACTAAAACAGCGAGTATAACATTTGTTGCTGACCGATGAACGCGCGTATTTCAAACTCGGTGAGAGCGTTTTCATACATTTTGAGACAAAACGCAAACGCGTTCGAATTAGTTAATGTTTCGAAAAAACTTATGCTAGAGCTACTGTATCGGCCAACGTTAACTCGTCCAAAACCGTGTCCACAGAAACCTCTCGTACCCCTAAGTCGGTCTAAAGGTTAATACAGTGCTTGATTCAAATTTTAAGGTACGGTCAGTTGAACGTATGTTTACGATCTTGGGTCTTATGCCTTGGAATTAAGTCTCAAAATGTGTGTATTATAGGCGGTGCCCAACGGCGATGTAACGGAGTATTTATTTAAGTTGGAAAGTGATAATTATTTGCGTATGTAGGGGCTCTGAAGTGGGTTGTTGTTTTAATTAATTACGTTGGATTCCAGCAACTGTTACAAAGGCTTTATTGGAAATTTTAAGCCGCTTTAATGTTGAATGAAAATTGTGAACTTCTGTTTCTAAGCCCTAAATGAATAGGTACTTACATAATAATTTGAACTAACTATGAATATTTAATATGCTACACAAGTTCTATGCAAGAAAAAAATGCACACGCCATACATTTTACTACGAGCAGTAAGTACTTTATCAAAAAAAAAAAACAAAATATAAATATAAATATTTGTGGACAATCTTACACAAATCAACCTAGTCCCAAACTAAGCAAAGGTTTTGTACTATGGGTACTAAGCGACGATATACAAAATTATATAGTATAGTATAGATATAAATAGATACTTAAATACATAGAAAACATCCAAGGCCCGAGAACAAATATTTGTGCTTATCACTTTATCACACAAATAAATGCCCCGGCCGGGATTCGAACCCGGGACCTCCATCTTCGTAGGCAGGGTCACTACCAACTAAGCTAAAGCGGTCGTCATATAGGTATAAAACAGTTTCATTAGGTACTTTTTTTTAAATATTTGTGGACAATATTACACAAATCGATCTAGTCCCAAACTAAACAAAGCTTTTACCATGAGGACTAGGCGACGATATACATACTTACATAGATAAATATATACTTATATACCTACATAGAAAACATCCAAGACCCAGGAGCAAATAATTCGTGCTCACACACAAACAAATGCCCTGACCACGTGACTACGTACTGACTTGAGATTACCAAAAATTTTACACGTTATAATATGTGTGACACCGCTTAGGCGACTTCCTGATTTGTCGGTGCGGATGCGGTACGATATGAGAAATCTGTCAAATGTCAGTGTCAACTGTCATTCAACTCAGTACTACTTTTTACTGCGCCCCTACATTTAAATGAGTGCTTCCTGACTGGCGTGGGATGCGGTACGATATGAGAAATCTGTCAAATGTCAGTGTCAACTGTCAGTCAACTCAGTACTACTTTTTACTGCGCCCCTACATTTAAATGAGTGCTTCCTGACTGGCGTGGGATGCGGTACGATATGAGAAATCTGTCAAATGTCAGTGTCAACTGTCAGTCAACTCAGTACTACTTTTTACTGCGCCCCTACATTTAAATGAGTGTTTCCTGACTGGCGTGGGATGCGCGGAAGCGGGACGATGCGAAGGCAGTACTGGTCCGCTTCTGCGCATAATATTACTGTCAAGTGGGAATCTTTGCAACGTAAGTAAGTTTATGTCAAAGAAGAAATTGTCACATATCGATCCCGCCCCGCCAAGTCAGGAAGTCGCCTTAATCATATACATACATATACTACGGGTTTTGTGGTTTGCAGTATCGTGGTAATTGACAATATTTCATAATTTCCAAAAGTCCTAATTCGAAAAAAAATTCGGTAAAAACGTGTGAAATACACAAAAATCGTTTTTTTAGATTTTTTTCTCCGTTAATTTTGGAAAAAATCGCAAATTACTGTTAACCGAAAGTTGACGTCATCTTCCTCGCTGTATTCAGGGAGACCTTAGTACAGAGTACAGACAATCGCTGCTCTGGAGTGGCTCTGGATTCTTGTTGGGAAGATGACGTCATATTTTACTTACGCCCTTTTGGAATGACCTACTTTTCAACGTGTTTTTTTTTGTATGAAATAATGAGTTAAATTGAAAAAGAAAAAATACGGGTGGCTTAAATTTTTACCTATTTTCTAACTAGTTCATAAAATAAAGTAGTTAAAAATATGAAATGTTGTCAATTATGTACAGATCCCTAAAAACTTTCAACTCCTTGAAATATAAAGTATTTCCAGGCAGCTAAACTTTGACAATAAAATAATTCCCAGTTTTTCCGACGCCAGCAAACTCAGTTAGCTCGAATCTTGCAATTAAACCGATTTTTCCAACGAGACAATTTCAGAACTTGGAATTGTTAGTGCAGGACAGTTTTAATGGACGGCTAAATATTATTACGATGAAAGTACGGTATCTAAAAGGCTTAATACATTTTATGTCACACCTGGCCATAAAGTGGCCATTATCGCACGCTCCGTGCGCGAAAAAACCCACTTCCTGGCCAGGGGGTGACATAAAATTTTGTACTTATCACGGGCGATAATAAAGAAAGCCTCAGATCGCATATTTATCGCCCTTGCCTTCGGCTCGGGCGTAAAAAACCTGCGATCTGAGGCATTCTTTGTTTTATCGCCCTTGGTAAGTAATGTACTATTACATAATTGTTACTTGTATTGTAGCTGTTTACAGTAACCGGCAATAAATATTGCATGTCGGTTTTTGGAAAAAGATAAGAGGATAACTCTTAAATTTGATGATGATTGTAAATGACATGTGGTCTTGCTGCTGCAATGCTGGTCTCTTCGCCCACGCCACGTGATTGGCATAAAAGCAAATTTGGCTTTTAAGGCGCAGGGTAGGGCAAGGCCTTCCCCATACAAACTTTGTGCAGGTTTTATTCGTCGGTTTTGGCACTAACAAATATCATATTTTTTTTGGTTATAGATATTAGATATGCGAAGATCGTGATGTGAAAATTTTCAAACATTTCAAAAAAATTCAAAAATAAAAAATTCAAAAAAAAAATTATTAAAAAAAAAATTACATCACGAAATAGCTATGAAAAAAATAAGCATACTGACCAAAAATCATAACTTTAATGCAAACACAAACGATGTAAATCCTGCACAAAGTTTGTATGGAGAGAGCTTGCCCTACCCCTCCTCTTAAGCAAGTTTTTGATCCAAACCTTGGTACGTAAAAGCGAACAGTGAACTTGAGTATTTTGATTCTTTTCCCGGAGTAGCGATAGCAATTTTTTTTTTTTTTACATAGTATGTGTTGTTTTAATAAAACAACAATCAATTAATTTCTTTATGGCATACCAAACATTGCCATAATTTATTTATTTTTTGACGCTTATTTTGCATTTAACATAACTTGGCTAAGGTGACACCTGTCATTTAGCTGTCATCCCAGTACAATAAATAAGCCTAAAACGTCAAACTTGTTATAATTTGTACTGGTATGACAATAACAGCTTTCAGGATGTCACCGTACACAGCTATGTTGAAAGTATATTAGTTTCAAAGCCTTTCAGACCCACAAACAGCACCTTTTTACCGGACCGCGCGGAGGATCGCCTTAAATTGTTTTTCATCGTTTCCCATAGGCACTATCCGTAATATTATTTGGCCACCCGCACTACGCAAACACGTGGTCGGTTTGCGGGCATATTGGAAGGTCCACCGAAGAGCGCGGGAGCCGGCCGCATTCCTGCCACTCACTTTGCTTCATAAGGCGACTTCCTGATTTGTCGGTGCGGAGGCAGTACGATATGAGAAAAGTGTCAAATGTCAGTGACAGCTGTCAGTCGCCGCGATACCATTTTTTACTACGCCCCTACATTTAAATGAGTGCTTCCTGACTGACGAGGGATGCGCGGAAGCGGGACGATGCGAAGGCAGTACTGGTCCGCTTCTGCGCATAATATTACTACTGCGCAAATGTAATACTGACAGTATTTCATCAAGTGAGAATCTTTGCGACGTCAGTAAGTTTACGTCAAAGAAGAAAATGTCACATATCGATCCCGCTCCGCCAAGTCAGGAAGTCGCCTTACTTTGACAACCCAATAGCATTTCGGTACATTTCGCGAACTCGTTCTGGTACGTTAGCTGTGAGCGTGCGCAAACGAGAGCAATATATTGATATGTGCTTGGAATCGAAAGCGATAAATAGAAATAGTCTCGCTGGTAGCGTCATTTTGGCCACGCGCTAAACGAAGTTTTAGAATACACTGTTGCTACAATTACTGTTGAATTTTTTTGGTGAAATGTTAGTGAGAACAATAAATTTGCCTGTAAAACTCTGTAATTTTGTAATTGTGAGGTAAAGTGTTTGAAAATTGTATTGATCGCCAGATAATGATAATGATCCTAAAATTAACCTTTGATGCATGTATCGTTTGCTTCGGGTGTTCACATCTTGAATGATTGAATAAAACTACGGAACCCTAAAAACGCGCCGCTCCACTGCCTGTGCCAGGAAAACTCTCAGTTTCTTGGGGCACTTGGCCCCGCCTGACAAAAATAATTTGGTAAAACTGATGAACGTCGGTCAAGTTAAGGGAAGCAGAGGCATAATATCCACTGGGCTGATGCTATCGATTAAGATATGCACTGGAATCTGTAAAGCGCTTAAAGAAAGATAGAAAATGGGTTTGTTCGAAACGCACTGCAGACTAAAGCGACTTATGGTGGTCATGGTAACGACCCTCAGTCGAAGAGATGTGAAGAGGGACGAAGAGGTTTTATGAGGCCGAGTCCGTCAGGTACTAATGACAGTGCGGTCTCCGTGTCAGCTTCGGCAAAATTGCTTCTGCAAGTCCGGATGTCTGGCTACTCTTTTCAACACAGCAAGTTCGAAAATTATATCTTAGTCTTTTGTCAATTCAATTTAATGAAAATTTGCATTATGTCCGAGCCATGGGTCAAAACATAATATCACTCATGCGGTCTACAGCTCATAGAACTCCTTCCGTCTCAGCTCCCGGGCCACCGTCCGATATTGGAAGCAGATGACAAACTGCAGGCCGCCCCTAGCTGCTCTCCATAAGACAACAGACTCCAAGATGTTACGTACATTTCTTGATACACATCGTTGCAGATCCAACGGGTTCATTTGACCTTTAACGCATTCACTGCCACCAACGCATATATGCGTTTCCGTTACTTTCACCCAGTGCCTTGAACCCACAGACGCGTTCATAATATTTAGTGACTTTCACCCTGTGCCTTAGTGCCTTAGACTTAGAATAGTCGGTTGAACTCACATGTGCGTTTGGGACACACAGCAAAGTGCGGCACCTGCCGAATGTCCAGCAAAAGAGGGTGGCAGTGAATGCGTTAACATACGTGAAAGACGAGTGAGAGAGTCTCAGAGACGTCTTGACTATTATTTTGAACTTAGTCACCATGCAACAAGTGAGGCTTTGAGACCACATCGTCGGTTAGGTTAATTGTACATTGTGCATACTTTACGATCGAGCAGCGAAAATTTTAGCCGTATAATATTAACTGCGAAAACGACCCAAAACATATCCAAAAACGGTTTCAAAAGGTAAGAAAATAAGAATACAACATGACAAGAAAGTACGCAATTCCCCTCTCAATATACTTTTCCCTTTAAAGATAACGGCCTAAAGTGCCTAAACGGTATTATGACTCATAATAGCTCAACTAATTACAGTGTTCCTATCTCCGCAACACGGACTGGAAGGCGACGCGTGAATCAAACTTTTAATTAAAGCGTCATTCGGAAGGGTTGAAAAGGGTTGATATAGTGCTTCATTTGCCCGTAACTTAATAAGAACTGAATTGGGGCGTTCACGGGTTACGCTACATTAAGGTTACACGATTTAGTTGGTTTGTGAAAGACGTATGGGTTAATGTTGTATATGTAACTGGTTATGTTTAATTTGCAGGAGTGGTCAATGCTAATTAACGAGTACGTAGAAAGGCGAAAATGTTCTTGCGGACAAAATTAGTTAATTATAACTACTGGCTCTGTGAATTATCGATGGTACTTACATTCCTGATATTCTTACATCGTTGCAGATCCAACGGGTTCATTTAATTGTACCTAATGCACGGTCCAGCAGCGAAAATAAAGACGAAATTCGCCCCAAAATAATGTGCCGCTCGAACATGCGTGAGTTTGCATTTAACCATCCCGCTCTCTACGGAAGCTCTTTGTGTAGCTGTCGTAAATATTTAAACATAGACAATAACATATGTAAATATTTAAACAAATGGGGCCTAATTTCTCATTTCAAAAATCTAATTTAGAAACTGTAAATGGAGCTTAATTTTTAAAAATAATCACTGTTTGCCTTTCACTAAAAGGGTTGTTGATCTTCCTAAGCTCTTAAGTATTTTTAAATGTTCCGAGTAAAATATGATTTCGCAGGTAGCTAAGAAGATATTTGTCTTTAATATTGTCTAAACAGCCCACGGAGTTTCTAAGTAAAACGGAATTTCATTTTCGTCCAGAATTCGTCTGTGAATAAAATGATGCTTCGGTAATAAAATTGCCACTCCCTTGTCATCTTTAATTGTTAAAAGATTGCTAGAGAGAAATTGCACAGTGTGCTGAATACTTTCTCTTCTTCTTAAAAATAGGATCCCCAGTAGCAGTGTGAAGCATTGGGACATTTACCTTTTGTGATTGAATGAGTGAGCGAAGCGTCTAAGTTTCAACTTGGGCATAATGCATTTGTATGTCTGTACGGATGTCCGGCTGTTCTACAAGTCGCATTTCTCAACCGATTCCCCTGAAACTTCGTAGGCAGGTTTGATAATGAATAGTTTCAATTGGTCGATTCAGTTTTCGTTATAAATAAAAGATCACTTGCGTTGCGTGGTCTGCCGTTCAAAGAGCCACTAGTTATAATATACTTTTTTATTTTTTGTGGACAATCTTACACAAATCTTCAATACTTATTATATAGATAAATAGATACTTAAACATCCAAGACTTGGGAACAATTCGTTCTCATCACACTAATAAATGCCCTGAGCGAGATTCAAACCTGGGCCCTCCACCTTTGTAGGCTGGGTCAACCAACTAGGTTAAAGCGGTCATCTTAGTATACGTATATGTGTTTTTATATGTGTCCATAGAATGAGTCATATATACCTATAAGTACATATGTTTGTCGAAGTGGTGTAAACATAGCTGACATGCCGCCTGACGCAGGGCACTGGCAATGAGAATTACTACATATTCAGTGCTCGAAGTGTTTTGTTAGGAACTTCGGATTTTTTTAGCTTTCACCAGTCCATGACGTATTATTTACATAAAATATTGTTGATAATAATAAGTCTGTCTAATTTCATAAGGTTTATTGCCTTTGTCCAGGTTTTAGTTGTTACTTATTTCAAAGTGTGTTGTTATGAATATTCATTCTTTTCAATATAAAATTATTACTTAGTATTAAAATTGTGAAAAAAATAATAATTATGACATTACATCTTAATAATTTTAGATTTTCCTCTTGGCATTCAGATTTTATTCTAGAAACTGTCTAGATTATACTATTTTTTATATGTTTTTATTTTACTTATTGACGATTTTTTTTGTGAATTTGTTATATTCTGTTTGACATAGATTACAGCAATTCAACTTTTTTTTAACATTATAATTGCATAAATAAATTGCTCTGAATAATTCGATTATACATTTGTAATATTGCCAGTCGATATTGCCAGTGCTGCCACTCATCAACACAGGACAAATAGACTGAAGCTCATCTAAGTTTCAGATAGGTAAGATTGATTCAGGAGCTTTGACTCAAACGGCCCGAGCTTTCAAAGCGTCTCTCAAATAGTCCCATAGTTAAGTTGAGCAAATAAAGCAAGCTCTGGGTACAGTTTCAAATGGTCTAAAACGTGCTTTCTCCTAGGGGGACTTGGGTTTAATTGACCGAGCGAGCAAAGCGAGTGAAGCGTCTCCTTTTCAGCTTAGGCATGCACTCATATGTCGCATTTCTCGGCCGATTTTCTTTTGAAATTCCGTGATTGATGCCAGTTATATGGAACTTTACTGTCGATTAAATTTTTAGGGAAATATTTTAAAAATGATTAGGGTTGACAACGTAAAAAAATATCATGTGTCGTACCTAATAAAAAAAAGAACAGAGAAAGAGAGAGAGTGAGATACACCTCAGTCAGACGGATCCCTCGCATAATACAATTATGTACCTATATAGGTACATACTGCGCCTAGGGTGCGTTGATCCCGGCTGCTGTCTATGGCAGCAGTCGTTAAACCAAGTTGGAGGCCTTCGGGCGGCTTGAGAACTTCTAATAGTCAAGTTGCCCACTCACTTGACAAAGGGGTGTCGAAGTTGCACCACTCCGTAGGTAAAGTACCCACCGCTACCCTACACGTGACCCCTAGGTGGTGCTAAAAGTGCAACAAAAACTGGCAACCGTACTGTATTCTTGAAGATCTCACGGTTCTAAATAAACTAGTGGCTCTGTGAGCTGTAGACCTCGTGAGTGTTTTTTTTGAATTTCCAAAAACTATGTTAGATATCGAACCTGCTTACAAAATTTCACGAGAGTCGGTTGAGAAACGCTGTAGAGAAATAGGATTATTATTTTTCAAATTACTCGACATAAATATTCTATGTAATCAAACAACCTGCTCACAATATTTCACGAGAACCGGTTGTAAAATGCGACCCTTAGAGATGAGAGATGTAGTGTAGGGACGCCTGGCCGAAAACAGGCGGGCTGTCGATCTTTGTTCGGGATCATTCAGCCCATTTCCCCAGAGTTTGAGCTCGAGGTTATTGTCCCGGCGGCGCTCCCACATTTGCTCCTTCCAGTCTTCCTGTTTTCCTGCAGAACAGAAGGACATCTTTAAGGTCGACGTCCCTCAATTCTCCCTCCTCCAACACATCTCTACTGAATATATTATAACGCATTGCTGCATACATACTACATTCTGCTAATAAATGTTTACTAGTTTCGTCCTCCCCACAGTGTGGGCAGGAGGCATCATCTCTTACACCTATTACCGTTAAGTGCCTATTAAGAGTATTGTGACCGGTGATGATTCCGGTTAACAATCTCAGATTGCTCTTACCCAGCTTCAGCAGATACCTTGTTCTCCTGTGATCTATACCTTCTAGCATCATCTTGGCCTGCCTACATGCGGTTTCCTCCTTCCATCCTCTGTCTGCCTCCCTTAGGGCCAATCTCTCTATAACCCCCTTCGTTACCTCTGCTGAGAAGGGAAGGGTTGGTTCAGGACCCATGAGTTCCCGTTCCGCCCCCTCCCTCGCCAGCTCATCTGCCTTCTCATTCCCTATTACTCCTTGATGCCCCGGCACCCATGCCACCGTTACATCCCGCTTTTCCCCTAACTCATTCAGGTCTCTCTTACATTCCCTCACTAATGAGGAGGTTACTGTTGCCTTGTTTAGTGCTTTTAGCGCCGCCTGACTGTCTGTGTAAATTACTACTCTTCCGGTCTGCTGTTCACTCTCTTTTAAAGTTTGTACGCATCTCATTATTGCATAAAAATGCGACCCTTAGAGGAGAACAAATCGAAATTCGGCCAGAGAAACACAAAATCATTGACAAAAATAATTGTTTTATTAAATTTCCAAAAAGTGACCCGATAAAAAAATTCTGTAGAGTTATTACCGAACCTGCTCACCAAATTTCACGAGAATCGGTTTAAAAATGCGACCTGTAGACGAGGACAACCGGAAATCCGGACATACGAAAACATTTTTGTCGAAACTAAAACAGAGACCTTCGTTTCACTCGGTCAATAAGTGTGGGTGACACTCAGGCCACTAAGTGGCTGTCGAGCCAATCGATAGTACGCAGTCGTACGACGTCACTAGTATCACGATCCGGATTGTCAGTCCTTGTAGACTTACCTATGATCCCTGGCTATGCGCGTCACTGTAGTTTAATAAAGCCCTTGAGCCCAGGGCTTGGAACCGGTACCAAAAATACCGGTAAAATACCGGTATTTTATAGGTTCTCAGAGTACCGGTACTCGACAAATACCGGTACTCGAAAATACCGGTACTCAAAAATACCGGTACAAAATACCGGTATTTACCGAACAATACCGGTACTTTATAAAGGTTCCTTACGCGTGTATGCGACCTAGGTATAATTTTTCATCCATCCGACACTCACGCTTGCTTGCGCGCACAACCGCAACGTAGCAACTGGCGATAACTTATTGTGTTCTCTTTCTCTCTCATTCGCTCACTCTTTCGAGTACCGGTATTTTTTCAAAATACCGGTATTCAGGTACCGGTACTCTAGTACCGGTACCTCGACGGGTACCGGTACCTAGTTCAAGGTCACGGTACCGGTACCTGAAAATACCGGTATTTCAAGCCCTGCTTGAGCCAGCTCGAGCGTTCCTTGCCGGCGCGGGCCAAAGCTAATTTAGCGGTCGCTGCATGCCGTATTATTTATTACGACCACTATTGTACCTCGAGGCGCGGTGCGGGTTACAGGCAGAAGACGTTTTAAGGTAAGGCTGCTTTTCTACAAAGGGGCAGCGGCACAGAATAAGTAATATTACTAAGTACAGAAGTTGCACTGCTAACAAATCGCCAACTTACAAACCCAAATTATAATAGGTAAATAACAAATATTGACCACACCAAGCGAATGACGAGACGACGCGACCGTCCGGTAGCAATTCGCCACTGAATGTACTTGCAGCGGCCCGGGGATGTACTTGCAGCGGCGCGGCGAACTGACGGAGTGAAAGCCGCCTGGGGCTTGTACCACAATACTTTACAAGCGTACAATTCGACAAATTTGTGAACTTTTTCTATGGAAAATTGTACAATTGTGTCAAATTGTAGAGTTGTAAAGTTTTGTGGTATAGGGGCCTGGCAGCGGAGACGTGCAAAAGCGACCAAAAAGGGTGCGGAGCGGAGGAACGAATTTGATTGGTCAATTCTGCACAGAAAGCCTTGCCTCAGTGGAAAGCAGCCTAAGTGTAAGGCCTGAGTGGACGCTCGGAGCGGAGCGTTCGGCGGGGCGTGCAGCGGAGCGGGCGAGCGTGCATACTATTTGTGCAGCGGCGACTCGGGACACCAGTATATATGGGTTTCAATTGTTTAACATGCCTGCCCCGCTGGACCGCTGGTTTTTTTTTTTTCACAATTTACGCGAACATGAAACAACAATGGTTAGAGTCCTAAACCCGTGAAAGTAAGTATGAAGAAAAATTCTCAATTTTTTTTTTATAGTTGTCTTCAAAAATAGATATTTCTTGGCGACTCAACATCGTGGGGCCAGGGCGATCGTTAATGCTGCCTCCCACACAACCCGCTTCGGCGGTATCCACGAACGCATATTTTTTCAGATAGTATCTCAACATTTTAGTACTGAAAGATACTGAAAGAAAAAACACGTATATTTTAATTTTCGCCAAGAAATCTACTGTGCGAATTTGAACGGTGAATAAAATTTCATCCTTTATGTACTTATGCTAAGCTTTCTTTCCCCGAAAAGTATTTTTTTTGACCCAGTAGTACTTACGACTAATGGAACCCATGATTCAAAGTCACGTTACCTGCTTGGCTACAATGGCTAACATTTATAGCCAACCAAGACAACAGTTTTTCGCATTAATTTTGCACCACACATAAACAGCAGCCGCAAAGCACTGCTCTCCGACCCCAATCACAGCAATATGCGTCTTATTGCCACTGATTAAACTTCAATTTCTATTCAGCAACAAGCTTTCATTAGCCTTTGGAGAAGATCGCATAAATTCTGTATTAGAAGTAGTTTCCCCACTTATAAACAAAATAAGATCGTATCACTTGGCAAGCTATTGCAAATTTGGGCCTTAAGCAGTTGTAGTAAGGATTATTTTGTGATATAATTGATTTTGAACTAAATTCGTTGTTTTGTAGAAAGAGGTCATTGTTTACCTGTACCCGTGTATTTCCTGTACCCATTCATTACACCAGCCTCCAACAATGTCGTTATTGTTTCTAGGGGTCTTAAATGTTACTGCAATTGGACATTACAGCCGCGGAAAAAGATACCTCGCATTTCAGATCTCCGATGCACAGACCTCATCATCATAATGAACTGTAGCTGCAACAATCTTCCGTCAAGAATGTCAAGATGCTGTGGCGAAATAATACGCATAAGTAGAGGTGAGACGTACTAGGCAAAACGCGTTCTGAGTCTTGCGAGTACGCGTCCACAAAAAGACTAGATCCAAAGACTAGGTCCAAATACGCGCTAAAACGACCCCGACCCGAGGTGCTCCGAAAGAATCCGAACGCGCAGACGAATACGAATAGCGCGGAACATAAAGACTCTTAGACGTTTCGAGTCTTCAGAGCATCTTCAGAGTCGTCGTACGCCTAGTACTCGATACGCTAAAAGACGCGCGAGCGGGATCGCGTACTTACGCGTCCATGCCAAAACCTATTCCAAAAACCTGTTCCCGTAAATACGTCTCACCTCTACGCATAAGGATTATTTACCATTTATATACAAATCACATGATTAAAACAAAAAGTAATCTATTTACATTTTAACATAACATTGGAACGCAATAGAAAGCAAACATTTTCAGACAGAGAGAAATATCAATAATGAAAAACAACATCAAATTTTTTGAATTATCAATATATTAGTAATAAACGTAATAATATAATCCCACCAAAAACATAAATGTGAAAATGGGAGCCAAGTTCAATATTAAGAATATGCGTCGTTATTGACTTCGCCGACAAAAGAATTGATATCTATATGGGTGCCAAGTTCTGTGTAGAAAATCCTGAAACCTGAGATGTAATTCAAGGTCAAGATTTTGACTTGGCTGGTTTTTACGTACCTACATGCTATATTATATTTGACTATGGTATTTTTCTGAACTCTGGTTTGTTGGTAAAAACTAGCCAAGCCAAAATCTTGACCTTGAATTACATCTCAGGTTTCAGGATTTTCTACACAGAACTTGGCACCCATATAGATATCAATTCTTTTGTCGGCGAAGTCAATAACGACGCATATTCTTAATATTGAACTTGGCTCCCATTTTCACATTTATGTTTTTGGTGGGATATCATTACTTTTTGTAAATAAAGAATACTTCATGTTTATTTTAATTAAAATCAAAGTCAATCAGAGTATGTAAAATTTGAACCTTAACTAGATTTTCTTCGTCCGCGCGGAGCTCGTTCATCGCGATAGAATATAATTGCTATTATTTTTGTACCAGACGCGTTTTGCTCGTTTAAATATATAACATAAGATTTGCATGTATTATGAATAAGGTGGTTATTACATAATTAGTAGCAGTCAAGGTGGCCAAAAGATCGTAACACGTCTTTATTACAGTTGGAGTAAGAATGTGTTACGATATGTTACGATATATTTGCGACTTCGGCTGCTTTTTTTATTAATAATGAGATTGCTGTTGGCCATCTCTGCATCTGCTCCTAACTATATGACTCTGACTGCACTAAACTAACTACCTATGCTGTTCAAACATTAGGACTGTTAAAACGAGATATAGCGCATGTACACTCTCGCTGAGACACAGCGAGACAGGCCGAGCGCGAGAGTGTACAGGGGAAGTATCTCGCCGACGATTCCCATACTGAACACAGCGAGGCAGGCCGAGCGCGAGTGCTCCTGCACGAGAGTGTACAGCTAGTGTTAAGGTTGTTGGACATTTCAAGAAAAGGTAGTGTAGGTCAAAGAGAAACATTCAAAGAACATCAGCACTTGCCTCATCTACAAAGTTAAAGGGCAAGAGACATGGAGGTCCCTGCCGTCAGAAGACATCCTTCATGCGCTGCACGCCGCGCAGGCATCGCTGTATTAGACAGGCTTATAGTCATCCGTACTACGTACACGTACACTTATTTGGTACTGGTAGTAGGTACACTGGCGACGGCGAAATACGGTATAGAAGTTGACATGGACCGAGTGTCGAGTAAGTCGCGGGCAAAAGCTAATTATATTATATATTTAACTAGTTTTTTTCTTCGTCCGCGCGGAACTTGTTCATCGCGATAGAATATAATTGCTAATATTTTTGTATCAGGCGCGTACCTAGTTATCGCTCTTCCATACAAACTTCCACTCCCTTAAGGGATGATTTCGGGGATAAAAAGTATCCTATGTCCTTCTTCGGGACTCAAACTATCTCCATATATGCCAAATTTCATCTTAATCTGTTCAGCGGTTTAAGCGTGAAGAGGTAACAGACAGACACACTTTCGCAATTATAATATCACAAGTATGGATAATAATATCTAGGCGACCGAGCTCTGCTTAGCGTTTTCCCGGCCATTAGACCCATCTATGTATCTTATCTTATCTTATCTTATCTCTGCATGTGCTCCTAACTGCATGACTCTGACTGTACTATACTTACTCATAATCGTTTATTTGTCCAACATAGGTTACAGGATCTTACAATTCAGAGAGTTTCACTATGTGGCGCCTACCACCTATGCTGTTCGAACATTAGGATTGTTAAAACGAGATATAGCGCATGTACACTCTCGCTGAGGCACAGCAAGACAGGCCGAGCGCGAGAGTGTACAGGGGGGGGGGGGGGGGGGTCTCGCCGACGATTCCCATACTGAACACAGCGAGGCAGGCCAAGCGCGAGTGCTGCTGCACCGCCTGCACGAGAGTGTACAGCTAGTGTTAGGGTTGCCATAGATATGGAGACGAAGGCCGGAATCCGGGACGGGTGGACATTTCAAGAAAAGGTAGTGTAGGTCAAAGAGAAACATTCAAAGGACATCAGCACTTGCCTCATCTACAAAGTTAAAGGGCATCAGACACGGAGGTCCCTGCCGTCGGAAGATATCCTTCATGCGCTGCACGCCGCGCAGGAATTGTCTGTATTAGACAGGCTTAATAGTCATCCGTACTACGTACATGTATACTTATTTACCTAGTGGATCCCTACTAATTTAAAACTATCCTTGATTAATGGCCGGGACACTGGGACACCACGCTTCAAACCGGGACATGTGGCGGCGTACCGGGACGTATGGAAACCGTATGCTAGGTCTATCTCTAATTGTTTCGAAATCCATTTAGTTCCATTACAAACTCCTTATGAGTGCTTCTGGTTCAAAATCGAAATTTTACATATGTACATTTTTGCCCGTACAAAATCAATAGGCGCTTAGTGTGTACCTAAATAAAAGTTGTTCTTTGGAAAATGTTACAAAATTTACAAATCGTAAAAAAAACACTGTTTATGGTTCTCAGGTTCGTAATCATACATTTACCCAGCTCGATGCCAAATTTCAACTTGCTAGGTCACCTGGAAGTGGGTTAGGTTTTTGATTATATTTTCCCCAATAATTGTCCTATGTAGAAAAAATCCTATTTTTAGATGTTTGTATCTTAATAACCGATTGAGCTTTATTCATGAAATTTGGAAATCTGGTTAGCCTTAAGGATCTTAATAAACGTACTAAATTTCATATGTGTACGTTCAATACATTTTGAGTAACGTAGGTGTCAAAAGTGCCACCAAATGGTTAGTGTAATATAACACACGGCCGCTGCGACGCCAGTTCTTTTTTTTTGAACTTTGGCTTGACACGCTGCCGCGTGTCTAGATAATAAACATTATCACCAAATTTCAAGTTAGGTCAAAGGGAAGTTGAAAAATTCTTCGGAATAAAATTTTGTGAAAGACGACGGACGGACGGACGCTTCTAAATCTTCTAATATACCTATTAGAATGAAAGAAATTTATACGAATATTAGAATGAAAGACGTGTATAAGAATGAAAGAGATGCAAGATAAAGCTTAAGCCACACAGAGAGCGGGCGGGCGGTAGCGGCGCGGGCGCGGGCGGCAGCGGCGCGGGCGCGGGCGGCGGCGGCGCGGGCGCGGGCGGCGGCGGCGCGGGCGCGGGCGGCGGCGGCGCGGGAGCTGCTTTTGGCGATGGCGGCTGCCGCCAAAGGCCGCTGCCGCCCGCGCCCGCGCCGCTGCCGCCCGCGCCCGCGCCGCCGCCGCCCGCGCCCGCGCCGCCGCCGCCCGCGCCCGCGCCGCCACCGCCCGCCCGCTCTCTGTGTGGCTTGAGCTTAACGGTGACGTCATATGTGTCATGAATATTTTCTAGCTTCAAACGAATGTTCGGCACGCAACCTCCAGTATGTAGGTACTTCTCTAAACTTCTTCGTTGGACTATGATTTAAAAAAAAAATAGTTTTGTTCGGCCATTTCCGCCATTTTGGCTACCTACTGTTCAAAAATTTTTGTTTTAATCCATTTATTTTATTTATTTACAATTATTATTTTTGGAAGTGAAACAACCAAAATCGATAAATAATAAAATGTAATCGCTGATTTTACAAAAACACAACGGAATCTACATTAAATTAACAATTTATGAATACAAAAGCAACATTTACCCGCGTATACCGTCTTACATCCAGATGACAAGTCTCCCGATTTCGCGCCTAACGTGACTTACGTGACAAGTGACACTTTGTTTCGCAGACAGAAGTTTAATTAATATATTTTAAGCCACATTACTCATCCTATCAGTCAGATGTTAAATTAAGATTTATATTAAAAAGTGTCTTAATTTCCTCCGGCCAGTTACCGCCAGTTGCCCACAAACGCATCTCGTCAAGGTCTGGCGCCATTATTCGGTCATTATCCAGAAACGCAACTTTCGTACGAATTCCACTCATAACTCCTTCCAATATAGGAGAAGAACGCAGCGGGCGATGAAACTCTATTCCCTGTGCGGCTGCCATGGCTTCAATACCTACTACTGTGGCAGTGTTAAAGCACATATTACTCAGACGGCGAGCGGCGTACGTAGCCATCGACACGTGGTCCTCCTGGTTGGCAGAAGTAGGCAGACTGTCCACGCTACTTGGATGGGCGAGGCTCTTATTCTCAGACGCGAGTGCAGCACAAGTAACCTGAGCAGTCATGAAGCCTGAATTTATCCCGTCATCATTCACTAGGAACGGCGGTAGACCAGAGAGATGGGTATCTAACATCAAAGCCATACGGCGTTCGGAGATAGAACCGATTTCTGCCACCGCTAAAGCGATGATGTCCGCAGCGAAAGCAACTGGTTCCGCGTGGAAGTTACCGCTGGATATAATCTCGCCTGTATCGCTGAAGACTAGAGGATTATCTGATGCAGCATTAGCTTCGACTTGCAATACCCGAGCGGCGTGGCGTAGATTGTCAAGACACGCTCCCATCACTTGTGGCACGCAGCGGATGGAGTAGGGATCTTGCACGCGGCTGCATGTCTGATGGGACTGAACTATGCCACTACCTTCAAGCAAGGCTCTTACTGCTGCCGCTACGTCAATCTGACCAGTTTGTCCCCGAGCGAGATGCACACGAGCATCGTAAGGTTTCAAGGAGCCTTTTACCGCTTCTAGAGACAGTGCTCCAGCTACCAAACCGGCTGCAAAAACTTTCTCAGATTCAAATAATCCTCGGAGTGCTAACGCGTTTGACACTTGAGCCCCGTTGAGAAGCGCCACGCCTTCCCTTGGACCGAGAACGAGCGGTTCCACTCCAGCCAGCTCCAGACCTTCTAATGCTGATATATTTTCACCGTTCACACGGACGTTGCCTTCGCCCATCAACATCAAAGAGAGATGAGCAAGCGGGGCGAGGTCACCCGAAGCTCCGACTGAACCTTTCTCCGGGATGAGGGGCATCACACCAGCGTTGAAAAGCGCTATGAGATTCTTGATGAGCTCAACACGTACTCCGGAGAAGCCGCGAGCGAGGCTGATAATTTTGTTGGCCATGACAAGACGCACAACATCATCTGGCAGTGGGGTGCCAACGCCAACAGCATGGGAGACCACTAGATTTCGCTGCAGCTCCTCCAGCCGTTCCGGGGGGATGATGGTTTGCGCCAGCTTGCCGCAGCCGGTGTTGATGCTGTACACCACCTTCCCACTACTGACGATGTTGGCCACGCTGTCGAACGCCCTCTGTGCTGCGGCAAAAGCACTCGACTCAAGCCGCAACGTGACATTCCCGTGGTATATATCGCGCAGCGTGGAGAGCGTTACAGAACCCGGATTGAGGATGCAGAGTTTTCTACTTTCCATTATTATGTATCCTGCGTCACAAAGCAAAATACACGAATATCAAAACGTTAAAACTGTCCTGGTTTTTAATAGTTTAGTGTTCTGTATGTCTTCATTTAGTAATTTTACTACACGTGCGGAAAGGCATTTTTCGTTTTAGATGTCACACACATCAGCATCACACACTTTATATACAAGTAGGTATGTGGCTTCAAAGAGTACATTATTAATACGGTGGCTTCGACCTTGTGCATATAATTATTACCACGTTAAATAACGATGGCTTCATAAATGACATTTTAAAATAACATAATTCCATAATTAACATCGTATCCCAGGTGGCTTTTAGGTTTTTTTCGGAATTAGTCTATCTATGTAGTAGTTAAGTATCCCTGGTTGTGCCGGCAGGACAAATCAAGGATACGTACCCGGTATTAACGACGATTTGTCTTCCTGGCTATTAATTAAAATTGCAAAAATTATTCATAATCATTTTAAGTAATCATTTTGACCAACCACGGCGACTGGGGAAAAGAAAAACTAGGTAGTTAGTCACAACGTTTGCTATTTTATTTATTTATTTTATTTCAAAAGGCACATAAAACAGACAGTAATCAAAATGTACAGAAAAATACATAGAAGAGACACACATGACCAGATTACAGTCCAAAAATATATGTACACATCATGGCTATGAGTTAGAGGTGAGACGTACTAGGCAAAACGCGTACTGAGTCTTGCGAGTACGCGTCCACAAAAAGACTAGATTCAAAGACTAGGTCCAAACCAAATACGCGCTTAACCGACCCCGACCCGAGGTGCCCCGAAAGAATCCGAACGCGCAGACGAATACGAATAGCGCGGAACATAAAGACTCTTAGACGTTTCGAGTCTTCAGAGTCGTCGTACGCCTAGTACTCGATACGCTAAAAGACGCGCAAGCGGGATCGCGTACTTACGCGTCCATGCCAAAACCTATTCCAAAAACCTGTTCCCGTAAAATACGTCTCACCTCTACTATGAGTTATAATTGAAAATAAGATTATAATTGAGTTGGCTATGAGTTATGCATGTGAATGTAAACGTCAATTGTGAATGTGTATGTGGCACTCTCCACAGGCAGATGTAGATATATACGCGTTCTAACTACACTTTCGTCTCGCTCTACAATCTGCATTCAGACGTGGTCTTTCTTCTCCGCACAGGCTCATTCGCAAACAAGGTGAATTCAAAAGGTTTCAATGCGCTCTCTTCGTGAGCCCTATAGCTCCCAGTGTCCTACAAGCGAACGGCTAAAGGACGAGCTCCAAAGCTCCAAAGGTCCGAATCATCCCTTTAGAGCGCGTTCTCTACGCGAGCCTAGGAAAGCCCGAAGGGGAACCTGCGGGGATACTCAATACCTCAGAGTACAGATGTACAAGTTGCGGAAAGTTTCGAAAAAGTTGGAAATGTTCTCGGAAATGAAATTTCTTGAGAATTTCATAGAAATATAAGAAATTTCCATTTTACATTTCAGAAAGTTTCAAACCCCATACAAAAATGTGAGAAATTTCAGAAACTTACCCATGTGGAAAAATTCGCAATTTTGGAAAGTTTCCGACGGCACATCAGTAGGTACCTCAGACTTCAGAGTGACTATATAGAGCAGTATCAATCTAGCTCAGAGTGTGCCAATCAAAGGCTACAAAATTAGAAATATATGTTATATACTGTACTTGTACTTTCTTACAAGTTTATGAATACAGCCTAATAAATGACTAACTAGGCCAATGCCAATGGATGTGAAATTAATTCACATATGCAAATAAATATTTATGCAGGTGTACATTGTGCGAATTCCTCCCAAAGATTTTGCGTTTCTTCAGAAGGTGTTTATGTATTTTAAATTGCCGCTGTATTCTAGTACCTGACACAAATATGATATGCTTCCTAATGTCCGAGCAATATTTCTATTGGCACCAAAGCTATCCAGATGACGAAATAGTAGATTGTTAACCAAGGGTTGAAAGCGACCCATTTCACCCGAGATATTTTGAGGGGCTGCGCGCCTGCAGCGCCCAAGCGCGGCAGGCGTGCAGCCCAGCTTCATGGAAATTAAAAAAAAATTACTTTCCACCCTAGGGTTGGAAGAGCGATTTTCAACCCGGCTATCTACTCATGAAAATCGCACTTTGCGAACAGGAGAGATGAAAATACAGTTTTCAGAATAATATGCGGCGGTAGCCTGCCGTCAGATCAAAGTAACCGGTAACAGGCAATGTTCACTGCAGCGTTACAGGTCTTGATCGGGAATAGGGGTGATGGATGACTGATATTCTTCAATTTAGATAACAAAATGGGCGATTCTTCGGAGCCCCGTTAAAAGTTTGATATATTTTCAGAGGTGGCTTGTAATTGTATTTAACTGGGATATAACATCGATTTTTCGACTTACAAAAATATAATTAATAAGCGCATGATTCTTACTAGTTAGGAATTAATTACATTCGTTATGCATAAAATGTGATGCTGAAGAGAGAGAACAACTATTTACCTGAAAATGTATCGACGTAAAACTGTATATAAGTTTTACTCTATAACAAAAGTAAAATAACAAAGTTAGAATAACTTTGCTAGTCGAAATACATCGTATTACACATTCCCAAATCCCGAAAGTTGAACAACTATGACGAAATCTTGGAAATAACCCGCTAACTTAGTTAAACCTTTAAACGTTGGAGATAACTTTGTGTCCCTCGCGGCCCTTCAGTGCCGTAGGGCACGTTATGCGTATAGACACGAGTCCCAATGCAAGAAATCGACTTGCTTGATTGCATATACTCAATTTTTTTATTCAAGAGCAAAACTACGACAGATCTCTCACTGTGCTGTGTTTTTCTTTTTTATTAATAATGGAATTGCTCTTGGCCACCATCTAGCTGTTGACAAGGGAAAGGGATGCGTGAATCAAACTACGTGGTCGGATTTAGACTAAATCATTTATTATTCAAACCTACCCCCATGCTCATAACATTATGTGGTCGCCGGATGTACTCTGTGGTCGCCGAACTGTCAACATCAAATTTTCATCAGCTGATACGAATTAATTTATTTTGTTAGTTTATTTGTAGTTATATCTATTATTTATCATATTAAATAAGTGTGACAGTGCCAAAGAACAATTAATAGTGTTCGTGCGAAATACTACTGAGCTACATCGAGTTTAATTTGAACTAGAAGCACTACTCAACCTCAACGGACAACGATTTGAATCCGGACTTAAACCAGGGGAGTAAATAGTTTATTTTTTTTACTATTACACACTCACAAAGCTCACTAAAGTCGTGAGCATCGTCCACAACATTACATTGGCACAGCGCCAGTTCTCTTTGCTTGACGATCAGTGGAAGCAGAGTTGAGACCAGCTGCTCTCGCCGCATACACTACTTCATACTTGTACACTGCGCACATCATTTTATACATTTGTGTCCCCGAGTATTCACCTTGAAACACTTCTTTTTGACGTAAATCACTCAGTTTGTCTTGTATCTTTCAGTGTTTGTGGAGCTACCGAGCAAAATGAATAGCGCCGCTAACATGACATCCCGCAAGATCACTGCACGCCAACGCGACATGCAACTGAAGGCGACCCTGAAGGAACTGCAAGACTCCAAGGCCTTAGTCGAGCAGTTGCTACAGGAAAGAGAAGACGGTGAAGTGGAATTGCAGAAGATACTCAGGAAGAACTCGGCAATGAAAAATGAACTTGCCGAATATGAAATAAAACTGACTGAAGCTGAAGACCTAGTGGATTACTTGGAGAAACAAGTGAACTCCTTCACACAATGTGCCTCAACCCATGAAGTAGCGCTGAAACAGATTGAGACACTGAAATTAGAACTTGGCGCCGCCGATGAAGAGCTGGCATTATTCAGAAAAGAGCGGGAACGCTATGATGCAAGAATTCTACAGAACTTGTACCAAGAGCTGGTAGGCAGTGAACCAAATGACTCTAATAAACTAGTATTCTTTGATAGTAGTAGAAAGTTGAAAAAGTATATTAGGATAAACAGGTATATTCGGCGTACACAAAAGCTTATTAATAGCAAAGCATGCATTAAAAATTATTCCAAATTAAAGTTAGAGTTATCTGTGATGAAAAATAGGGTCAAAGAATGTAACTTGGAATTAGAAAGCAAGGACTTACAGTCTAAGAAAATGCATGATGAATTAAATAGGTTAAAAGACAAGCTTGAAGCTACCACATTATTGTATGCATCGACACAAAAAGAGTGCAAGGAGCATGTCCAGGCATTCACAAAGTTGTTGGAGGAATGCAAAGAAAATGAAGAGCGCTTTAACTCTCTTATAAATAGTAATTTTTGTAATTGTGGCCATATTCCACCAACAGCTGTCGTGCAACAGGACATGGCCCTTGGCACCCCGGCTACTGTAACGCCTGTCATTAAAGAACAGCCCCTCAGGTTAACATGTACCAATAAAACTATTATTTATTCGGATCAGATTGGATCAGGGCTGGGTTCCATGCTTAGTAAAAAATTAAATCAAAATGTAATAAATTACTGTTATCACAATTCAAGTATCGACCAAATATGTGAGTCAATGTTAAAAGGGCATTGTGATGACAGTACTAACTTAGTAGTTTTATTAGGAAATAGTGTTAGTATTGACAAGTCTGCAATAGATAGGTTAATGTTAACATTAAATATTATTGAAAAATCTGGCATTGGTAAAATTATATTATGTGCGTTGCCATACTCACAGAGTATGACATATCAGTATAACAATAAAATAGCTTATTTAAATTCCTTAATGTACCATGCCACTTGCTTCAATAACAAATATCATTTCTTTGATACAAATAAATTCATAAAGCGCTTCTCGCTGACATCAGAGAAAATATATTTGCCAAAGAAATATTTAATGACTTTGGTGGACCTGCTAGCGTTTAATTTAGAACCAAACCAATTTAATAGCTCACCTAGCAGACTCCACTATGTTGATAGCGCCATAAATAGCATGCCTTTAAACTAAATTGTAAGACAGCGGAAAAGCCATTGAATATTAATATTTTCCATCAAAATATTCAGGGTTTTTCCAGCAAAGAACTACAAATAGGTTTATTTTTAGATAATAGTGACATTCAAGTTTTGTGTATTACTGAACATTGGCTTAGACAAGAACAGATGATATTTGACTTTGTAAATTTTAAATTGGTGAGTTTCTATGCCAGAAAATCTGCCATTCATGGCGGTTCTCTCATAATTGTAAAAAGCTCTTTTAAATGCAAAGAACGGAAGGATATAGTAAAGTTATCAATTGAGAGGATTGTAGAAATTGCTTGTACAGAACTAGAAAGCTATATAATCATATGTGTATACAGGCCTCCTGCATCTGACTTCTGCACATTTGAATCCACTATGGAAAATGTGTTGAGGTTAGTAACTAAGAGCCAAAAAAATGTTATAGTTTGTGGTGATTTCAATGTTAATTTACTTGAACCATCTAATAATACTGTCAAGTTGTTAAGTTTATTTAAATCTTTTAATTTGATAAATTTGTTCCTTGAGCCTACCCGGGTAGGTGCTACTAGTGCGACCTGTTTAGATAATATTTTTTGTAACTGTGAATGTTTGGATAAGAAAATTTTAAATCGTTTTAACTCTGACCACAGTGGTCAAATGGCATCTTTCTCTATGATTAATCAAGAAGAACAACCCCAAACTATAACATACCGACCCATAACTAGTTCTCGTTTGGAATTATTTAAAAATGAAATTAACCATAATATTTGTATGTTATCACTTTCACAAAGTAATTCGAATAGCATGTATAAAGATTTATTCGGCTTAATTATTAATTGCTTCAATGAAAATTTTTCATTAAAAACTATTTCTGGGTCAAAAAATAAAAATAATAAGATAAAATTTAGTGATTGGGCTACCGTAGGTATACATAGAAGTAGAAATAGGCTTTATGAACTTTATGGTGAGAGGGAGGTGAACAAGAACAGTGATTTCCTGGACTATGTCAAGAGTTACTCAAACATCTTCAAGAAAGTGTGTTTTGCTGCTAAAGCAAATTATATTAGTTCTAAACTTAAAGTATCTGACAACAAGGTGAAAACTGTTTGGAATATTATAAATAGAGAATCTGGTAAATTTAAAACTCGCGATTATCAAGTCAACATTCTCACGGAAGACCAACAGGTCATGTCAAATAACGATGTTGCCTTGGCATTCGAGAACTATTTTTCAAATATAGCAAGTAGTACTACAAAATGTCTGCAGTCATCTAAAACCCAAGCTAAAGCTTTGCTTTGTGCTAACATTAGTAAATGTGATGTAACGTTTAATTTTAGTCAAGTAGATTCAATCAAGGTTGTTAAAACATTTAAATCGCTCAATTTAAAGAAAACCGAGGATTTATGGGGAACATCAGTAAAAGTTATTAATCATATCATAGATGTCATTGCGCCCCAATTAGCTTTGATTTACAATAACTGCATATCAGAGGGTATTTTTCCTGATCTTATGAAGTTTAGTAAAGTCATACCTCTATTTAAATCGGGTGATTTAAACGACCTAACCAACTTCCGTCCCATATCGATACTACCTGTATTAAGTAAGGTTTTTGAAAAATTAATGTTAAACGATATGCTAATGCACTTTAATAGAAATAAACTGCTTACAAGTAAACAGTTCGGTTTCACAAGAGGGCGCTCCACGACTGACGCTGCATCTGTGCTTATTAAACATATTTACGATATTTGGGAGAATTCCTGTGATGCGATAGGTATTTTTTGTGACCTTTCTAAAGCTTTCGATTGCGTGGATCATGGGACGCTCGTTTTGAAACTTAAACATTATGGTTTGTCTGCTAATGCGTTAAGTCTTATGTCTTCATATCTCAGCAATAGAACTCAAGCAGTTGTTGTAAATGGAACCCAGTCTAGTGGGGCAATAGTAACGTTAGGAGTGCCTCAGGGCTCTATCTTAGGTCCATTTTTATTTTTGGTTTATATAAATGACTTGCCGTCTATAGTAAGTAATCTTTGTGATATAGTTTTATTCGCGGATGATACATCTTTAATCTTTAAGGTTGACCGAAAATCAGTTGACTATAGTAGAGTTAATGGCACACTGGACAAAGTACTTGACTGGTTTACCGTTAACAATCTGTTACTTAATGCTAAGAAAACTAAATGTGTCAGATTTTCTTTGCCTAATGTTAGACCGGTGGAAACTAGTATACTCTTAAATAACGAGTGCTTAGAAATAGTAGATAAAGCAATATTCTTAGGTATAACATTAGACAAAAATCTACAATGGAGTCCCCACATAGCCGTTATGGCGCGTAAATTAAGTTCAGCCGCATATGCTATCAGAAAAATCAGGCAACTTACCAATGTAGAAACAGCTCGCCTAGTTTATCATAGCTATTTTCATAGTGTTATGTCGTATGGTATCCTGGTTTGGGGTAAAGCAGCTGACATACAGAAAATTTTTGTGTTACAAAAAAGAGCCATTCGCTCCATATATAACCTAGGCTCCCGTGAATCTTTAAGAGAACTCTTTAAAGAAATCAACATTTTAACTGTAGCGTCCCAGTACATCTATGAGAATATTGTTTATGTCCTTAAGAACATAGACTCCTTCTGTAAAAATTCTGATATACATAATTTTAATACTAGAAATAAAAATAAAATTGCCACTAAAAAATTTCGTGTCCGTAAAGTATACAAATCTTTTGTAGGTCAATGTGTCCGTTTTTATAATAAGTTACCTGATGAAGTTTTGAATTTACCTTTTCCAGCTCTTAAAAAGTACTTGAAAAAATCATTGATGTCGAAGGCTTATTACAAGGTTGAGGACTATCTAACAGACAGAAAAGCATGGCCCAAACCAGATACTTAAATAGAGTAAAGATTCATATATTGTGTATTTTTTAATTTTATCTAGTTGACGCAGTTCTTGCAAGAAAACATATCAAAAGATTTATAACTAAATTTATAGTCTAAAGGATTCAATTTTTTTTTCCTAAATAGAATTTGATAATGCTAAGGTATACAGTTTCGAAATGTTTTCCTGCAGAATTACACACTGTACATAACTGGTTTTTTTCCTCATTTTGTTCTTTGTTTTTGTGTTGCTTTATATAGATACTTAGATTTCTTGATCTTAAGTAGGTTAAGTATTATCATTTATCATTGTAATAAGCATATTTTTGTGAGAAAATGGCTGACTGTCGAGTTTCTTTCGGCGTTTCTTCTCGGCAGTGGCCTCTGTGAAACGCTAGTAGGGTTTGACTTGTAAAAGTGCCATTGCGGCCTACTTACAGAATAAAGTTCATTTTATTCATTTTATTTTTTATTCATTTTATAGGTACCATGTACCCACAACCCCCTTTTTTACATTTTTTAAAATACTTGTATTACATTGATACACACACTGATGCTACAAGAATGACTTACACTTTCCTTCCCTATTCAGGATTAATAACGAGTTTACATATTTTTTTATCTTTTTATTATTAAAGTACATTGTGGGTAGGTTCACGAAAAAGTACATATTTTGCAATTAGTGATGTATTGATAAGTTTGTGAGTTGTAAGGAAACTTTTAAAGCAATATGCGCAAAATTTAATTAATTTATCGGTTGCATGCACTTATTATTAATTATACCTATAATGTGCACATTTAGAAGGTAAACATTGCACACATCATTGAAATTAGATTGATGAAAACTATAAATATAAATTTTCAAATCCCGAAAAATACATTAAATTCATGCAATTTATTTTTACCGCAGTAAAAGTAAATAATACTTCTAGTGTAATAATAATATTTCATTGTTCGAAATTACATTAACAATCATTCAAGTAATCTATAATTAGGTGCCCATTCAAAATTAGTTTTTGAAGTCTAAGTCTAACAATTAATCACAATATGATGTAACGTCACACAATATAACAGTAGGTATATATTTGATAACATTCAATTTCGTAGTTGTTGTAGAATTGTTACATTTTTTTTTTAAAGATGTTCCAAAATACCTATTATAAGTAATTATGTAGATCATAGTTTCATCATCTATTAATTAGGTACACAAACATATGTCTTGCTATTTTATTATTTGTAGTGAGTAAAATTAGGTGCTAGTAGTTAAGTAGGTACATTTATATTAGTAGGTCTTAAGTAGGTATATTTTATTAGTAGGTATTACGTAACTCTTGTATTTGTTTCTCAAACCATAGGGATGGAATCGTGCGAGCCGGCAGCCGTCAGTACCAATCAGGACGAATCACCACCCTGCCAGAACGAGTGACAAAATTGTTATTATTAGTAGCATACTCAGACACTGGGGCCGGGCCGATGGCAGCGCTTTGCGCGTGCGACTGAGGCTCGCAGGTGGGCGCGTTATCACTGGGAACAATGATATCGTCATAAGGCCGGGGATACACCGGTGCCTCCGGACGGTTATCTGAATCTAATATAAGATGACGCCTATTTCTTATCACATTACCTCCTAGCATCAATCGAACTACATATGACCGTATTCCTTTTTGATGCATGATCGTACCATTAATCCATTTTTTATCTATTCTAACTTTTACTTTTTGTCCCGGTGCTAAATGCGATAAATCACGAGCCGTTTTATCATAGTGTAGTTTTTGTTTTATCTGCCTCTTTTCTAATTCTACTGTGACATTATTATGAATTTTGGGCTTTAGTAGTTGGGGTGAGTAGGTACGGCACAATACCTCGCAACTTTCTATTACTTAAAAGCTCTGAGGGAGACGCTAACTCATTAGTAATGGGAGTGGTTAAGTATTCCAGTAATGCGAGCCTGAAGTCAGTTTTTTCCACATCCGTTTTTTTTAGAATATTCTTTACCGTCTGCACACACCGTTCAACTTGCCCATTGGATTGTGCATAGCGGGGAGAGGAAGTTATGTGCTCGAAACACCACTGCTCAGAGAACAACTTGAATTGGCTCGAAGAGAATTCGGGGCCATTATCGGACATAACAATGTCAGGTATGCCCTGATGACTGAAAATAAACTTCAACTGGTCGATGACATGCCCAGATGTCAAACAAGCCAGTTCAACGACCTCCAAGAATTTACTGTAATAATCTACTACTAATAAATACTTTCTCCCTTTAAAATGAAAAATGTCTACTCCTACCTTAGACCACGCCCTGTCTGGTATATCATGTGGTATTAATGTTTCCTTAGCATTCTGATTTCTGAAAGTTAGACATGCTTGACAATTTTTTATAAAGTCTTCCAACTGACTATTTATATTTGGCCAAAACATTGACTCACGTGCTTTTAATTTGCATTTTTCTAGGCCCAAATGCCCAATGTGCACCCGCCTTAACATATCCTTGCGCATGGATAGTGGGATAATTATTCGATCGCCCTTCCACGCCATGCCATGAGCGACTGTTAGCTCATCTCGATAACCCCAATATGGTCTTACCTGGTCTTCTACATCCTGTTTGTGGTCGGGCCAACCTTCAGTTATGTACCTGATAAGAGCTTGCAGCTCGGCATCCTCTTGCGTGACCTTCTGTATACGTACGAAATGCGAATCCAGCAGAGGGTTGCTAAGCAGCACGGCACACACCTGCGCGCGCGCCTCGAGCTGATCTCGTGGCACCACGCTCGGAGCACTCGCCGGGTCCACCGCGCGAGACAGTGTGTCTGCCATATACATGTACTTGCCAGGTTTATACACAAGCTTAAACGTATATGGCTGCAATCGCATCAGCATCCTTTGTAACCTTGCGGGGGCGGAGGCAATCGGTTTACTAATAATACTTACTAAAGGCTTGTGGTCTGTTTCCACTATGATATCACTACGCCCATAAATATATGCGTAAAACTTTTCACAGGCATACACACATGCTAGGAGCTCTTTTTCTATTTGTGCATATGCCTGTTCTGCTTTTGTTAGTGACCGTGAAGCAAAACACACAGGTAAGTTATCCTGCAAGAGACATGCACCTAACCCATTTTTGCATGCATCAACTGAAATTACCACAGGTTTTTTCAAACTATAGTACTGTAAAACAGGTACGCTTGTCAAACACTGTTTCAAAATATTAAATGATCTATCGTGTTCTTCTGACCAATGCCATTCGACACTCTTCTGCAACAGCTGTCGAAGTACATGAGTTTTATCCGATAATTTGGGTATAAAGTTACCAACGTAATTTACCATCCCTAAAAATCGTTCAAGATCCTTTATATTCTTCGGGCATGGCATATTCCTTATTGCTGACGTATATGAGTCATCAGGATGAACTCCATTAGAAGTAATTTTGTGTCCCAAATATTTTATTTCGGATAAGCCAAACCTGCACTTGTTTTTATTTAATTTTAAGTTTATTTCGCGACACCTGTCTAACACGCATTTCAACCTAGCGTCGTGCTCCTCCTTCGTGCGACCATAAACCAGTAGGTCGTCCACAAACAGACATACCCCGTCCAAGTCGTCGAAGTGCTCGTACATCTTTTTGTGGAACACCTCTGAGGCTGACGTAATTCCAAAAGGTAACCTTAAAAATTTGTACCTACCAAAACTGGTATTGAATGTGCACAAATCGGTACTATCTTTATGTAGGCGGAGTTGCCAGAAGCCTTGTTTAGCATCTAGAGTACTAAAAAATTTAGAACCCTCTAAACTAACGGTCATCTCATCAAGCGTCGGCAACTTGAAATGCTCGCGCCTGATAGCCTGGTTCAAATCCCTTGGATCTAAACATAGTCTGATGTCACCGTTAGCTTTCCTCGCAACGGTCATACTGTTGACCCAGTCTGTGGGCCCACTGACTTTAGCAATAATACCATCGTTGATTTCATTTAATTTATTTTTTACGTCGTCTTTCAAAGCTACTGGCAACTTTCTCGGTGCATGGACCACCGGCTTAACGTCATTATTCAACTCAATTTTATACTCCCCTGGCATGCACCCTACGCCCTCAAAAATATCTGCATACTCTTTATAGACATACTGCGCTATCCCACTACCGGAATCACTACTCACAGCTAGAACTAACTTAACCACACCCAGCTCCGTACATGAATCCCTACCTAATATCGGCGGCGAAGATACATCCGCTATTATAAAATCTAATATGTACAAGCGCTCTTTGTACTGCACCTTGAAACTGCATTTACCTAACACCTCAATATCACTGCCCGAGTATCCGCGTAATTTCACATCCGTCGAGCCTAAATCGCACGTAGATAGCCCAAGCTTACGTAAATAACTACATGGCAAAACATTCACGTCAGCCCCTGAATCTAATTTAAATTGAATCGTAGTATTTTTTAACAACAACTCAACAGACCAATCACTCGAACTAGTACAGCAGTAGATTACCTGTTCTGTGTTTTCTTCGGCTCGCATCTCGTATACGTTACACATACGCGAAAAATGGTCGTAGTTGTTACACCTTAAACACCTTCTGCCAATGGCTGGGCACCTTGAACTGTCATGAATCAATCCACACCGCGAACACAATAATTTGCCACCATTATTATCTACAACTACGTTGCGCATTTGTTGACTAGATGACTGGTTTTGGCGCACGGGGTTCGACCGCGGGAGCGCGGGGTAGCGGGCGGGTGTCTGGTACCGGCCGCCGCGCCCCCGGCTCCGCGCTGCACCGCGATGCGCCGGCGATCCGCGTCGATTTACCCACAATACACTGTTTTGATGACCACCTTCATAATTGCAATCATAATTAGTGTTACACAAAGACACAATTTTCCCAACATACGCATGATGTTCCGCAGACTCCGTTTTTATCGCACCCGCTTGCATTTTAGACATCTGGGCTAAATTACAAATATCAAGACATTTTTTTAATGTCAGGTCCGGCTCACGTAACAAACGCTCCCGTAGTGCATCCTCTTTAATACCACATATCAGCTTATCCTTGATTAAATCCTGCATTAACGAGTCAAACTCACAAGTGTTCGCCAGTTTTTTCAGTTCAAAAGAGTACTGCTCGATAGATTCTCCATCGCGCTGATTACGGGTGAAAAACTTATGCCTTTCTATTGTCAAATTCTTTTTCGGCAAAAAATATTGATCAAATCGTTCGAGCAGACTTTTCAATGTTTTGCACTCAGTTTCGAACTGCTGGTGCACCTCACGACACCGTTCACCAATAACATGCAGCAATATACTCATCTGAATTCTGAACTTTCTCTTCTTTGTCGGACAGCTGACACGCCTCGAAGTAAATCATGAAACCTTTCTTCCACCTTGTCCATTCCACCGATAAATTCCCAGAAGTTACGTTCTCCAAATTATTATCAAAAATGAACGGCGGCGGTGGTGGCAAAACGGCTTCCATTGTACACTGCAGACGTAATTCCACAAATAAAAACTCAACTAATGTCAAACACTGTGTAGGCTAGCCCAAGCGATATTCAGATTAACGGTTCTTTATTTCAAACCGGCTGCGCCATGTTGACAAGGGAAAGGGATGCGTGAATCAAACTACGTGGTCGGATTTAGACTAAATCATTTATTATTCAAACCTACCCCCATGCTCATAACATTATAGGTACCATGTACCCACACTAGCCAATCAAACAATTTCAATGTCACTTATGTCACTGCCAACCACTTGTCAATCGGATATTTCATATTTAGCCAACCTTTTTACATTGTTTGATGTAAAAAACACACCACAGTGACAGATCTGTCGTAGTTATTTTTGGTCTTGAATTAAAAAATCTAGTATAAGTAGGTAGTTTGTGTACTACCACAGTGTTATGGCTATGTCCTATGGAATCTAAACTGTCTCTTCTATACAGGAATGAGCTTGGCATTAACTGACCGAGAGAATGCTAGAAAGAGTATAAAGGATGATTCACGCTAGACCGTTCCGTGTCCGGGCCGGCCCGTTTTCTAGTACAAGAAATCGACGTCCGTGCGGCCGTCGCGCGTCCGCCGTCGATTTCTTGTACTACAAAACGGGCCGGCCCGGACACGTAACGGTCTAGCGTGAATCATCCTTAATGAAGCAAATATTTACTTGACACATTTTGAACAATTGATTTTTAGTAAATAAGAATTAATTTTCCACGTTTAGGCAAATAATGTTTAATAAATTAATAATAGATTAGTAGTCTTTAGTGAGACGTACATACTAATTTATGTCATAAAATATATGAAATTGTAGGTCCTCGAGTGAGTTATTAGATGATAAAATTCCTTAATTATTGTATTCAATGACGTAAGGTTATGCTCCGGGGCCTCAGTCTAATTTTCGTATGTGCGGGTTTGAGTGTGTTAGTTAATCCGTTAATTACAACTACTGCCACAACCCGTTAATCCTTGTTATGGCGTCCTAAACTAACACATATTTTAGCGAGATCACTCATGATAATGCGGGTCGTTCAATTCACGCAATCACACCCGCTCTTTCTAATTCCGTACTACACTAATGATACCCGGGCCAGAGGGAGGAGGGGGGGGGGGGGCTAAGGTGGTCGATTAAACGTCGGACATATAGCATTCGTCCCTTACTGCCCAGTATGTAAGTGCGAGTACGACGAATGCTATATTCCGATATATACGCATACAACAGACGTGATGTTTTTGCAGTTTTTATAGATAATGATACGGAACCCTACGTGCGCGAGTCCTACTCGCACTTGGCCGATTTTTTTTGTCGTTTGCTCTCGAACGACATAATTACCAAATGATAGTTGTCCCAATATGTTGAAGGAATAAATTCTTTACCTGTATACAGTAGTGGAAAATCCGCCAGCTGGCCACAAATGTGCTTATTGTGAAGCCTGCATTTCTGGAAGGTTAATGAAGCCGGATAGCGTATTTGCTAAGATATTTAATTCAGGCGTTGTATAAGGCGACTTCCTGACTTGGCGGGGCGGGATCGATATGTGACATTTTCTTCTTTGACGTAAACTTACTGACGTCGCAAAGATTCCCACTTGACGGAATACTGTAGTAATATCATGCGCAGAAGCGGAGCAGTACTGCCTTCGTATCGTCCCGCTTCCACGCATCCCGCGCCAGTCAGGAAGCACTCATTTAAATGTTAGGGCACAGTAAAAAGTAGTACTGCGTTGACTGACAGTTGACACTGACATTTGACAGTTTTCTAATATCGTACCGCCTCCGCACCGACAAATCAGGAAGTCGCCTAAGGCTTTGGTAATACTGTATGTATTACAAACCTGTAATTTTCTGGTACGGAACCCTAAAACTGTCAAGTAAGCAAATGCATTGAAGCAAGGATTGCTAAAATACAAAGTTAAAAACATAACCTACACAACGCTTTGTGGACTTCTCTTTTACTTGTTTCCTTTCACGTTTTTTTCACATCATTAAAACTTTTTACACAGTTTACAAGAGAAACGAGTTCTAACAGCCATTTTCTTTTTTCGCAAACGTCAGCTGCATAACAAAGTGTTTACAAGAATTGCGAAGTGTTCTCAGGGGCTATTTATAGCCCCTGGCCGTTATGGGCAATAAGTCAACTTTTTAAAGTCATGATCCAAAAAATAATAATTGCGAAGTGTAATACAATTATTACATTTTTTTACCGTGATGGTAACAAACAAGCCATTTTTCCCACTTTTTTGTGAACGACGTTGGTAAACAAGGAGGTATTAAATGAAGGTTTCAGTGTGTGGAATAAAATTATGGATCTTGGAGCGAAACTACCTCAAATCCTTGCGATAGCTTATTTTACTCAGGAAACATTCTTTTATTAAAAAAAAAAGATTTTCTAAGATTTTCTAAAAAATTCAACTCAATATTCGATTTTATGGATATCTTCTACGACAGACGAATGGGAGACCTAAATTTTCTAAGAAAAATATGATTTTTTACATTGACTGTATCGAGTATTGATATAAAAAAGGGAATGTTTAATTTTTTATTCGGTTCGTTTCCCGGGTGAGACACGCGAATGTCAGAAAATCCTATGCTTTAATAAAATTATGTGTCCTATAAGTAAAACGTGGTAACTTAATTATTTAAGGCAGTTTACCCCCAGGGCCTATAATTTTTTCCACCCTGTATACTTATACCTACACGTCGTATGGTCTTCTTTCAGCAAAATATCCTATCTATAATATTTAAGGTACTTTCCCTTGATGTCCCATAAAATTCAAACATTTATTCTGCAAATAGGCCACAAGGGCACTTTTACATGTCAGTTTACAATTTACTCGTAATAAAGTCTGACTATACAAGCATATGCTACATTTTTCATGAGAAAAATTAATTTACAATTTAAGTAATAATGACAATATTAAATTTTTCATGTCAAAATACTAATTATCTATTACAATTATTACAATATCAGTATAGTTAGAGATGTATAAGGTCTCAGTCTGAATAACAAAATTTAATATAGTATGTAAATGGTCTCTGAGCGTCAAAATATTAATAATAGGTACCTAATGACTATTCTAACGCGCTTAGAGATGTACATGGTCTCAAAGCGTCAAAAATAAGCGTCATAGTCTTGGGACACCCTGTATATAACTACAATATTCATATAACAAGTAAATTAGGTACCCATAAGGCTGACTGGTGGTGAGGTCATCAGAGCTACAGGGGCATTTAATTCACTGAACCCAACTAGGAATACTTAGATATGATTAAGTATAAGAGTTATCTAACAAAGTGGCCCCGTTTTTAGGGTTCCGTACCCGAAGAAGGGTCCAAACGGAACCCTATCATATACTGTCACTCACGCGTCCGCCCGTCCGTCGTCTGTCACACAGGTTTACAACCAAACAGTTGGAGCTACAGTCTTAAAATTTTCACAGTATACTCGTACCTAAGCATCTTGGTAGCCCAAAGCCATACAATTAGTCAAAACTTATTTATAAATGTTTTAACGGGGGTTTCCATACAAGTAAATGAAACACGAAAACAAACTAGACATGGGGAAAAGCGTTACTTTTCGATCACCGTTATTGTTATTCCCGTTCCAAAAAAATCACATTGAAAAATCACTGTGACTTTGTCACATCGGTTATTTCGTGTCACGACATTTGCGTGTCGATCGTTCCCGGCAGTTACTGATATTTTTGTAACAACTGATGTTACTCTGTGACAGCGCACCGCAGTCACAGTCACAGTAAAGTTAGTAACAGCGGTCACGAGGCACGACGCGACGCGTCGCTTACACACTGTTCCAGTGATATCGTCGCTAAGTAACAACGTTATTTTGTAACGTTGTTACTTCGTGACAAGTCACACTGTTACTTTTTAACGGCGGATCACCGTGATTTTTTCATCGTGAAGTTATTTATCACCCACCTCTAAACTTAATTTTGCGGTTGGTTCGGAACCTTAACCTACTCATACGTATTGGAAATAAATCATATTTACACTTTGAAATCACATAAAACGCGACCCAAACTCCTTTCAGAGCCCGAATTGGCTTTGCAGGTGTCCTCAATTTGGTTTTAACAAGCAAAGGGCTCCAATAAAATCACAATAATCGTAGATTTTACTGTCTTTTGTGTTGGGACCCTTACTTCAACCCTTATAAGTGTCATTTGTACATATTGTGCCCCTAATGTTGATGATAAACACCTCATATATTAATAATACCTGTAGACTATTTGTCGAAAATTTCACAGGTTGTTTAATAGCAGTTTATCTACCATATCATAAATCCTTTATAATGTGTTATATTCGGGTATGATTAGTAAATGACCACCGTTACACCACTAAATACATAATTTCATCAAGCGATGTCATAATGAGAAAAGTAGTTAAGGCGATATATCGATTGAAAGAGACACCCTTTGTTTTTCGCTCACGACAAAACGGGATGCAACCCTCTCCGAGAATGGCTTTTTAGACAAATCTCGTTAAATATCTGACTGTGTGCAGGTTTATTAAATTTCCTCTTGTCAGTACCTAGATGAGGTAAAATACCATCATATTAACTTAATCGTGTGTTTTAATAATGCGTTGTTTTAGTAGGCTGAGGAAAAAAAGGAAAATATAGACTTGACTTTGGATTTATTTTCTATCGAGAAAATTTTAAGCAATCATGTTTCGCTATTGTCAGTACCACAATCATATAGCCAAGAATCATATATCTGAAAATCAGCCCCTACTGTTTGCTAGTCTGGGCAGGACAGCGTTTCAAAATCTCCAAATTTCTCAGTGTAGCGCCTTAAGATAATGTTACATTTTTTTTCATTATGATACTGGTGCGTGCGTAGAAAAGACTTCAACGCGCACCACTTTTGTATTGAACAGGAACAATTGCGTTTCAAGCAATAGTTGCTGAAAACATGATAGAAGATTTATGATCTGCATGTAGATAAAGTAGTGTCCTGCAACTGTATACATAATTAGGTCTTAAACAAATCCTATTATGAAACCAACACTCGTGTTTGAAGAACCCTCATTATGTAACACTTGCATAAACTAATATTATGTAATCGTTATAATGTATGCTTTTTTTAGTCGAGAACCGCGTTTAGACCACGAGTCTGGCCGAATGGTCTAAGTAAGGTACAGTCAGAAAAGAAAGTCCTCTACCACTTTTGGACTTTAACGTACACAACCCAGAATAGAGTCGAAAAGTGGAAGACCACTTTTTTGTCGACTGTACCTACAAGTCCGCCTGTTGTCCACCTCTATAACTACATTTTATAGGGATGTCGACTCAAATTTTTTTATTACTTCAATAGAAAGGAGACAAAACTATGCCAAATAGTGAAAATCCTATTCAAATATCTCAAAAAATAACGAAGCTACAACGGTTAGAATGTTCGTAGTTAGAGAGAGAAAGTGCTACCTAACCGTGAAGTCACTGTTAAGTAGCGCCATAGTAAATGACGATCGTTCAATACAAAGGTGCGTTTTGCGGAAAAGGGACAGAACATACCCACTCTTAAAACTTTGAAGACTTATAATTACGTAATTATTATTTTTTTGAATTACTTTTTTCGCCATTTGATTGAGAATTTGAGCCTTTATGTTGTTGTCGTCATCCCTATTTTGATTCGTTTGTGTGTGGATTGTAAGGTGTGCAAAAAAGTTGTATTTTATTATAAGCCAGTGGTTTTCATGCATGTCGATTGAGTCAAGCGCCCTTAGCTTGCCTGAAGTAATGATGTGTTTTTCCCCGCGTTTCTTATTTCGGAAAGTATGCGGAAATAAAAGTGCGGTAAAAGTAACATTAACACGTAACGGAGTATTACTTAGATGGACTTTTCTTTTGTTTCAATTTGTTTGGGAGGTTTCTCGCTGCGCTCGCGTTTTCATCAGTAGGTAGATTGTGTTATGACTTTATGGCCCGTCCCCCCTTAGAGTACCTAGTTAACTAGTAGCTACTTTTACTGTTCTGACTGTATTCGTGAAATATCGTAAAAAAACAGAAAGAGAGACACTAGACCTCGTTGTGGGCCACAACGACCAGTCTGGGTTGTGGCGTTCTTTTGGTTAGGCCTATAGGTATGTCTATCGGGTGTCCTGACATTATAATAATGGTAGAGGTAACAATTTGTAAGACAATATGCAGACGGGGGCGGCATTTTGTAGTTTTTGCCCCCCCTCTAAAAATTTTTAGATCCGGCGCTGCCAACCTACAAGTGCCTCATGCCTTAAACTTGCGTAATTTTCATCCAATATAAAACTACCTCCGGCGCGTTATTCATACATACCTACACACTTATGCGGGAATGCTCACATTACAGCAGCATTCGACGGTGGGTCCCCATGACCTGAATACCGCCGCGTACCGAATTTTCAGTAATCGGATCCCTCGGCATAATCCTCGAGTCAAATCCCAATAGAAAACTCCGGAGCAAACACAATGGCTGGAGATTTGATAAAGACGAAGCCTCTTCTATATATTTATACTATACACATACACTTTATTGTACATCTCAAAAAGAACACAAAACAACAGGCGGTCTTATAGCTAAGGAGCTTTGGGTTTGGGTAGCGATAAGATAATGCAACATAAACATCTGAGGGGCTACGATGATCGCCTCCATTATGTCGGACATATTATTATAATAGTATTCGTCCCTGTCGCACTTACACTTGAAAACATTACACAAACTTAAAATTTTACTTTTTCTCCATAGTCTCGTAAATATATGGAGAAAGTTTTTCTTGATTTGTGGCTTTTCTAGCCGGAAATTTTTTTGGTCCCAAAATCCCAACAAGCTTTAGATCCTGGACAGGAATGGGATCGACTCGAATCAAAAAAAAAGTTTGTCAAAAATTAATGATGAATTTGTTCACAATACGCTATTTGACTAAATTTTTTTTATAATGCCAATCGAACCAGTTTTTAGAGACGATCAAATGTCTATATGGGACCAACAACAATCAGAGCACAATAAAGGGCTAAAATTAGGGACAAACCTAGCTCGACGCTAGCGGGCCTCAAAAAGGCTCCTATTAATTGGCCCTGGCAAATGACGTCACTTGCACAGCATTCGACTAACCGTTGTATGGGAAAATTAGTATTTTGCTGTTTTAGTCGTAAAATAATGCGTATAGGTACATAGTTGCCATACAATTTATTTTTTATTTTTACATAAGCATTCTATTGATACCTTTTATTTGAATTTTGGACGGTAAAAAAAATTACATAATTTTCTGAGTTTTTGATAATTCATATCTTTTTATGATTTTGGTAAAATTTTATAATTTACGATTTATTGTGATATTTTGATGGCTAACTATCCAAAAAGTGACACTGTGTTATAAATTTTAACATGTGTCAAATACCGTTGATGGCTAACTATCCAAAAAGTGACACTGTGTTATAAATTTTAACATGTGTCAAATACCGTATTGTCTGTGTTGGTATGTGTCACAATTAACTAATACAACTATGGCTAACCAACTATGGCAATAAAAGTACTGTACTATTTGAATAGGTGGCAAATAAAAATATGGATTATGAATTATTAAATATGGATTATTAAATATGGGAACTAAGTTGCAACGGATTCAGTTTCCACTTACCATCATCAGGCAGAATGTATGTTTACCAGAGTTGGTATAAAATTAATGTTACAGTCATCATCATCATCATAATCATATCAGCCGAAAGACGTCCACTGCTGGACATAGGCCTCCCCCAAAGAGTGCCACAATGACCGGTCTTGCGCCACCCGCATCCAGCGGACTCCCGCGACCTTTACCAGGTCATCAGTCCACCTTTTGGGGGGTCTACCCACGCTGCGCCTTCCGGTCCGTGGTCGCCACTCGAGAACCTTTCGGCCCCAACCCAATGTCCCCATCGGCCCCAATGTTACAGTAGGTACAAAGTTTTCTTTCGCTTCTGTTGTCCGCAATTTCCATAAAACTCGCTCCACAATGTAAAACACTTCATTTATATTCGATATTACAATAAAATATCAAAATATACAGCAGAACGAGAAAGTTAAATTATCTTTTGAGTATACAAGAGATCACGAGGCAAAAGTTCCTCGTGCGCTCCCGCCGCCTCGAGTGTGGAACTCTGTCAAAGTAAGCCGTACGCTTCGGGGTACCTGCATTCGAACAGGGGGATCAGACTTTTCATTAATTCTGATTATTCTTATACGTGTTAGTATATTTGTTGCTGTCTTTTTACACGACTGCCCAAATCAAGGAATGAAATGTTTTCAGGGTTCATATCAATACACTAAGTATCATGTGATAGTGAGACACCTCGCAACGCGCCGAGCGAGGTGTCAAATATATATACACACATTCTCGCACATCTCTGGTGGAAACGCAGCCTTAGGCGGCTATAGAGGCAAGCACTCTCCATACAAACATTGTGCAAGTTTTTCTTTGCTTGTGTTTTCATTACACTTATGATTTTTGGTCAGTTATGCTTATTTTTCTGTTAGCCAGAACCTCAAGAATTTTTTATTTATATTTTGAATTTTTTAAATTTACATTTTTTTTGAAATTTATGATTTTTTTTTCTTGATATCTTCGTATATCCAATATCAACAAGCAAAACAAAATATATATATGCGGGAGTGCCAAAACCGACGAATAAAACTTGCACAGAGTTTGTATGGAGAAGGCCTTGCCTCTACAGGCGCCTTAAAGAGTGAACAGTCTGTCCTCCTTCCAAGGAAGGGCAGTTTAATGTGATTCCGCGATTGTCTCGAGACGTGTGAGCTCTAATCTGACTGTAATTGGACCGGCCATTGATAGCCTCACGAGCCTTCCAACAGGCGAAAAAGCACAGAAGGTCCTCTCCAAGTCGAGTAATGCGACTTCCTGATTTGTCGGTGCGGAGGCAGCACAATATGAGAAAAGTGTCAAATGTCAGTGTCAGCTGTCTGTCAACTCGGTACCGTTTTTTAAAGCGCCCCTTCGTTTAAATGAGTACTTCCTGACTGGCGCGGTAGCGGAACGATGCGAAGGCGATACTGCTCCGCTTCTGCGCATGATATTACTACTGCGCAAACGTAATACTGACAGTATTATGTCAAGTGGGAATACTGTAGTAAACTTACTGACGTCGCAAAGATTCCCACTTGACGGAATACTGTCAGTATTACATTTGCGCAGTAGTAATATCATGCGCAGAAGCGGACCAGTACTGCCTTCGCATCGTCCCGCTTCCGCGCATCCCGTGCCAGTCAGGAAGCACACATTTAAATATAGGGGCGCAGTAAAAAGTGGTACTGAGTTGACTGACAGTTGACACTGACATTTGACACTTTTCTCATATCGTACCGCCTCCGCACCGACAAATCAGGAAGTCGCCAAAGAAGAAAATGTCACATATCGATCCCGCCCCGCCAAGTCAGGAAGTCGCCTAAAGGAAATTAAGGCTGCATCGAAACGCATAAAAGAAGTCACATTATATTCCACATAGCATAGGAGTCCGCTGGATGCGGGTGGCGCAGGTCCGGTCATAGTGGCGCTCTTTGAGGGAGCCCCATGTCCAGCAGTAGACGTCTTTCGGCTGATGTGATGATGATGATGATGATAGGAAGTTCTAGTGTTCTTACCCGTACCACTAGGACCATAATTCCAGGCTAATGCAAGAAAATACAGTGGCTGTCCAAGTATGTGACTGAATAGTGTAGTCAATAGGTAGTATTTGGAATCAGTTTGTCCTCTCCCGGCGAAAAATATGAACTTTTCTATTTAAAATAATTTCATTTCCAAAGTTCGCTTTAGAATTGACCCAACAATGTTTCTGAAACTGGCCTTCTGTGTTCTCTTGTGTTTGATTGTGTACTAAGACGTACGTCTTAATGCGGCACCGGGCTTAACCGCTACAATCAGAACTCGCGACGCGTCGGAATTGCTCCGATAATTGATGCGGAGATCTCACGAGATTACAACTGATACCCTTAACGGAAGCACAGTAAGATTACTAAGAGTTTGACACTGACATTAGGAATTTCAAGGAAAGAAAGAAAGTATTTATTTAGCATACATGGATAAAAGTATAATAAAGTTTCTATTACGAACAAAATTACACTTATATTATTATATTAGTGTTAAAGCAATTGTAAAAATGTATTCAATAAACTTTTAAATGTTTGTTAAGCGGATGCGTCCGCTAGCGAAAAACAAAAGTTTTTAATCAAATCCCAAAAAATCACCAACACGGGGGATTACCATGGTGGCTCAATTGGTAGAGCAATGGACGAATTCCAGAGGTCGTGGGTTCAAATCCCACCTGTGGTGTAAAAATTTTCACTTTGATTAAAAATTGTATTCAATAACTATGAAATCATAAGTAACCTATATTAATATGTAAACTAAACTAATTATGTAATTATAAAAATGGCGGGCGGTGGGCGGGGCACATTGCAAGTAGAACCGATGGCCGTTGGGGCCGAAAGGTTCTCGAGTGGCGACCACGGACCGGAAGGCGCAGCGTGGGTAGACCCCCCACAAGGTGGACTGATGACCTGGTAAAGGTCGCGGGAGTCCGCTGGATGCGGGTGGCGCAAGACCGGTCATTGTGGCACTCTTTGGGGGAGGCCTATGTCCAGCAGTGGACGTCTTTCGGCTGATATGATGATGATGATGATGATGATGAATTACAAAAATAAGACCGAAGAAGATTATAAATTATAATTAAGCCCTAAGCTTAGTGAAACGAATGCGCGCGAGTTGTACCGGCCGCAAAGGTATAGTTCGTACAAAACTCTAAGGCCAAATTCTGTCAAACGAACGCAAGCAAAACTCGACTTAGAGCTCTGGCTGTTAGGTAGATTTTTGCTTGCGTTAATTTGACAGCACCTTACAGTTTTGTGTACGAATTTTACCCATCACACTTGCAGCGTTACCACGTTGGATGGCGATGGACAACCTTTGTACCAGCCTTTGTAAAACCCGCGCGAGCATCGGACCCTCTCTCCTCAATCCGTCGTCATCCCACTTCCTTACCTACCTAACGTCTCAGACCCCCATCACCCTGTCGTATCAAACACGAGGGGTACAAAGTAATATTAATCCAGAAGGGCTGAATATTTGTCCCGCTTTCTGACTGCAGCAAATTCTGCTGAAGCCCGCTCGCTGTCTGCACCGTACGCCCGATATACGAGGTGGCGAAAGTGCGAACGCACGGCGTCCCAAGTACTTTACGGGTACTATATACCTACATTGCAGTCTTTGGTCCCAAGTAGCATATCCCATGGAACATAGAGCATATCTATGTCAGTGTCAGACGGGTCCTTATCAGTTAAAAATAGACGCGTATCTTAACATTCTCTCAATGTTACTATGGAACAGGACTGCTGCGACATAAATTATAAAATGTGTTGTTTGGATAATTCAGAAAAATTGTTTCAAAAATTCCCTCCCAATCGACAATTTCTGAACAAAAAACTGCTTTTTCCGCTTAAATTATACTACACATAATAAAATCAAAAAAAACCGGCCAAGTGCGTGTCGGGCCACGCGCAAGGTAGGGTTCCGTAGTCGTCCACCCGTTACATTATGTGGACTAAAAAGTTCGCAAACTTATATTTACTATGTTTTTGACAGAATTAACAACATTATCTAAGGCATCAATGGAAATTGTACGAAAGTTTGCTTTTGCAAAGTACATTTCTGAAGTTCGACTATTACTCGTTAACTAGTAATGTCTACTTAGCTGTGATAGTTTTCCTTTTAAATTCATCGTATATACTACTACCATGATTTTTTTCACATGCCTAGTAGCCACCGTTTAACTGGCAGGGGGGGGGGACACTTGACCATAACAAAAATTATCACTTCAAAGCTTAATATCACGCTAACCAATTCTTTAATCAAAAAATGCTTTTAGAAACCTTATAATATTTTTAAAAGAGCTAGCCAACGATACCCCACACGATGGGGTTTGGGAGAAAAAAAAAATTCACCACCACTTTACATGTACGGGAGGTACCCTAAAAAAAATATTTTTTAAGATTTTATTCTACCGTTTTGTCGGCGTCATTGACATGTATACTCATGCCAAATTACAGCTTTCTAGTACTAACGGTTACTGAGAAAAACGGGGGTCGGACGGACGGACGGACGGACGGACGGACGGACGGACGGACATGGCGAAACTATAAGGGTTCCTTGTTTACTACGGAACCCTAAAAAGGGCTATGTTACTATCTAAAACTTTAATAAAATCATGGTATATCACTTTATTAGTATTGTCAATACTTTTGTCAAACTTTCAAATCAAAGTATTTCAAAACAAGTAATTTACCTGTATGTGCCTTTCTAACGAAATTAAAATGTTGTGAAATGTAAATAGATCTTGACTCTAAATACATTTGCTGCTATATTTTTATTACATTTAAAATGCATAAGATTATTCTGTCGTCTCTGTCTCATTTCATACTTTAACCCACTGTCCAGTGCTTTCCTTACACTTTAATCAAGCTCTTATATTATTTTAGGCAAAACCCATTAAATTTTGATTTTAAAATAAACGTGCACTTACAATAACGCTTTCTATTTGGGCACTATAACGACCAATTTAAGTTAAGCCGAGGATCCCAGGTGTTTCTTGGTGATTGGGGCTCAAGTCAGGTTGGGCGGTTGAAAGTAAATATCGGCGGGCCATAATGTGGCGTCCGCTGTAAAGACCGCCATTCAATGTACACAAAGTGAACTGGATATATTTCAGGAGCCACTACTAATGGTTCGGCGTATTTTAGATAAATCAATACTTAAATTCCTGGTCACGGCACCAAGTGTAGCACTTTTTCTACAATCATCATCATCCTCCTAGCGTTATCCCAGTATACAGTTGCATCCTGAAGGATGCCTGGGGTCCGCTACCTAATCCCAAGATTTGGCGTAGGCACTAGTTTTTACGAATGCGACTGCCATCTGACCTTCCAACCCCGAGGGGAAACTAGACCTTATTGGGATTAGGCTTTGTCAAGTGAATGGGCAACTGTTAGAAGTTCTCAAGCCGCCCGAAAGCCTCCAACTTGGCTTAACGACTGCTGCCATAGACAGCAACCGGGATCAACGGCTTAACGTGCCTTCCAAAGCACTGGAGCGCTCAGTTAGTAACCACTCAAAGCGGTCACCCATCCAAGTCCTGACCGCTGCCCACGTTGCTTAACCTTAGATACCGCAAGCGGTACGCAGGCGCCGCTGGGCCACGAGCGCTCCTCCACGAGCACTTTTTCTACAAATACAAGTTTATTTTTCTACGACGGTGGCCAACAAGACCTGCCTGATGATAACCAGACAACATAGCCTATGAACGTTTTCGACTACTGGCCAATCATAAGCGTAACCGCTAGCCCTTGTTTTAATTGAGGATTCGATGTATATTGACAGAGGTGACAACACCAAGGACATCAAAATGCACCCTCGGGAGCTCTTGCAACCTTATCTTATCTTATCTTATTACTATGAGGGCCCTTGCGGATCCACTTCGACCCAGTGGGATCTTTTGTGCAATTGCCCCCTCCTTTATACCTACTCCAAGCTGCTCTCCAACATCTCCACGAACCGGATGATGGAGTTCAGCGGGAGTACTCTGAATTCCTTTGGTTCAGGGTACCCATTTCCAAAGGAATTCATTCTCTGTCTGGCAAGGGTAACCTTACTCACCGCCAGGAACATAACACCACATGCGTATGGTATAATGTCAGAAGTGGCGTTATTATGGCTGCGCTATAAGGTGGAGGTACCTACCATAGATAAGTATGTGTAATAACTGAGATAGATATGCCACTCTAAGCCCTCTAATACAAATACAAATACAAATGGTTTATTTGGCAAAAAAAGTGTTTACAAAGTAGGAACTTATCTATCAGACTCCAAACTAGGCTGAGCCTGTATTTTGGACGTCTGCGAGAGCGAGTAACAATAATAGTAGATTATACAATAAAGAGGTAAGACAAAAAACTAAGTACTAATAACAGATTAAAAAATAAAAAACACAGATGGCTATAAAGGGTACATTTGTAACTATAAGTTTACAGTAGTAGTGACTATACATTTTTAGAAGTTCGTATTTGTGTGTGTCTGTGTATGTGCGTGTGTGTGTGTGTGTGTATGTGTCTGAGAGAGAGAGTGTGTGTGTATGTGTGCGTATATTTCGTGTGTAAGTGTGTCAGAGGGTGAGTGCATGTGCAAGCGTACGTGTATGTGTGTGGATTTCGCGTGGAAATAGTTTGGGCTTGGAAGACTAGAGGGACTTGAAAAAAGGCAAGACAAAAGAAGCCAAACCGCTATGCGTGATTCAATAACGACCGCTTTAGCTTAGTTGGTAGTGACCCTGCCTACGAAGCTGGAGGTCCCGGGTTCGAATCCCGGCCGGGGCATTTATTTGTGTGATGAGCACGAATATTTGTTCCTGGGTCTTGGATGTTTTCTATGTATTTAAGTATTTATTTATATATATAAGTATGTATATCGTCGCTTAGTACCCATAGTACAAGCTTTGCTTAGTTTGGGACTAGGTTGATTTGTGTAAGACTGTCCACAAATATTTATTTATTTAATACAATATGTCATACAGTGCAATAATAGTACATTACTTAATAAGGACCTAGGAATCAACCTAATGGTGACGCCAGTGCTGCCATCTAGTTTTTAGGATCTAAACTACTACTTTTTAATGATAGTTTACAAATTAATAAAATAAGTAACAAAAAAAAAAATCTATTAAAATTACCAAATATTTTTATACTGTCACCCTGTTTGATTGAACTGAAAAATCAGCGCCATCTAAAGTGTGATATAGGAAACGTGGCTAACATCCTAGTTGTTTAAAGGTTTCAATCGTAAGAGGGCATTATAATCAATTTCATACGCCGTCAACTAAGATGCCATAGCATGGTACCTGCTTCCCAAGTTGGGCTGCACCAATTATGGTCATTAAGACATGCCATTGTAACCTACCTCTCTGTTTATTAAGTAACAACCTCCCGACTAAACAGGTTTATATATCTGTTTTTATCTCTATAAAAGTTTATTCAACGGCCTTTGAATCTATTACAGACTACTTATGCAGTGTCAAGCTGGGATACAACCCCAAATTATAATAGGTAAATAACTTAAAACTACGAACATATAAAAACTACAAAAAAAACATTCCCTCCAAAAGTTCTGCCTGCGGCATAGACCCCAAAACGCTGGCGGCGCTACCTCTCTGAACCGCGTTATTATGTTGTTTTTGTTATTTATGTGCCCATAAATTCTTGTAATCTCGAATTAAATAAATAATTAGTAAAAAATATATATAGGTAAATAACAAACATTCACCACACCATCAGAATGACACGACGACGCGACCGTCCGGTAGCAATGCGCGGCAGCCACTGAATGATACCACCTACGGATGCCTTGCAGCGGCGCGGCGAACTGACAGAGATGGACCCCCCTGTTATGTTAGAATTCGGAATTCCGATATTCGGAAATTCAATACAACAAATATACATGGTAAATATCCCGTTGTCAATCGTAATTCTAATGTAAATGACCTTGTGAGCTTGAAACCCCTTGCTATGTATGTATGAAAAGTACCGTAGTAGTGGGGTCAGTCCGCGGCTGATTTCCCACCGGTCTCTGCTTGCCCATTGTCGTACTTACCGCCGTGTTTGCTGGCAAGTGATTGGAAATCTGCAGCTGCAGTCAACTTTATGGAATGGAAAGACACAATTGGTTGGTGTATTTATTAAACCAAATACATACTTGACTCTCTCACACCCTCTGACGTCCATGAGTTTGAGCTGTCGCATCAGAGCGCACCAGATACATAAAACCAAAAATTATTCTATATCAGGACCCAGAGTATTGTGTAGCAATTTTGTTCCAAGCAAAAACGTGTTTCGGGAACTTCACAGGCCTGAAGCCTGTGAAGTTTATAATAATAGTGTAAGTAAACACAAGAATATGCAAACATAAAGTAAAAATACACACATGTATGTCTATTGCTACGTCCAATTTTAATAACTATGTTACTTAGTTAACCATCGCAATAACGTTGTTGGCAATTATTTGGCATTTCATAAAGCGACACGACAATGTCGTTCTCGACTAATTTCGTCGGCGGAATTAAGTCGCACTAGCGCAATAAGGCGACATGCGGACACTACGACTGTTTATAAGATTATGGGCGCTTTATGGTACACGACACGGAAGCGATACGATTTAACACTAGTGGCTCTGTGAGCTGTGCCTCGTATAGTCGTCGTACGTCGTCGAGGAACTTTGTGACCTTGCCATCATTACCGAGTACATAATTATCGAACCAGCACACAAAATTTCACGAAAAACAGTTGGATATGCAACCTAAAGAGAACAGCCAGACATACAATAGTATATTACTTACCAACGGCGATAAAACAAAGAATGTCTCAGATCGCAGGTATTTTACGCGCGAGCCGAAGGCAAGGGCGATAAATATGCGATCTGAGGCTTTCTTTATTATCGCCCGTGGTAAGTACAAAATTTTATGTCACCCCCTGGCCAGGAAGTGGGTTTTTTCGTGCGCGGAGCGTGCGATAATGGCCACTTTATGGCCAGGTGTGACATAAAAGCATTTTTCGTCAAGTTGTAGCAGATACCGTATTCAAAAATTCAAACATTTATTCTGCAAGTAGGTCTCAAGGGCTCTTTTACAAATTCTACTGTAAATAAGTGATTTTAGTAATCTACAAGTGAGTCATACATATGTATACATATAGGGGCGGCACCTGGCGGGAAGGGGAAAGAGGGGATACGTCAAATGGTTGCTGTGGGTAGCGAAAAAAGGTGACACCACCAGTAATGGACAAGGCCCAATGATGCAAATTAACTCTTATGTAAGAGAACACAAGAGATATTAATTTTTTATACAAAACTCAATTTAAAACAGTATGTTCTTTGAATTAGGATTGAAGTGTCCATTAGTACTTGTCAGCTTAAAGTGTCCATTGGTGGTAAAACCTAATTTGAAATTTGTACCAAATCGTGTTATGTAAAGGGCGCGTCATTGTCATTACCCACTGCGACAATTATACACCGGCTTTCGGGAATAGCCGCCTGTAAAAATCACTATCCTCGCTGTACGCCAAGGGCACCAATATGTATACACTTTTTCACCTTATTCCATTGAAATAAGGTCCAAAAATGTATACATATTTATGCCCTCGACTGTACATGTACATGTATCGAATTATCCATACTTATAATTTATTATGAATGCGGAAGTGTGCCTGTCTGTCTGTCTGTATGTCTGTTACCTCTTAGAATGTTGTCTTAAAATAACAACCAACGAATATGTCGATCCTTTGTGACAGTGACACTATTAAAATTTAAATCCTAAATACGCGATAATCCGAATATTGCGTATATGCATATTTCTTTCGATTCAAAACACTTATTTTAATACCTACATTCTTTAATTTGAGGGGGCCCAAGTCCGTACCGACGGGATGAACATATTTGACAGTTAGGAAAAGTTGCTCTTCCATACAAACAAAGCATGACTTCTGGGAAAAGAAGAAAAAGTATCCTATGTCCTTCCCCGGGACCAGGCTCCTATTTCACCAACTTCAGAATGGTCACCTGACAATGACAATTCGGTTTACATTACCGGGTCTGTAAGTATGGATGCTATCCAACGACCATCTTTACGTGACGACTCAGAAGTGTACTTAGAATTGTCATTGCTAGATGACAATTGTCGAGTTGGTGAAATAGGGGCCAGACATCGGAATTCTCGTAGCATTTTTGAGCTGTCATAGGGACTTCTCGTTTATCGACTTCCGATTATACATAATTATGTACTCGTATATCGATAAATACAAAATACAATATGTAAAATAATTATGATAACGAGTAGAAGTATGACTATAAGTATATTTCTTTTATAGAGAAACTAATGATGACAACACTTGTTAGCACTAAAACAGACTTCGAATATGAAATTGATAAATGTTAAAACACTGAATTGAACTGATTAAATGTAAAATTGTTAACTATTAATTTTTCATTGCTTTCATTGCAAATCTCTATTTAACATTTTCAGCCACTCAAAAGTTATCTAAGAGAGAGCGTTCTTTAGCGATAAGACCGGCTGTTGTTTACCTCTACTTTTAATCTTCTTCGATATGTTGTGTTGTACTCTATAATGTATCGACAAAATTTGTATATCGGAAGTCGATAAACGAGAAGTCCCTATGACAGCTCAAAAATGCTACGAGAATTCCGATGTCTGCCCGGGACTCAAACTATCCCCATGCCAAATTTAATCTACATTCGTTATGCTGTTTAAATTTTATGCGATAACGAGGGCACCCGCATATGTTCCTGCAGTTTACGTAACGTTACGTAACGTTACGTAACGTGTATTTAAGGCGCTATATTGATTGAAAGAGACGGTACGGCCATGTAATGAGGAGGGATGAAAGGCATGTAACAAGAAGAGTGTTAGATATGAGTGTGGATGGACGCAAGAAACGAGGTAGGCCAAAGAAAAGGTGGATGGATTGTGTGAAAGACGATATGAATAAGAAGGATTTGAATGTAGAGATGACGGGCGACAGAGATGTATGGAAATGGAAAAGGTCAAGCGAATGATGATATTGATTGAAAGAGACGCGCGTATATTATTCGTTCACGACAAAACTGGATGCAACACTCTCCGGGAATGGCTTTTTTAGACAAATCTCAATAAATATCTGACTGTGTGCAGATTTATTACATTTCCTCTTGTCAGTACCTAGATGAGGTAAAATACCATCATATTAACGTTGTTTTAGTAGGCTGAGTAAAAAAAGGAAAATATAGACTCAACTTTGGATTTCTTTTCTATAGAGAAAATTTTAAGCAATTATGTTTCGGCTATTATCAGTACCACAATCATATAGTCAAGAACTATATATCTGAAAATCTGCTATTGTTTCCTCGTCTGCGCAGAACAGTGTTTCAAAGTTTCTAATTAAATTTTATTCAATTTTGACATATTTTAAGATTTATTTAAATACTGATTTAATTTAATTTAATTTTAATTTATAAATTTATGGTATTTTTTTAAATGTTAATGTATTGTAAAAATTTTATGGGTCCTGCGCAGTAATCACGTAACCTTTTCGACCGTTAAGTACGATAGATTTAAATGTCAAATCCCATACTAAAACTGACATTAAATACGTACCAACGGTAGTACATATCGTTACGTGATTACCCCGCTGATACTCGAAATATTTTTTATTTTTTTTATAAATATCTCAGTGTAGCGCCTTAACATACTCCATTCTGAGCGAAGATAGCCAATAGCAGTAAAGGAAGTTCTAAAAGCCAGTAAAAAATGGAAAACATCTAGCGCGGCCGTGTGGGGCCATAAGCCCCACATTTGTAACTGCAGATGCGGGCCACATTTCGCGCGATAATGCCGTTATTGAAGGGCGACGGCGACGGGTGGACGCGACGAGCGGAGATTACAGTCAATTTGTCCGGCAAGGGCGCGGCGCGAGTCACTAGCGGTAGCGTTTTATCCGCTCATACATAAGTAAGTTACTTTATAGTAGAAGAGATCTAGCCTTAGGGGTCATAATAATTCCCAAGGAAGCGATGTTTGATTTTTTTAGTTCTTTGTGTGTATCTTTTTGACATACTAAAAATCTTCCAAAATCTGACCGCGCAAAATGCGTTTTTTGACCCCCCAAAAAAAAATTTTGGATTATTTTTTTATTACTCAATAATGCTTAGTGCTACACAAAAACTTCGTATTAGAAATATGTTTAGCATACAATTATCTATAACTTTGCTTCTTATCACTTTATTGATAAATCTAATAGTTCACGAGAAAAATGCTTTACAACATTGCGTTTCTTGTTAAAAACCTGTTAGTTAAAAGGCTTACTAAAATTAAACTATACCTTATGCAGACGGCAAGAGACTTTACCCTGTGATACTTGGGACCAATAAGAATGATTTCATCTGAGGAAATGAAAATTTCATCCACTGGATTTCAAGATGGCGGTCCTTTTCTAAAATGGGAGCTGCATTTTTTCAAAAGTGATTTGTTACAAAACGGCAGCTGCCATTTTATTAATACTCGTATCAATCGATTGGTACTGACACCACTAATTAAATTAATAAAAATTTTATTTAAAAATTAAAGATGGCGGCAGACTATTAACAAAAATGTAAAATTTTCATTGTTCTTTTTTTCATTATATTAAAAATAACAACTAAATGTCCAATTATAACGTGACTTTATTTATTTAAATAAATTCTCGTAGTATTATCTACGAGATAAAACAAAAATTATGACAATCCGTCGATTAGTTTCTAAACTATATGAATTACAAACGGGCCTCGGCAACTGTATCACGGTAGATATGGAAACAACCTGCACTTGTAATGAAAATAAGACGCGTTGTACAGTCGTAGTAGTGAAGAGACCGAACTTAGTGATTGTTTTCGATGCTATCTAATTTTCATCCGTCAGAAACCGAGATTACACCATTTCAAAATAATACATTTAAAGTATTCTACCAAGTTAAAGGGTGCACAGATTTAAAAATTAAATATGGCAATCGAAATAAAAATACGCTATTTAACAGAAAAAACGGTTAGATTTTAAAACTTTTCTTCGGGAAATAAAATTAAAAAAAAACTTTTTTTTTCGTTTTGCAACTAACGACTTTTTATTTATTTAGGGTATAAAATAAATAGGATGTAAAAGCCCAGATTTTGTATATTTCGTTGTAATGAGAGAAAACAGTTTTTTTTTTTATATTTATATTTATTACAAAATGCGATTTTTACATTGTATTTTGAATATAAAAGTAGTTTGTTGCGTAACAAAGATAAATAAAAGTTTTCTGTTTAATGTTCCCCATTTTTATTATTAAAAAAAAAAGCATCAGGACCTAAATTATTATTTTTCAAATGTTAAGTAGCGTTTCCTCTTTCGATTGCCATATATTGAATTTCCAAATGTGTCCAGTCTTTCACTTAGTAGATTATTTTAAATATATTATTTTAAAGTGGCGTAATCTCGGTTTCTGGCGGATGAAAATTAGATAGCATCAAAAACAATCACTAAGTTCGGTCTCTTCACTACTACGACTGTACAACGCGTCTTATTTTCATTACAAGTGCAGGTTGTTTCCATATCTACCGTGATACAGTTGCCGAGGCCCGTTTGTAATTCATATAGTTTAGAAACTAATCGACGGATTGTCATAATTTTTGTTTTATCTCGTAGATAATACTACGAGAATTTATTTAAATAAATAAAGTCACGTTATAATTGGACATTTAGTTGTTATTTTTAATATAATGAAAAAAGAACAATGAAAATTTTACATTTTTGTTAATAGTCTGCCGCCATCTTTAATTTTTAAATAACATTTTTCTTATTTTGATTAGTGGTGTCAGTACCAATCGATTGATACCAGTATTAATAAAATGGCAGCTGCCGTTTTGTAACAAATCACTTTTGAAAAAATGCAGCTCCCATTTTAGAAAAGGACCGCCATCTTGAAATCCAGTGGATGAAATTTTCATTTCCTCAGATGAAATCATTCTTATTGGTCCCAAGTATTACAGGGTAAAGTGTCTTGCCGTCTGCATAAGGTATAGTTTAATTTTAGTAAGCCTTTTAACTAACAGGTTTTTAACAAGAAACGCAATGTTGTAAAGCATTTTTCTCGTGAACTATTAGATTTATCAATAAAGTGATAAGAAGCAAAGTTATAGATAATTGTATGCTAAACATATTTCTAATACTAAGTTTTTCTGTAGCACTAAGCATTATTAAGTAATAAAGAAAAAATCCAAAAAAAATTTTTTGGGGGGTCAAAAAACGCATTTTGCGCGGTCAGATTTTGGAAGATTTTTAGTATGTCAAAAAGATACACACAAAGAACTAAAAAAATCAAACATCGCTTCCTTGGGAATTATTATGACCCTCCCATACATTGATATCGTAGAACTCCTCTACTATTATGGCTCATACTCAAATGTGACTTTGTTTGGCAGAGAGGTTTCATGTTTTGTTTCGCCGAATTGAAAATGAAAAAGGATTAAAAAAAAAAAAAATTACGAAAACAAGAAATTCACAACATAGTTGGACCTGTCCCATATATATTGTCCAATTTATATTTTTTCCATAGAAAACGTTTTTTTTACAAAAGGATCGCAGTTAGAACCTAACCTTTCTAGTTGATCTAATTTTGGGTTCTATAAAATAGCATTTTAGCTGTACAATCAAGTGTAAAACTATGTATCGAATTAATCCTCTCATAAATATGTACCAAACCCTTAATTCACCGACATAAGAGCTATGGGACATACTTTTGAGCAAGTTGTATGCACCCATATTTTTGCACTTGACTGTACTTAAAACGTAAACATTTCTGAAAAAAAAGTGTCTCTTAAACGAAAATTTCGTACTACGACCACCAGATTGTAAGTCGCCTGCCGTCCCACTGGGTCACAGTGGCTGGATTCAGCATGTCTCATTTGAGGATGAAATTCGTACATTCTATGAAACATTTTTCCGCAAAAGAAGAGGACACCCTCAGGCGACTTACAATCCCACACAGTCGACTTACAATCTGGTGGTCGAGGGTTCGAAATCCGGCTTGAAAGGCAAAAGAAGTTTGCACCACCCCTTTACGTATAGGGATGGTAACCATAAAAAAAAAAATTTTTCAGAGATTATTCTGCTGTTTTATTAAAAACAGGTACAAAAATACAGACAAATTAGGTTATTTTGGTACAAAGGCGAACTTTTCCCTAAAAGGGATCTCTTCCAGTTAACCTTTGAGCAATTGAGTGGGGACAGGAACCAGAAGATGTATTCTCATGCCAAATTACAGCTTTCTATTACTAACGGTTAGTAGTGAGCTAAGCCGGGGTCAGACGAAACAGACGGATGGACATGGCAAAACTATAAGGGTTCCTTGTTTACTACGAAACACTAAAAGAACGCAATATAGACATAATATAGATCATAGAAAATTATGAAATAACTATATTTTTTCATGAAAACTTGCTATTATAATAAAATCATTTTACTGTTGTTTAAAACTGTATTTTAGAAAAGAAAACTGTGAATTTACCCAAAAATTAAAATTTTGGGCAAAGATGGATCGGTCGCACGCCGCACCTAACTTGCACCAAGATTCAGTTCCGGTGAAGAAATGACAGAATCGTACGAGTACACACTTTCTTGCGCCTATTTTCGACTAAAATACTGCTTTATTTTTTTCTCTTTTAGGACATTCGCAATAGCTTTCTGGAAATACCAAACAAAGTAGCTATGTATAAAAGATTATATATTTAAATAAGTTACGAAGTACATAAGTTCTCTCTAAATCTAATACTTTAATAAGTACACAAGTCTCTCTGAATCTATTACGTAGGATTATTTCACCTTTTGTTTGTTGAATCTTCTATCTCTAGTAGGCACCAGCCATTACTTCTTCCCTTTTAATTTTTCTCACAAATAACTTACATCCTTGTTCCTTTCTGTTAAAACCCATACACCCCATCATCATTATTAATTCTAAAAGGATTGGCAAAATAAAATCTACTATTATGAATTTTCGGTCCATTCTTCATTTTGTAATTCGGACTAAGCCCTTTCATGGTGGTTCCAATCTTTGACTCAGTGATTTGGATTTCCTGTTTCACTTTTTTTTGTTCTCGTTTATCAGCTACCACAGGTTTGTACATAGGCTCTTTGGACTTGCAGAATCTGACGGAGTGAGACTTCTTCTTCTTCGGGCTTAGCTTGGTCTTGTTTTTATGGGAAAAAAAAGGAAAGGCGAGAGAGCTGAAAAAAAAGTTTATGTTATTTTTTTTAAATCTGTCTGTGGCTTTATAGCCACCCAATAAACCGATGGGTCATCGTCAGTTGGAAAAACAAAAGTTGTTTTCGGTGGTCAATAGTTAACGGCTTGTGTGCATGCAATTTACGTTTTTATTACATGGATTTATAGACACGGAATTACAGATTATGCGGGTTATCAGATCAATCGAAAATTAAGCTTTGCAGCTCTTAACTTTTGACATGTCCACCGAAAAGACGCGCACCTAAATCTGACAATGATCCCGATAGGAGTGCGCGGTTCAAGAGTCCGGGGGGAAATGCATGGTAAACCTCCGAAACGACCACGTGGGCGGGTTAAACACTGGAATACTAGGTTTAGGCTCCAGTAGGTAGAGCGGGTTCAAGCGATTCTGAGGTGAGAGTAGAGTCGATCTACTAGGGTTTGTCGTTGGTTCACTAAACATAGCGAAACTGAGAAGTGTCTAAAGGACTCTAAACTACCATTAGCTTTTTGGTACGCCTACGCCTACGCCTTTGGTACGCCTACGCCTTCTATAGGATCGTGTTTCTACGGCCGGCCGGCGGGAAAGCCTAAGCCTTGGTCTCCTATAAACGCCATCGGCCGCTTACAGCGTCACGCCGCGCCGTACGCTGCGTCACAATGCTTACTATAGAGATGTACTTTTAGGCCATGACAGTGACAGACCTGTGAGAGCATAACAGTACATTGTGACGTAGCGTACGGCGTGACGCTGTAAGCGGCCGAAGGCGTTTAGGAGATAGGAGACCAGGGCCTCAGTAAGTGTACGCGTCGTGTTTGAGTTGGACGCCGTAAGCACAGCGTTCCATCTTTCGATGGATGATGTGATCACGTCATCTCAATTCGTGTGTGTCTATATAGCGATCAGACGAAACAGCTGGCGATGAAGAATTATTGGTGAATCGTGTTTTATGTTCCTCGTGGCGGGTTTACGAGGCCATAAATAATGCACTCTCAGAATTAACTTTCAACTTTACACTCGGCAGCGGTCTGGGCAGGGCGGGGTGAATACCTGAATATACGTGTATTTGACCTCAGTTTGAAGGTTTATAGAAAATTATTATATTTTACATAATAAAAACCGGCCAAATGCGAGTCGGACTTCGCACATTTAGGGTTCCGACCGACCGCAAAGTTAAGTTGGTTTTTATAGGAAAAATAAGGAACTTTCAAAGGAAAAATCTAACTTATCAATAAATTAGTATTTGTTGGTAAAATATACGTAATAACAAACAATAACTACCAAATTTTAAGTTTAATAATTTAATTAAAAATATAGTAAGTATCTACTCAATGAGCTCTAAACAACGATACCCCACTTTTTCGCGCCCCCTTTAGCTGTATGGAAGCCCCCCTTAAAACATTTCAAAATAAGTTTTGACTATTTGTATGGCTTTGGGCCAACAAGATGCTTATACTGTGTAAATTTTAAGCCTGTAAAACTTGCCGCCGCAGCCTGCTGCCTGCAGTCGTAAAACCTGTGTGACTTAACTTTAAACTTTCGCGTGTCAAGGGCGGATTTAGTGAAGTTCGCTACAAGTTTTTTTAACCCCCGACGCAAAAAGAAAGGGGTGTTATAAGTTTAACGTGTCTGTAAGTGTATCTGTCTGTGATATCGTAGCGGCTAAACGGATGAACCGATTTTCGTTATTATTTAATAGTTAGGTATTGTTGATTATTACGAATTTCGGATTTTAATGTTCGGAGTAGATCCTCTTTGCATCTGCCTGCCCAGCCGCGCTCGTAACCGGTGAAAGCGAGAATGTACACACAGCTACATCTAGGCGAGCTATATCTTGGGCCTTTTCGTCGCTTTCCATCAGGCGAGACTGGAGGGTCGGGCGTGCAGCGGGGCGTGCATGTAAACAATTATTGAAACTTATACTGGTGTCCTGAGTCGCCGCTGCACAAATAGTATGCACGCTCGCCCGCCCCGCTGCACGCCCCGCCTAACGCTTCGCTCCGAACGTCCACTCAGGCCTTACACTAAGGCCAATCGATGTTCAGTCATACATTAAAAAAAATGTACAGTCTATTCATCCTTATGTGTCATATCACGTAAAAAAAATATTTTCGAAGACTTTAATAGTTATCACACGTTACCTAGGATTGCAATACTTTATGAGCTTGTTCAAGTATTTTCATTCATCATATCAACATTTTAAGGCAAGGCAGTCCCACTGCAGACGTCCTGCTCTAACACGAATGAGTTTACAATTAACCATCCCGCTCTCTACGGAAATCTGCGCGCAATTATCGTGAATATTTAATACATTTTTGAAATACTGGATCATTTATCAAAAATCTATCCGGTTATTGTGTTAGAACAATAAAAAAGCTACTCTTTTTGTAAAGAAAAACGTATCACTGCCGATGACAATACGAAATAATCAGCATGTAAGTTTATTTTTACGATGTTATTTAGAATTTTTTTACAGAGTTACCAAAGCATTTTTCAATATTTTGTTCGGTTATTGTTTCTTTCTCAATCTACAGTAATTTTTGTGTAGTGTAATTCTATGTTATTTCTTCACATTCTAACCTCAAACTTTAATATTTTCGACTATTCGTGAGCTGGCCTGGCCTTAAGTGTGTAATCCTAGAAAAAAGGGTGATAGTGATTCATCATCATCATCATCAGCCTATATACGTCCCACTGCTGGGCACAGGCCTCCTCTCATAGATGAGAGGGATTGGGCAGTAGTCCCCACGCTGGCCCAGAGCGGGTTGGGGACTTCACATACAACTTTGAATTTCTTCGCGGATGTATGCAGGTTTCCTCACGATGTTTTCCTTCACCGAAAAGCTAACGGTAAATATCAAATGATATTCCGTACATAAGTTCCGAAAAACTCATTGGTACGAGCTGGGAATCGAACCCACGACCGCCGCTTGACAGCCGCATGCTTGAACCACTGGGCTACCGTAGCTTCGTCCGATAGTGATTCATTAATCATGAAATCGGGAGATTCTGGATGTCTTCAAGAGAGTTTGTTTACCTACATAATAGGACACGTTAGTATACTGTAACCTGCACAATCCTTACCATTTCCTCTTGGGATGGTGGGCAAGATGTGTCGCGTCCTGGCGATGGTGTGTTTTCCGTGGCTGCATGTCTTGTGCGGGGAGCTGGTGGCGCGCGCGCCGGCGCCGCGGCGCGGGCGCCTCTACCGCCAGGTAGTCCACGTTTGAATCACTGGAAACAGAAAAACACCTTTATGTTACGTTGTACTTGTGCAAATATTCGTGTTGCATCTCTTTCTTTAATATCGCAAAAGAAAAAGAGGCGAATACGAAACGCGAACACGAAGTGTGGTGCCGGGGTAACATTCATATCAATATAATAATAAAAAAAAACCGCCCAAGTGCGAATCGGACTCGCGCACGAAGGGTTCCGTACCATTAACTATAAGAAAGGCAAAAAAAATCATGTTTGTTGTATGGGAGCCCCCTTAAATATTTACTGCATCCCGTTTTTTAGTATTTGTTGTTATAGCGGCAATCGAAATACATCATCTGTGAAAATTTCAGCTGTCTAACTATTACGGTTCATGAGATACAGCCTGGTGATAGACGGACGGACAGCGAAGTCTTAGTAATAGGGTCACGTTTTACCCTTTGGGTACGGAACTCTAAACAAGAGTTAATTTCGGCGATGTTACGGTGTGATTAACACGACGTTCACTATCCGAATCTGAATTCAACTTATTAGGGAATTGACACATTCAGCGCTCTGGACACGATATCGTTCTCCGTTCGTACACAGTTTTCGTTACACAGTAGAAAAACCATGTTAACAACTACAAGCGTAGCGCGCATCGGCGAGGAATGTGTTAAACCTTACGGCCCTGTAATAGAGGCTCCATATCAGGGTCACAGACAGTGAGCGTGTTAAACTAGTGACTCGTCCAGATCTTGGTAGTATCATAGCGGATTCCGGGCTTAAGAATAAAACCGGGAAAACTACTTACCGTAGATTCTCAGAGTTGGAAGGCTCATAATCCTCTGCTTCATGGTTCTGTATGAAATTGATGATATCGATGTATGCCACGGGACTTGTCGTCGTCGACCGATGGTTGTTTGCAACATCCCGCCTCCTGTGCCGCGAGCGCATCTCCTTACCATGATTAGAACTATAACAAAATACTAACTCGAAATAAATTAAGAACAGCAAATAAATATATCTTAACATTTTGATTTCATGACAGTTTGTCAGATGATGACAAGAGATTTTGAATAGAGGTTGGCGTTTGGTAATGATCCTAAGAGCAAGCGCACACAGAGAGCGTTCTGCGTTCTGCGTTATCTGTAGTACCGAGTCCCTTGCGATAATGCACACAGCAGGTACCGTAGTGGCACCAGTAATGGACCTGGCTCCAGTAATGGACGCAAAAATCTTTCACGGTCGAAATTAAGCAACGGAAAAGTATTTTAGTCGTGGCAACACTTTAATCATAAAGAATGGGCTTCTACGTATCACATTGACAAATGACATACACCTCGGTCATTTTGTTTAAAAATGGCGCGGCGGCAAAAAGTGTGCTCCGGCATTTTTCACGAAAAACCTTATTTTCTTACAGAAATAACTAAGGAAGTAGGTTTACGTTTTGATTGTAAACTTTATTTTCTCTAAACTATATTATTTTGATATGATTTCGTGAGAAGAGTTAGATATTTAACAACACTTTTTTAAAGTGTTTATTGCATTAGAATCCAATTTGAATGATTTAGAGAGGATGTACATTACTGGTTCCTATTTTTTGTTAAACTCCAATTATGGACAATTCTCCATGATTGGTTTTTCATACTGAATTCTGGTTACCCAATTATGGACACCCAATGTTGGACGGATTTATTGGCGAGGTAAATGTTTGAAAAATGCCACCCAGTTTTATTATAATAGTAGTTTATCTACACAAATATCATAATCCTCTAGAATGCGTTCAGATACAGTAGGCAAATGGCCTTCATTTTAACATCAATGTACTTATGAAAATTTTCTTACCTGGGATGAAGGTTACCAGCAGTAATATAATATTCATTATAATTTCCTATTTAGTACTATAATGATTCTTTTTTTAATTTGGAACAGGAAAATTAAAATTCAGTCGATACGAAAGGTCAGCTCGATATAGGTTTTTTTTTTGGATAAGGATTCAGGGAGAAGGATTTCAAATTTTACATTTATTTTAAATTTTAAGAAAAAAAATATTTTTTTCGAAAAATCGTCATCATACTCGTTTTCGACTAATTCGGGGATAAGGATTTCAAATTTTATATTAATTTTGAATTTACAGCGAAAAAAAATTATTTTGCGAAAAATCGTCATCATACTCGTTTTCGACTAATTCGGGGATAAGGATTTCAAATTTTATATTAATTTTGAATTTACAGCGAAAAAAATTTTTTTTCGAAAAATCGTCATTACACCTACTTGATTTCGACTAATTCGGGGATAAGGATTTCAAATGTTATATAATACCGGCTACTATAAATAATATATGTAACTGGTAGCACTGGTAGCAATGCAGTTTGCCTTCGGCTTCTGAATCCATCTTAGAGTACTTATAATATGTGTGTAGATAAAGTAATGTTACCTTACTTTCAAATTTTATATTAATGTTGAATTTTATATTAAGTTGAGTTCCTTATCCCCGAATTATAGTCGAAATCAAGTATAATGACGATTTTCCGCAAAAAAAAAAATTTTTACTTAAAGTTCAAAATTAATGTATAATTTGAAATCCTTAACCCCGAATTAGTCGAAATCGAGTATAATGATGATTTTTCGTAAAAAATTTTTTTTTTAACTTAAAATTCAAAATAAATGTTAAATTTGAAATCCTTATCCCCGAATTAGTCGGAATCGAGTATAATGACGATATTTCGAAAAAAAATATTTTTTTTTCAACTTGAAATTCAAAATTAATATAATATAAAAATAACTATAAATACATTCGGTTGACTGGTAGTGAATGCCTTAAGGCATTAAGTCCGCCATTTTGTATTGTGCAATAAAGTTTAAAAAAATAAATATACCTTCAAATATATAAAATTTGAAATCGAGTATAATGACGATTTTTGTAAAAAAAATTTTTACTTAAAATTCTAAATAAATGTAAAATTTGAATTCCTCATCCATAAATCCTTATCCCGAAAAAAAAATACATTATTGCCGTGGCCGGGGAAAAAAGCAATTGCAGGCTGATTATTTGTTTAAACGGACGAGCTTGCGAGTCCGTTTAATTATAATATGAACCCTGCAATTGCCATTCCGGCCGAGGCTAATATAGTACTTTTTCTTAAAAAATGGAGGAAATACGACAAAATTTGGATAAATATTTGATAATGATAAACATAACCTTAAAACGTCAAAAACATCATGCTCAACAAAAAATAAACAGCGGGATGTTTATTTTTTTTAACAGAATCGCAAGTGTATTGTTTTACCGAAAAACGCAAATTATTCAAGACTTAAAAAGACGTCGCGTTTCCAACAGAAAAATACGAGCTGAATTGGCTAAATACGACCTGTGCCTCCTTTTATATGACAGTTTCTACTTTTTTTTAAAGTTTGGAATTCAACAAATAAAGGAATTTATATGTGAAATTGCAGGCGGCCTACAATGTTTTTAGAACATAAGGTGTCCATGATTGGGTGTCCATAATTGGAATTTGTCTGTCCATCATAGGATTTTCGAAGATTTTCGACTTTTTCAGATTTGGAGCAATTTTCTCGGAACTTACAAGTTTATCCAAAACTTTTGTATGTTAATTATAATTAGTGATTATTAAGCTACATTTTCTTTGAAATAACTAACATCAAACTTATAAAATAAGAGAGTTATAGCCAAAAGATGTTGACGGAGTTCTTAAGCCGTCCATAATTGGTGCCACTACGTTAGTCAGAACGCCACTTGAATACATACAAAATACATACAACTCTGAACGCAGAACGCGGAACGCAGAACGCTCTCTGTGTGCGCTTGCTCTAAGGCTGCGTTTCCACCAGAGATGTGCGAGGATGCGTTGCGAGGGATGTGTTTGTCATGAACCAATAGAAACAGCTAAGCTATGCGAGGATAGGTACGCAGCCTAAAGCTTAAGCCACACAGAGAGCGGGCGGGCGGTAGCGGCGCGGGAGCGGGCGGGAGCGGCACGGGAGCGGCACGTGAGCGGCGCGGGAGCGGGCGGTAGCGGCGCTGGAGAGGGCGGTAGCTCTCTGTGTGGCTTAAGCTTAAGGATCTCACAGTGCTAGTGCTACAGTGCTACGTTCTTATATCTATGGTAAGAAGAGGGTAAGAGTAGGCGCACACAGAGAGAGCGTTCTGCGTTCTCTGTATTGTACCGAGTCCCTTACGATAATGCACACAGCAGGCAGTCAGAACGCTCCTTGAATTCATACAACTCTGCACGCAGAACGCAGAACGCGAAACGCTGAACGCAGCACGCTCTCTGTATGCGCTTAGCCTTAACATTTTATTTATTTATTTAATCTTTATTGCACAAAGAAAAACTTATCGTACAAATGGCGGACTTAATGCCATATGGCATTCTCTACCAGTCAACATTCAACTCAAGGAGGTTTGCACGTTTGTTAATTTGATGAATGAGGGTTGATATTCTCTTATTCTCTTTGTCGGATCCGTTCCTATCAAGTTCCTACGGACGTGGTTGCACCACCACCATCCCCCTTTGTCAAGTAAGCGGGCAACTTGACCGTTAGGTTCTGAAGCCGCCCGAAGTCCTCTAACTTGCCTTAAGGACTGCTGTTATATACAGCAGCCGGGATCAACGGCTTAGCGTTGGCTTACAAAGTTACCACTCAAAGCGGCCACCCATCCTAGAACTGACTCCCGTGGACGTTGTTTTACCTCGCACGCGGTATATGATTATGGGCACCGCTGGGTCACGAGCGCTCCAAGACAAGAGTGAACGAGTAAGGAGAGACGGCACATAGTAATACGTTCAGACCCGCCCATTCTGTGAAATAGATCGGCTGTCTCCGCTTAATCTCGGCCGTGTTTGCACGGGACTCATTACCGACCGGGATTTATGCTTAAGGCGGAGCTACACGGTCGGATCGACTACCCGACCAACGGGACTTAGCATGCGATGCCGTAACGCGAGAGATAATAAATACAAAATTTTAAAAACCCCCCGATAGAGCAGATCGGTCGGACATAAGAAAGTTAGTCAGATCCCCTCATCAACTAGAAAAAAGCTGATGATCTTCAAACGGCTGTACAGATTTTCATGAAACATGGCTAAAAACACTCGGGATAAAATACGGTATTAAACCCCTAGTCAAATCATCAACTTTTTATTAAATGTCAAAAACGATTTGTTAATATTTATTTATTTATTTATCTTATTTATTTATTTTGGAAAATACATTTAACAGCATTACAGCATGTGCCAAGACGCTGGTAAACTTAAAACTATCTAAGTAAATACACACAAAGTAAAAATAGAACAATACAAATAATACAAAGTAAAAATTAAACTAAGTTTAAACAATTAAAAATTGCTTTCGCAAAAAATCTTAAAAATACTAAAAAGTTTGCGCCACTTGAAGGCAAACAAATCACAATCAGGTGTATACATTAAAACTTTGTTAAGCAGCGCTTGCGCGCTGAGAATTGTCTCGTGGTCGTGCGCCGCCGTGCGAGCCGCCTCCTCCGCCAGGAGACGGTGGCTGCGACCGCGGAGGTATTTATCGGGAACATACAAAGAACTCATTCTAGAAACTAACTCGAAGCAATCTGATTCGCCTCTCATAAGCCGACAGGCAGTTGTTAAAAGTTCGATATTGCGCCGGACCTCCAGGGAGTTGAAACCTAACATTCCAAGCAGGTACTTGGTCGGATATAGAAAGGGATAGAAACCATACTTTTTCTTGAAGAGAAAGCGCAGAAAAGCTTTTTGTACCTTTTCTAAAAGAAGTATGTACGATTTCTCATGTGGGTTCCAGATTATTGAGGCTGAATGAATATGAAGTTTGTAGGGAAATACTGTCTTAGTGACGTCACTAAGACAGTGTGAGTAGGTTTGTTCAAATCAGCGCCCTTTTTAAATCTTTATGCTTATAAAATCTTTCAATTAGCTAAAATAAATTAATAATTGATGTTTTTCGAGTATTTTCGTTAGATCTTTTATTAGTCAAGTAAAAAATAATTTATTTTTAACTTAGTTTAATACCCTATTATCTATGACACAAAAAAATCGAAACGAAAATCGGTTCATCCGTTTGGGCGCTACGATACCACGGACAGATACACAGATACACAGACAGACACGTTAAACTTATAACACCCCTCTTTTTGCGTCGGGGGTTAAAAACATGTTAAAAACAATGAAAGCAACACATGACGCATGACATGACGTACTTCCGCGTTTTCTTTTTTATTGTGGTTCAAAATGTCTGCCAAACTGTACATCAATGTCATATGATGACAATATTGACAATGTCACTGTCATCAAAAACCTTGTTCTAAGTCCCATCTCTTATAGAACGTAGTGGCTATATTCTCTTTGGCAACTACCTGCCTCTTTTCTTATTTGCACAGCGCGAGTGACTCAAGTCGATTGCAACGAACTCGCCAATGATTGGCCAGAGATTGCAGGTGACAGAGATGTGTGGAAAATTGGAGGCCTTTGCCCAGCAATGGGACACTCTATCAGGCCAAAAAAAAAACAACTGACCGGTACTGAACCATCGTCGATCGGTAATATAATAACGATCTTGTGCGTTACGTGGGCGTGGTATTTTTTTCTTGTCATCCTGTGTGTCACGGAACTTTGTCTCTTTCTCGCTCTTGTCTTCAAACCCAGACTTGTCGCATTAGCATACAGATTAGCTAACATCCGAAACTGCTCATATTGATTATCAGTTGCTAAAGTAAAACGAACTTTAAATGAAGTAAGTTTAAGTAGTATTTACAATGACACTGTTGGGGAAGATATGATGTTGTGAAAGTTACTCATTAGCCTGTGTGATCAGTATGTTAATTGAATACGGTTCCACCAGATAGAGGAGGGTTTATCGTTAAGTAAATTTTAACGTAAACGTTTGGTATTTAAGATAATTGCAACTAATTTTGGGACAAGTGTAAGTAAAATTATGACATAGTAATATTGTAATTCAAAAATAATCAGGGCCTGAATAGTATCGTAGATATTACATGCGTTTTAGAAATTAGAAGATCAGATGGCGATCTCTTTTGTGAATCTAAACTTCACCAAATCTTAGGATTAGGTAGCTATAGACGACCGCTTTAGCTTAGTTGGTAGTGACCCTGCCTACGAAGCTGGAGGTCCTGGGTTCGAATCCCGGCCAGGGCATTTATTTGTGTGATGAGCAGGAATATGTTCTTGGGTATTGGATGTTTTGTATGTATTTAAGTATCTATTTATCTATGTAAGTATGTATATCGTCACTTACCCATAGTATACAAGCTTTGCTTAGTTTGAGACTAGGTTGATTTGTGTAAGATTGTCCACAAATATTTATATTTATTTATTTATTATCGAAGCGGATCCTGGGCCTCTTTGCGATACAGTCGGGAAAAACTAGGATGATGAGAAGGAATGTAAGATATAGTATATGTGGGATAGTGGTGTAGGGTAGTGGTGCTGCTCTTTTAAAATTGTCTCTAAGGCGACTTCCTGACTTGGCGGGGCGGGATCGATATGTGACAATTTCTTCTTTGACGTAAACTTACTGACGTCGCAAAGATTCCCACTTGACGGAATACTGTCAGTATTACATTTACGCACTATAGTAATATTATGCGCAGAAGCGGACCAGTACTGCCTTCGCATCGTCCCGCTTCCGCGCATCCCGCGCCAGTCAGGAAGCACTCATTTAAATGCAAGGGCGCAGTAAAAAGCGGTACTGAGTTGACTGGCAGTTGACACTAACATTTGACACTTTTCTCATATCGTACCGCCTCCGCACCGACAAATCAGGAAGTCGCCTAAGGACAAACGTATTCGGTATCAAATCATAAGTTTTAGGATTCTCCTCGACCAACTGAAGCTTAGGGCGCAAAAATCATGCGTGCTTGCTTGCTTGCATGCATACACATGCATGCATGCGAGCTGGTTTGCTTGCTTTTATGCATCCAACCGTGCTTGTAGGTATGTATGCATGCGTGCTAGCTTGCTCGCATGTATGCCAAAACCATGCCAAATGTTTATCTAGCAAATACAAATACAAATACTCTTTATTGCACACCTCAATAAATAGAACTATTACAGAGTATGTATATTTAAACCTGGAGGTAAACAACAGGCGGTCTTATCGCTAAAGAGCGATCTCTTCCAGACAACCTTTGGGTAGCGGAAATATAGCGAGAAATGAATTATAATGGGTGGCAAACTAAAACTCCACAAAAATAAACATACACACATAACCAACACATAACCACATTTATAAACATACACACATTCCTACACCCATATATATATATATATATATATATAACAGCCATAGAGTTGAATAGTTTCGCTTGCTCTTCGATTTCGACATGAGTGAATGATTGAACTGTTGCAGACATCATTCCCGAAACTAATGTACGTTTAGAAAGTGTTCGGCTTAATAATGATTAGAGTAAATAAAATTATGCGAAGTGTATATCAGGCAAAATATAATTATGTCAATCGAACAGTTTACAAAATAAGATTGTAAAAACTAAACATTTTGTGGCTTAAACTTAGGAGAATTAAAATTATGTGAAGTAACGTTTATACAAAATGATTTTCATTCAAACAAAAATAAGATAAAGTGAGCAGTTACCTATGCCAAATTATTTTAGTTTAACTGAATTTAAGCAAACATTTATTAGGTCACAAAAGGGTACTCCCCATTTACTTGAAACTTCGGAGGCATTCTGTTGTCATTGATTATTAATTACTAACTTTTTAATTTTAGATAATTAATATTAAACATGCCTCAAACGACAAATCAAATAAGTAAAATCTTTGATGGTATCAAATTCCTATTTTTGTTCAACTGCTGGTATAGTTCGGACACAACTATAAGGCTAAATTCTGTCAAACGAACGCAAGCAAAACTAGACTTAGAGCTCTGACAGTAAGGTAGATTTTGGCTGACTGTCAGAGCTGACAGCACATGGCCTTACAGTTTTTTACGAACTATACCTATATGAGTTGTTACTTTGTTACTGGTGCGTGCTGAATTTTTTGGTATAGAAAAATGTTATAATTTAGTAACTCAAACTATCTTAATTAGGGATTAAACTTTTAATAAGAAGTTTAAAAATAATTTTAAATGTTAGAAAGGGCTTATCCAGAAATCACGCGAGGTTTTTTGGGCCACTTTTATATCCCCCCTCCCCCCTTGGTGATCTTTGGTGAGGTTTTGGACGACCCCCCCCCCCCTTCCCCCACGAAACCTCACGTGCATTTTTTTAATTTATCACTACCTATGAATTTTTTAAAGAAAATTAAGTATATTAGTTGATATTGTGCTTATATTGGTAGGTATATGCGTTATGAAAACGTGTGTAATTTCTTCTATTTTTTAAGAAAATGCTACATTAGTAGATATCATTTCTCGGTATTGTAGGTGCAGTAAAAAATAATACACGTGAGGTTTGCTTGTACCCCCCCTTCCCCAACGTGATCAGTAGTGAGGTTTTCGTAACCCCCTCCCCCTCCCTTTGGAACCTCGCGTGATTTCTGGATAAGCCCAAATAGTAAACCCATATTTTTTACAAGTTTTATAACTTGTAAAAAACTGAATAATTATTTTATTTGGACTTTGAGGAATTCACGTTCACAATTGTATTTTTTTATTGAAAAGGAAAAGGTTTAATTTTAGATTTAAATTTAAACTCGCTGCTGTCCGTCTCCGTGTGCATGTGGATAGCCTCTCTAGTGTACGGGCCATCTGAAATTAAATAAAAAACATAAAGCTTCAGGCCAGAAAACAATGGCAAATTGAACCGCGATTTTGTAAACAGTATTTTACATTAACGTTTAATGTAAATTGTTTGTGCGCTGTGCCCTTTGCAAACATAATTAAAAGTACTTTTATTTGCCTTGTTAATGGATGTACTCCTAAGCTGTTATTAAACCGTTAGGACTAGTAATTATAGTCAATCCCTTGTTACCAGTGCCTAGAGGCGAGACGTATAGCAGCGCTGGTTTTGAAACTGGTCCCTGAGAGTGTGGTCTCTACTTTACCGTCTGCATAAGAAGCTGTTTCCTTGTAAGTAGGTAACTACGATGGTTTAGTGACGCAGATAGCCACAGTTGTTCAATATTTGCTACGGGGTGGGTAAACCGGCGCACGCGCATGGAATGTTTTTGAAAGATATTGCTTTAGCTGACATATTTACCTATCTGGAACCACTCCTTGAAAGATTTCCCGGCGTCGCTCCTCGCATGGGCGATGGCTTCACGCATCGCCAGGGGAACCGACACCGACATGCAGATGGGCGGCTCGCCGATCGCTGCGCAAGCACACAACATCATCATGATGATCATAGAAGTACCCTAAAACAGATCGACAGTCATTCAAGACAAGCAAATACTAAAAAGTTTAAAAGTTCCTTACACTTCGCTCCGAGTATTCGAGGTTCTGAATAAGATTTTTCTTTGAAGTATACTCGGAAGTCTTGCGGGATGTCCCGCGCCTGCGGCACGTGGTAGTGCCAAGGGCGGTCTGTGAGCACCTCCCCGGTGTTAGGATCGTACACCATATGTTCCGTCGTCCAGTACCCAAGGCCCATTATGAAAGCTCCTTCCGCCTATAAACAGCTTAAAGTATCAGCAAACATGATAAATGCCATTGTAAAGTGTGGTTCAGAATTAAATAGTCCTTACCTGTCCAATGTCGATGCTTGGGCTAATACTCATGCCTGCATCCTCCAGCAAGTCTACTCTCAGCAGTTCCCATTCTCCAGTCAACACATCTATTTCCACCTCTGCCAGCGTCACGCCATGCACGTCATAGGCCTGCGTATCAACTATCGCCACAAAAGCGTGAGTCTGTAGATCTATTAATGCTGAATACGCCGTTTGGATCAAAAACTCCCAAGTAGGATTCGGTACACCAATTTTAAGAGGAGCGAGTCGACCCAATAGCTGTTCGCAACATCGCTGCACTCCTATCCCAACATTAATAGAAGTTAGACTTCCACCAGATACTTGGCTATTAGGAGTTATATGGGTATAGTTCGCCTTAATTTGAATTTTATCCATCGGTATTCCTAGGAAATGTGAAGCGATCTGGACCATTTTGGTATTAAGGCCCTGACCCATCTCAATGCCGCCATGGGTTATGGAGACCGAGCAGTCGTCTCTATAAACTGTCAAGGTGACATCGAAGTACTGTCCTAGGATAGGTCTCCAGCGGAGAAAAGAAAACCTTAGCCCCTTTTTCTTCCATCTGTTTTCAGCATTGAACTTGTCTACAGCTTTTCGTCTGTCCGCGTACTCTGCGTCACGTTTCAGCTTATCTGCCATTTCCACAAGATCGATGGAAGTGATTCCTAGATTCACAATTCTTACTGCCAATGGATCGAGAGACATTTCGTACGCAACACGTTCCATGATGAATTCTGCGGCAGCGATAGTTTCCAAAGTCCCTGTAGAGGATTGAAAAAAAGTGATCACTGCTGTGGACTATGATGTTGAAATTTCGTTATAAAGTTGATATGATCTCTGATACTAACCTGGTGCCCGACACCAAGTGTTGCAAGCCGTGTCGGTGGTTACGCTGAACACCTTGTAGATCCACCGCAGCTTGTCGTAGCAGTTGTTGTAGGAATCCAGGGTGAACAAGAACATCGGCTCATCGAGCATGTATCCGGTGTCCATGTACAAAGTATCTTTACAAACTTGAACTTTGCCGAACAGATCAACCGCGATCTAAAAACAGAAAATTGTGGAATTGGTTTCATTGAACAATTTTTTTCTTACCCACGCTCCTTCTGTTTTTTTCGAAAATAACAGCAAAGCAGCAGCAGCGTTCCAAAGTTCTAAACAAAGAAAGTACCTCATATTCAGAGTAAGCGGGCAGCCGCTTGCCAACGGCCTTGGCGAGTGTTGTGAAGGGCAGTATGATGCGGCAGGGCCGGTTCAGCTTGAATGCGACCAGCGCGCTCGCCACGGCCACCTGCGAGCCGCGCGAGATCTTGAGGCCGTACGCGCCGCCCAGGCGACGCACGTGCACGTCTATCCTGTAGAACAGTACATCTTAAAACGTCATCTATATACTCCATTTATCTTACAAAGTTGTACCTACTCGGTACCTATTTCAAATCCTAACTTAGTAAACCCCACATTTTCAAAAGTGTGGTTTCTGTAGTGTCTCTCTGCGGGCTCTTGGTTTTTAATTTTAAAACTGTTAACTTTTCTTAGCAAAAACGGTGAAGTCAGCGTAGTGTTCAAAATGACATGACAAAGACTCTGTTGTCTCCAAAATATCAACCGATGATATTAGTTTTGACTTTTTTATGTAATTCATCTACTCACTTATTTTCGGGCATTTTGAGAGCACGAGATATCATTAGTTGTACAAGATCCATGTGCTGCGTAGTACAGTGTACCTCCAAGCCTTCTTCAGTCGGCTTTACGACGCTTACTAGTGTTTCCATACAAAAGTGCTGCTGCTGGAAAATCGTTTGCGCTCCCTTTATAATTTTAAACAGATTTGTGCCTGTACTGGTTCCGTCTTGCTCTCCAGATTTTTTCTTTCTACCGGGATCCTTAATCGCCTCTCTTACATCGATGACAGGTTTCTTCACATTGCTATATTTAACGTGAACTAGCTTGGTAGCATATTCCGCAATGGGTCTGGTGTGCGCCACTACCACTCCGATGACTTGGCCGTGGTATTTAACGGAGCCGGAGCAAAACAGCTCTTCTTTGTGTAGGTAGAGGAGGTTGAGGCCAGGAGTGAAGCCGTTTACTCCAGGTATATCTTTAGCAGAATAAAACGCCACCACACCTGGGTGTTTCTGGAACAATTTACAAATTACTTACGACTTCATAAAGCCACCGAGATAATAGACCAAACATTCTTGAGAGTTTTACAACTATTGGTGCGGTAATCCATTAAATATATTTTAGGCATGGCTAAGCCGAACTACAAACATTCGGGTGACTTTTAACATACATCTCGCAGGCTACTTGAATGATCACGTTACAAAGCCTTATCTCCAATACAGAGTCTAGTTTCTCTTCCTGGGTGAATTCGACCATCGCTTCTTCAAAAGCCTGTGCAAATGTCAAGAACGCGGGATTAGGTAGCGTTAGTCGACCAAAGTCAGCGACATCGGAGATGACTTACGAGAGCCTCGCTAGCGTCGATGTCGTCGATGTCTCCTTGCGGCACGGTCGCCAGCACGAATGCTCCGAACACCTCGCGCGGCATGCTCGGCAGGTCCTCTGAGTACGGAGCCTCGCCCGCGCACTGGATCTGATTACAATCATTTATGGTTTACAGTGAACAGAGACCTTTTCAAGGCCAGGACACACCAGATGCGTGTGCGTCCTGATGGATATTCACGTACACGTGCGCGTTGTAAAAGTATGAATACCCATAGTACATGATGATGAAGACTAAAATTGATGAAGGAGCAAATTAACTTTTTCGGTGGTGGGTTATTATAAAAGCGTATACAATGCCCCACGAGTGAGGTGCTCATCTTACGGAGACGACAGGTTTTCACTGCAAGCTTCCTTCTGGTGTTTTAGTCATGATATCTCTGTTGGTTTTGAATTCGTAAAGTTCTTTTTGCAAATGGATGCTCCTTAAATTTATCTCTAAGAGATATCCGGACTCCTGATTTATATATGGCACGCACTGCTCTTTTCAGTACCTAGTACAAATATTAAATTAATTTGATTGCACTCACCAGAGCCTCAACTTTTTCTACAGGTTGGTTGAGAGGGTACAACAAAGGATTAGTAGAATATTTTTGCTTTGCTTTGGAGACCGGCCGCTCATGGCTCAAAACAATCGCACCAGATGCGAAACGAGGATCCACTTCGTCTTTAGGGCATAGTGAGAGTAGGCCCTGGAAAATAAGGAAAGTAGTACAATATTATAGCACAAAAGAAATGCTTAAGAGCAATGTGTGGTATATCACAACGGGAGTCTTGTAAACCACTATTCATAGAGCATGGCATTTTAACTCTACCATGTATGTACATTTTGGAGGCTGCTTTATTCGTAAAAAAATACCCAAACTTCTTCAAAAAGGCTAAAGATGTTTACCCTAGGAATACTAGACATCCTAACAAACTAGTGCTCGATTTTGTACCCAAGAGCGCCCTTTTTAGGAAAAGTAGCTATTGTATGTGTATAAAAATATTCAATGCAATTCCAGAACATATTAAGTTACTACCTCTCAATAAGTTCAGAACGCAGCTTCATCAATGGCTCAAAGACCATATGTTCTATGCTTTAGATGACTTATTTAAAATTAAGTAACACGTAAACTTAAATTTAAGTGCTCATTTGCATGCTAATATGTAGCTAAATATGTGATACTACTAGAATATGACACACCACCACATTGTACCATATTTTATTGCAAATAAAGATTTATCTTATCTTATCTTATCTTATCTAGTACAACGTGGAGAAAGATTTCAATAAATCTGCTAACACCAAAGAAGATATATACTAACGTAACCTAACACCAAGCTCTGAGCAATGGGGTTTGTTTCCAGTCAATGTCATAGTAAAATTGTTTGTTTCTTTTTTGATAGAGGTGCTAGGTATGCCTAAATCAAACGAAATATTCAAAAATTTTATCTGCCACTCACTCCTCTGATATAAATCCTACTGAGGTATACTTAAAATTATTTGAACTGTCCGAATTGTGCCAAATTAGGCCGTTCAAAAAGCGACTTTACTGTCCAAGCGTGAAGATTCAAAGCCCAATGACTAGTTTTATAAAATTTCGGACATTTTAAATAATTTCTACTATACATATAATTGACCAGGAATTTGAGTCAAGGAAAATATAACTTTTTTCAGTTTCTTACTTTACGACTATTAACATTCTTAATCCACTTACTTTATAGAACAGATTGATCGCTAGTTTTTTTCTGTATTCCGCCGAAGGTTCAGGAGGATTTTCCTCCACCACCAACTCTTGTTTCAAGACGCCGATGGCATCTTGTAAGGTCTCATTGGTAAACAGTTTCTTTCCTCTCAAGAAAACTTCTGTCTTCGTGGCGTGCACAAACTTTGGGTTCAGGTTTCCGTATACTATTCTGGCTTCTTTCACGGTGTTAGAAGAGTCCAGTTTGAAGAGAAACGCAGCGTTGACGATTGCGTGTGCGGATTGAGCACGCGGCATTACCTGAAATGTTGCAAAAGTATAGTGCTTGTTATAGGCAAGTATCGTTTAAATAAGACGGCGCGGCCGACGGTGGACGAGATATCAGGTTCCTGTCGCCCGTTCCTTTTCGACTATAAAATCAAAAATAAAAATAAAATGAGCTTATATATTGATTATACATAATGCGTACTGCGAATACACTGGGCAACCTCTGAGTAAAGTGGCCTAAAGAATAAATTACCTACTATTTTTTAGACCCTAAATGGTGCGACCATTTATACGGTACGGTTTCAGAGGAATTTCCGCCCAGGTTTACCCGAGGGACTATAGTATGGGGTTCTTCAAGAAAGGAGTGTATAAATTATTAAAGAGGTTCACAAAAAAAACTACATATTTGGTACCTTGTATGACTCAAATTTGTAGTCCTGGCCAAGAGGAGGAAACAAAATATTTAAAATGACCTTACTCCGCATATCAATTTCAAGGAATTTTTCGATGGTTACTCTTTGTTCTTGTTTGTTGGAATCCACTGAAACAAAGGCTCACATAATAACAAACGACAATATTTAAGAACGCTTGTAAAGATCACCAAAGTCCTAAACTTACGAATAGTGATGTATGCACCAACAGTCTCAAACAAAAGGAAAATATCCGATGGAAAATCGTTGTGCTTGTGTTTGATCATCAAGTTACCAGCAAACGTACCAATCTGAAACAAAACAATAACCAATTATAATGAACTGTGCATACATTTAAACGACAGCAAACGCACAAGTAATACTGTTTGACATTGCTGTAAAGCACTTACATTTCTGACAGGAATATGTGCCACCAACTGTATATGCTCTGCTAACTTGCGAAGATACCAAAAATTTTCTTCCGTGGAAGCTAACCTTCCAAACAAGTCAATGGTTTCATTCAGGGTCGAGCCCGAGCCCAGTATCAAGTTCTGGTCGAGCTTGTATCCTTTCAGCGTGCTTACGCCGCTGATGTCGATAATAAGTGGGGGATATTTGTCGATGGGGTACGCACCTAAAAATATTTCCAATTACAAATTAAAGTTCTTTATAAGTAATGATTTGTTAAAAATATACTTATTTCCAATGTATTTAATGTTGCACTAGATTTCTTTTTTACTAATTTACTATTTACATTATTTGCTTACTTACGAGTATTGAATTTAAATTTCACGCGCGCCACTGAATTCAATTATTAACAAATATAATTATAATTATTTACCTTTGGCTGTATTTCCTGCCACTAACATGTAGTTATCATCTCCTTTCCTCTTAAGGACTTCAAATATATCATCAATGTTATGCACTTTGTAAAAAAACCTCCCATCCTTTAGTTCTATTTCTATATTTTGTGGTTCTTTGACTTCATGTGATTCCACTAAGCACCAGTCGCTTTCACTGCAATTACTTTTGCGGCAGGTTTTACCACTTTTTTTGCAAATGTTTAGGTCCTCTATGTCTAAAACACCGTCAAGTTTTGGTGCATCGTTGGCGAACTTCTTGAAGGCATCCAGGATGGGCCGGTAGCCGGTGCATCGGCAGATGTTGCTTCCAAATGACTGCTCTATCTCCATCATGGTAAGATCCTTTTTGCTTTGCAAGAGGCTGTAAACAAACATATTTCCAGACAACAATCGACACTATCTGTTGTTGCGTAGATTTAAGACATTTGTGTCAATAACTTCCTATGTTGACTTACACATTGCTATAAAATTAGAGATTGGAAGTGTTGCAACTCTGACAGTAATTGGGCTAAACATGTCAACTTAAAAAAACGGTCAAGTGCGACTGTGTCGCGCACTGAGAGTTCCGTATGATGTTACTTAAAAAAGTTTTACTTTTATACCCAATCTTTGTTTATAATGTTTGTTTATGTATTAGTAGACAATTAATTAGTAACTAAAGTGACGAAAAGATTATTCATTGGCAAGGTGAAAATTAAACTCAATGACAAAAAAAAATTAAATAGCTACAGATATATTGCCAGCAAAGTAAATCACATGAATAATTAGACGTGGAATTAATTTAATTAAGAACAATTTATTAAGAACAACAATTAAATAAATAAAAAACAGAAAGGCGATCAAATTGGCAACTCGCCTCGCATGTGTTTATTATGACGTCATCTTAAGCAGTGCGCGTATTTTGAAGTTAATTCACATAACATAATACACGTAAATATTTGCTAATTGAACAATATTATCATATGTTGCAATAAATGCCCACTTGCCGGTAACGCATTACATTATTTTGAACATTCATGAAATTATAATTAGAATTAAAAACACGTGAAAGTTGTGTTTGTTATGGAAAGGTTATCTTCAAAGGTGACTGAAAACATCAGGCAGGAAAAATGGGTCGGCAATTAATTCACTACTTCTGAAATAAGATCGCAATACATGTTTTTCTTCAGAATACAACAAATGGAGTACGTCATATCGTATGTTATTCAAGATGACGTACGAATTCTAAAGAAATGAATATAACATACATGAACACAGTGTTTTCAAACTCAGACCTGGGGGCCAATTTTTGAGTGTCGAACGCTCGACTTTTCCCTCGAGATCTGTCAAAAAACTATGATGTTTTGACATATGTCGAGTGAAAAGTCGAGCGTTCGACACTCAAAAATCGCCCCCCTGTAACTGAACTTACTCTCTCTAAAATCATAAAATCTATTTCAACAAATACTCAGGGCGATGACGGTCTAAGTTTAAATATGATTTTGCTAACTTTGCCTAGAAGTCTGAACATTATCACTGCAATAGTACGAGTAAACAAATTTGTTAAATCTGGGGTTTTTCCTGAACAATGGAAACGCGCCGTTATCAAGCCTATTCCTAAAACTCAGCATCCACTTAGCTATAAAGATTTTCGCCTTATTGCTTTTCTTGTCAAAAATATTGGAAAAGGCAGTTACTGAGCAAATGACTGAATACTGCCGCCAAAATAATCTGGCTTTAGAAAGGGTCGCAGCACATCCAAGGCTCTGGCAGACGTGGTAGACGATATCCTGACTGCTCAAGATGTTGGCGACGGATCATTGCTAGTTTTACTTGATTCCTCCCGTGCCTTAGATACCATCGATACAACAAATTGGCATTCTTTTGGCAGTGGCTGCAGGTAGTTGAGCCTACATTCCTCGCGCTTAGCGTCGATTTCACTTCGTGTTCACTCTACTCTTCGTAAGGCTTGCACGATTAACTTACTGCGTGATGATCATGCATGATATCACACACATTGCGAACGCATCTGTCAATAAGGACATTACACTACCTGTACATAGCCATGACCCATCCCGGCGTGCAGTACCCGCACTGGGTCCCGTTGAGCTTGGCGAGGGTCGTCTGCAGCGGGTGGTAGCCCTTCAGCCGGTTGCCGACGCCCTCTATCGTCGTCACCTCCCAGTCTTGGCATGACGTCACCGACACCAGACACTGGCCACAAATGCAGTTTTTATTCGCTTTCCTTGTAATTAATTAGTTAACACTAATGCATATAAGTAAATCAAGTGGGAGGTAGCTGGGGAACATTACCATATACTAAGTTCCCTCATGGTTCCCTCTAGGATACTAAGATACAATAGGAAAGTGGTAGTCCAATCCAGACGTATCAAACAAAGGTTCGAATCCTCTGGCTCCCACTAAGGATTTATTCAGAACTTAGATAGGTACGCAATATCATTTGATATTTTCCATTAGCTTTATGGTGGAGGAAAACAGCGTGAGAATACCTATGCAGGTTGTGCCCATTATTAAAGGTCTATGCTAACCAGTAACCTGTAATGGTAGGGTAGCCAATGCGCCGAGGAGAAGTTGTCAAAGTTGCGAAATTAACTCTTCTTTTGCCTGTAAGTTGTTAGCATTTTCTACCTGCCATCATTCTGTCTGGCAATATATCCTGCCCATCTTCACTTGAGGTTGGAGACGTATAAACTGATGATTATGAATGATGAGGATAATAATGTACTTAGTACTCACAGAGTTGACGGCGCGCGGTTGCTCGCCGGGGCGCTCGGCGGTAACGACGCAGGCGCCGCAGCCGCCCTCGCGGCAAAGGTACTTGGTCCCGCGCAGCTCGCAGCGTGTGCGCAGGTACTCTAGCAGCGACAAGTCCGAACTTGTTTCGCTTCCCACTGAGAACATAGACACACATAGTTGTGAGAGCGTGGAATGTGCGCCCTTTTCCCTATCTTCTGCGCCCGAGGCGGGATCGCAAGGGGAGAGGCGTGATGGTATTACAGTGCGCCTGTCTCCCCACCCCCTGAGAACTTGGCGGGGCCGTTCCGCAGTAACGTTCGTCGTATTCTTGTAGCAGACTCTAGACATGGGGAAAAACGTTACTTTCCGATCACCGTTATTGTTATTCCCGTTCCAAAAAAATCACATTGAAAAATCACCGTGACTTTGTCACTTCGGTTATTTCTTGTCACGACATTTGCGTGTCGATCGTTCCCGGCAGTTACTGATATTTTTGTAACAACTGATGTTACTCTGTGACAGCGCACCGCAGTCACAGTCACAGTTAGTAACAGCGGTCACGAGGCACGACGCGACGCGTCGCTTACACACTGTTCCAGTGATATCGTCGCTAAGTAACAACGTTATTTTGTAACGTTGTTACTTCGTGACAAGTCACACTGTTACTTTTTAACGGCGGATCACCGTGATTTTTTCATCGTGAAGTTATTTATCACCCACCTCTAGCAGACTCGGGGAGGTCCGCTACTGTACAAGTTGGAGGTCGTGGAGGAAGGTGCGCAGAATTATCTCGCGTCGCGTGCCTGATGTGGAGGGCGTTCGGGCATCGGCGAAGTAGCCGCCGGCGGGGTCGCGAAATTCAAATATTCCCGTAACCGTACAATGCGGCGAGGCGGCTGATAGGGGGGATTTTAGTGGGCACATAAGCTAAACGGGAGTCCCACATAACCACTCAGGCCCTGCGCCCGGGTGGTATAAAACACAAAAGGTTTGTTACATGTTACGATTATCAATGTGACAATGACACCGTTTGCTATCTTCGCTTATTGACTCGTCGGAAATTATTATGGTGGTATATTCTATCTCTGGGGGATTATTTATAAAGAAATAAGGCTCAAAATTCTAACAATATTCTTTATAATAAACTGACCCATTCCTACATACTTACACGAACACGAGCATATACAAAACCAAGATTGACGAAATTTAGCTATTACGGTAAATTGCTAGTACTTCAGGCAGGTTGTTATCTGGTTAAAACGTATCTACTTATGTCATCATAGTCTTCATATTATTTCTATCAATAAATCAATGAAAAAAAACGAACACGTTTAGGTTACCATACATACCATAACTACCTACTTGAAAACGATAGGGGAATCGACTGTTAAATTACCTACTACCTAAATTAGGTACATATTATTTTATTTCATGCAATTGCACATCTTTCATTTATTTGATCATATTTGTATTTTTCATTTTTTGCGGTAATCCACTTCTGTCCGTTTTTATATAGAAACTGTCAAATAATGTCATGTGTCACTTTTGGAAAGTTTCCATATAAAACGGGTGAGGGGTGAGGTGACAGGGACAGTCAAGGAAGAGTCGGCTTGTGTGTGTGTTTTTGTACTATCAGTGTCACAGTTAACTGACCATTCGTGAATCTTATTGCAACGAGATAAGGTCTACTTATGGTCAGTTTACTATGACGCTGATGCTACCGTGCTGCTTTAATGTCATGATTAAAACTGTCATAAGTACTGAAAGTGCCATAGTACCAAAGTTTCCAGGTACTTATAAGGCCGACTGTACATCAGTTTTTAACAATAGGATGTGGCTATATAGCAACTCTTCAGAATCTAGATATAGTATGTATTTAAGGAGACCCCGAGCTCGTACTTTATGTAAAACCTATGTTTATACCAGTAAAACATTTTCATTTTTTCTTTTCTTTTTAATTTGTGAGATTATTGTTATCTCTTCCTGTTTAAGGTATTCACTGCCACCTCATATATGCATTCACGTTCATACAATTTTGTTCCTAGTGGGCGTGGCCTGGCAGCTAATGTGTTAAGAGAGGTAGGGCACAGCAAAATGTTATATTGCTAGAATTTGGAGCAGCCCAAACTGGGGAAAGAAAGACTTACCTGATTGTCGTTCCCCATTCACCCGAAATGTAACTCGATGCATGTTGCGCACACAAAAATGTCTACGCAACTGAAACTATAACCACTGATCGCTTGTTTTTATAAATGTCATCATTGTAATGCATTGTGGTGACATACGAGTGTAAACTCCGAGCGCAAACGCGTCGTGAAATGTTATTCGTATTTGGATTCGGTAACCGAAGGGTCCAAACGGAACTCTATTGCTGTCACTCACACCTCCGCGAGGCACACAGTATCTTGTTGACCCTAAGCCATTTTATTTTATATATCGTATGGCATTTATTTCGAACCGTGAGATCTTCGAGAAGTTAGTGCGGTTGCCAGTTTTTGTTGTCATGTGTAGGGTAGCGGTGGGTACTTTCCCTACGGACGTGGTGCAACTTCGACCCCCCTTTGTCAGGTGAGTGGGCAATTTGACTATTAGAAGTTTTTCAAGCCGCCCGAAGGCCTCCAACTTGGCTTAACGACTGCTGCCCGGGATCAACGGCTTAAAGTGCCTTCTTAGCACGGGAGCGCTCAGTTAGTAACCACTCAAAGCGGTCACCCATCACGTTGCTTAACTTTGAATAACGCTTGCAGCACGCAGGCGCCGCTGGGCCACGAGCGCTCCTAAGCCATACAAATGATACAAACTGTCAAAGCTTAAAAAATGTTTTTCAGGGGGGCCCAGCATACAGCTAAAGGGTGGCACGAAACCATTGCCTGCCCCAATAAGTATCGTGCCGTGGTTTAGATCACGCGATGTAGATAAATACTATATTTTTTGTTTTAGATATTGGAAAACAAAGGAATGAGAAGCCACCGAAGTCTGCTTTTTTACAAAACTTTGTTCCGAGATTTTTTTTAAGGCGATATATCGATTGAAAGAGACACCCTTTGTTTTTCGCTCACGACGAAACGGTCTCCGAGAATGGCTTTTTAGACAAATCTCGTTAAATATCTGACTGTGTGCAGGTTTATTAAATTTCCTCTTGTCAGTACCTAGATGAGGTAAAATACCACATATTAACTTAATCGTGTCTTTTAATAATGCGTTGTTTTAGTAGGCTGAGGAAAAAAAGGAAAATATAGACTCAACTTTGGATTTATTTTCTATCGAGAAAATTTTAAGCAATCATGTTTCGCTATAGTCAGTACTACAAGCATATAGTCAAGAATCATATATCTGAAAATCAGCCCCTACTGTTTGCTAGTCTGAGCAGGACATCGTTTCAAAGTCTCCAAATTTCTCAATGTAGCGCCTTAACTTCTCATTGACCTATGATCTTGACATCTGGTTATAATGTTTATTATTATGTATATACCTACCAACAAATACTAACATATTGATAAAACAGATTTTTCTTTGAAATTTCCTAATTTTTCCTATGAAGACCAACTTAATAGTGTCCGACACGCACTTAGCCCGTTTTTAGGTTTCGTAACTATTCGTTTTTGTTTATAAGTTGAACCAGACGAGTTAAACTGGAGTTACAATTATTTCAAACACGTTTTTCTACTCGTCTAGTTTAACATCAAAATCTACTAACACTTATTGTCTCCGTAATCGTAACCAATTTGGAATTAATACTAAATTTAAGGCTTAACGAAGAATCCTGGGGTCATTGGTCAAGCATCCCTCCGAATCTGATACGGAGGTTTAGGGTTCCGTAAAACTAGTGTAGCTCTACCGGCATTTCTGTCGTCTATTTATAGCTCATACAATCTTGAAGGCAAAATCCTCTATGTATCCCCTATCGAACTACAAGATTCGCCCAAGATTGTGGGCTCGGACTGCGCCGTAAATGCCTGGTTATGAGCCTGCCCGGCCTAGTCGACGTCGAGTAATTATCTTTCAAAGAGTAAAAGTCAAATGAGCAGATATTTATGATAGCGTTAGTAGCGCAAGTATTTCTGCAGCTAATTGGAAAACGATCATAACTGAGCCAAGTGCAGGGCATGGCCCGCATGTGCATGATATTAACATGCCATGTACAGTCAGCGTCAAAAGTGACGTATAAATGAAGAGGTCATACGTTCTTATTCCCTTACAACAAATAGTTTAGATTAGACACCGTCATTATGCGTATCTACTTCTGTCGCCGGCTGTATACACTACGCAATAATTAGTAGCTTTATCTGAAGTAATGTCATGTTTATGATTTTTCATTAACCGACTTCAAAAGAAGGAAGGAGGTTCTGAGTTGTTTTTTTTTTCGGCATAGTCTCTTGTGTTATTTTTTTACGTTGTCCGATTTATGTTCATATAATGCAGGCGCCGCGCCGTCAAGATTTGGTATAGGATCTGGTTGTACGAAAACGACTGCCATGTGATATGATGGTGGTTCCATAAAACTTTGGTGAAGGTCTGACTGATCATGTGATCCAGGCATGATTCAAGAGTAATCGAGGTAAATCCTCATTTGTAACATGTGCGGATTTTTGGGTTATTTAGGTACAGTTAATCTATGTAATTAAGATCATAGAATTATAAAAAAATCATACTAATATTATAAAAGCGAAAGTGTGCCTGTCTGTCGGTTACCTCTTCACACTCAAACCGCTCAATTGATCTATAAATGAAATATGGTTACGGAGATAGTTAGAGTCCCGGGGAAGCACATATGTTACTTTTTATCCCGGAATTAATCCCTTAAGGGCTGGGCGTATGTGTGGAAGAATGATAACTACGCGGACGAAGTCGCGATCAAAAGCTAGTTTCATAATAAATTCAAAAACATTCCTTGCCTTCCTTTACAACGCTCCCAATGATTTGCAATCATTTAATTTTGTGTTGCCGCTTTCAATAATCATAGTCCTTTTTTTGTAATTATACAACAGCGTTGCTGACGAAGCTCATTGTCTGACTGAGCAAGCAGACACCGAAGCCTATGGATGCTTGGGCTCCAGACTTGATTCACAAGCTCGTTGTCAATAGATCCTCTTTTAATTTAATTTAATTGTCCTTTATATTTAACATGCCAGTTACTCGCACCCTTATTCCTGATTATTCAAATCGAAATCAATATCAAACCTGTTGATCAAATTAGACCAACAAACCACAATCACTAATAGAAACATTCAACTGCCAGCAAAAATACCCAAACCAAGCCAAATCAATGTCAATCCACCTTTGACATTTAGGGAAACAATCAAAAAACCACTATCACTATTATCATCATCCATTACTCCTTAACTACGATGCAATGTTTCACGAAGCTAAGTGAACACGCAATGGATGCGGGCTTACGGAAAACGGTCGTGGAAATGCGTTAATTTGAGGTTTGGTAGTAGAAGTAGTACAGGATGTTGGTGCAAATTGGTATCGAAAACCGGAAATGGCTTATCGTAGGCTTTGTTCTGCGGAGCTCGCCCCATGAATTGTGTTCCTGGCGTACTGAGATAAATAATAATCGAAATACCAAACATAACTTGGCTTTAATCAGCTAAAGAAATTAGGATGAATATTTTACATTGACATTGGCAGACAATCATATAGTTATAAGATCATAGACTATTGGATGATATAAAGGAGATTATATATCATTCTCCCCCTCTGCGGTTTCATCGCCAAGGATGAAGTCGTTGAAACGTTGTGGTAATCTTCTAGGTCTCGTAGATCTTCGAAAAACCTGCGCAGGACGAGCGACTTGCGGCGGAGTTTCATAAATGTCTTCCTCGCGAATGTCTTCATTAACAGGCCTTTCTTCCGATGTTACATTTTCTGATGACTGATCAGATTCGTCTCCATTTTCGTTGTCTGGGAGTGAATCTTCGTCATCATCCGACATGGGAAGCGGCGCCAAATGCCTGTTGGATACTGTGGACTCCTGACCATTACGGCGTCGGACATAGGAGTAACTTGGATTACTTTGAAGTAGCTCAACTTCTTCGACATAAGGATCGGTTTTCGAGCGAACATATTTTTTTAATAGTATAGGCCCTGGAACGAGCCATGATGGAAGTGATTCACCGACAGGTGTTCTTCGTGGAAAATTGAATAACTTCTCATGCGGTGTAGCGTTTATAGATGTGCATAGAAGTGATCGCACGCAGTGGAGAGCGGGTTTTAGTACTTGCTCCCAGTTCTCAATGGGCAGGTTCTTTGATCTTAATGACAGCTGTATAGTCCTCCAAAGAGTACCATTAAGTTTCTCCACCTGACCATTCCCTTGGGGGTTATACGGAGTCGTACGAGAAGTGGCGATATTGCAATTTCTGAGGAATGTTTGTATCTCTTCCGACATGAAGGACGACCCTCGGTCACTGTGTATATATAAAGGTTGACTATAATCGTAAAAGAGTTCTCTTAGACACTTGATGACAGTCGCAGAAGTTGTATCAGGACATGGGTATGCAAATGGATACCGTGAAAATTCATCGATTATCGTTAGTATGTATTTGTTGTTAGTATTGGAAGGCAATGGTCCTTTGAAATCTATGTTCAATCTTTCGAAGGGAGACAGAGCCTTAATCAACGTGCCCTTAGCTTTCGCGAAGCGTGGTTTGATTTCAGCGCATATGCGGCATGAAGCAGTCATTTGTTTGACTTCGTCAATAGAATACGGAAGATTCTTCAGTTTGATCCAGTGGTACATTCTAGTAACTCCAGGATGAGAAAGTGCGTCATGCAGTTCGTACAATTTATTGTTGCTCATAAATGCGCAAACCCTTGATAGGGCGTCAGCGGCGTTATTCTCGATTCCCGGCCTGTAAATAATGTCATATTTGTAACATGAAAGCTCTAGCCTCCATCTTTCTATTTTATCATTTTTAATTTTGCTTGAATGTTTTTGGTCGAAGATATAGCTTACGGATTTTTGATCAGTGATAAGGAGAAAATGTCTGTGTACAAGGTAGTGGCGCCATTTACGGATACTCTCGACAATAGCGCAAGCTTCTTTTTCGACGGAAGCGTGTTTCCGTTCACTGTCGGATAAAGTTCTTGAAAAGAAGGCAACGGGGCGACCTTTTTGAGATAAAGTTGCGGCTAAAGCAAAATCAGAAGCGTCGGTCTCTACGGTTAAGGTTTCCTTGTCATCAATAGCCACTAAGGCTGCTTTCTCGATATCTGATTTTAATAGTTGGAAACTGCGCTGGGCGTCTTCGTTTAGAGGAAAGTTATAGTTATTAATTAATGGTTGAATCTTTTCAGAAAAGTTTTGGACCCATTTGGCATAGTGAGCAAATAATCCGAGTGTTCGCTTTAGCTCAACGGCGTTACGCGGTAATGGGAGGCTTATGAGCGGTTCGAGCCGCTCTTTGTCGGGTTCAATCATGTTGTTGTTGACAGTGTATCCAAGAAGACTGATAGCGTTTTTGCTGAAATTACATTTCTGTTCGTTTAACGTGAGTCTATATTTCTTAGCAGCAGTCATGAATTTTGCTAAGTTTTTGTCATGGTCTTCTTTGTTTTTACCACAAACTGTAACGTCATCGAGGTAAGCAAAAGTTCCTTGTAACTGTTCTTTTTCGATAATGTGTTCGAGTGTACGTTGAAAAGCGGCAACTCCGTTAGTGACTCCGAACGGGATTCTCTTAAACTGCCATAATTTGCCGCAGGCTTCAAAAGCTGTATATATTTTTTCTCGTTCCAAGATAGGTACTTGGTGGTAAGCACTCTTCAAGTCAATTTGGCTAAAGTGATTGTATTTAGCCACTTTCGATACTATCGACTCAATATTGGGCAGTGGGTAAGCATCCAGATACGTAAACTTATTAATAGTTCTAGAGTAGTCGACAACCAACCTCTTTCGATGAGATCCCCCACCAGCAACAAGTACCTGAGCGCGCCAAGGAGATACGCTAGGTTCGATAATTCCCTCTTTTAAGAGTTTCGAAATTTCAGTTCGGATAAATTCTTCTTCGTCGTTGTTATGTCGTCTAGACTTGACAGCGATAGGCGTAATGTCAGCAGATAAATGCGTAAAGACTGACGCTGGCGGTACGGAGGCTTGCATTACGCATACTTGTAAAGGTTCTCTGGTTCCTCCAAAACGGAATTCAAGCTTTGAGTGATCCTTAAGTATGTCGTGGCCAACGATGATATCTGCGCACAAGTTGTTAATTATTAATAACGGTCGTTGTTTGTATATGTGCTTGTTAATTTCGAGCGTGGCAAAACAGACCCCATCAACACTTGACGTATGGTTAAGTGAAGCAAAGTTTACAGTGTGTTTATAAGGTCGTATTCTTAGTTTCAGCATTTGTGCCACATTTCTATCGATAAAACTGACAGAACTGCCCGTATCGATCAAGGCATCAGCACGAGTATGGTTGACAGTGATGGCCATCGTAGCCTTCTCTAGGCTTGACGGAGATGCTGCAGAATAAGCGGTGCTAACTGTCTCTCGCAAACTTGGAGACGGTAGGAATTCAACAGGAGCAGCGAGATTCGGGATGGCGTTGCTCGTAGAAGGATTGTCACGTGAACGGCATACTGTAGCGAAGTGGCCCTTCTTAGTACAGAGTTGACAGTACGCGTGGAAGGCTGGACACTTGATCCTTTGGTGAATTTTACCGCCACAAAAGTAACATCGCCTCGCTGGTTGTTGTGGTGAAGACACCGCAGCATTGTGAAGGCTCGGTGCAATAGATGGCACTTCTTGTTGTTGAGCCGGAGTAGGTAAAGCATTCAAAGCTTGCGGGGTGTTGATGCTCATCGTTGCCGAGTCTTTTTCCGCAGTTTCTAGGGTAACGGCCTGATTAAAAGCTTCGTCTAGCGATAGAGTTGATTTTTCAAGTAAACGTTCTCTTATTTTGAGTGAGAGGATACCGGCAATAAAAGCGCTCCGTATAGCCTGTTTCTTGTGTTCGTCAGCAGTCACAGACTTGAAGTTGCAATTTTGCGCAAGAAGATGCAATGCACGGGAATAATCTGAAATCGTTTCATCGTGTTTTTGTTTTCGTGTTCCAAGGAGATGCCGGGCTAATATTTCGTTCTGAGGTTTAAGATAAGTCTTGTTCAAAAGATCGACAGCGGCATCATACGTTTGACATTCCTTGATATACACATAAATGCTAGACGTCAAGTGGTTTGCCAAGAGTTTGAGTTTTAATGAATCTGTAGTACCTTCAGGAATTTCTTCAGCAAGGAAGTTAGAAAAGGTGTGGTGCCAATGAGACCACTTTTCTCCGGCAGCAGGAGCGGTAGGTTCAACGTCAAACTTGTCTGGGCGAAGGTATCGTGCTAATGAATGTGACATTTTTTCTTTTGAATCTTCTTCTTTACCCGTCATTATTTTAGCTGATTAAATTGAGATAAATAATAATCGAAATACCAAACATAACTTGGCTTTAATCAGCTAAAGAAATTAGGATGAATATTTTACATTGACATTGGCAGACAATCATATAGTTATAAGATCATAGACTATTGGATGATATAAAGGAGATTATATATCACGTACTACTAATGGTTCTAGATTTGAAGAGATCTAGTTTTGGATCGAATGAACTTTTGTTCAAACTAGTTGTCCATTTTTAAGACTAAGGCTGGGTTGCACCAAACCGTTCTGTAATCGTAAGCGGTGTTCGTCAAATCTTCTTCTTTAAAAATGGCATTCCATCAATTTTATAATGATTTCGCCAATCAATACTTGTTCAACGACGTTGTTCGGTAACGACGCCATGACAGTAGGCAACTGGTTTTGTTCGGTAGTGGATTCTGCTCGTCGCCGCGCCGAGACGTGTGTTCACCAACGCGGCGACAAGCAAAATCCATTCGTCAAATCTGATTGTATGGAAAGTTTGACAAGTTTCTATGGGATGACAGTTGGCGCCATATTTGACGATGACCGGACTGTGTTCGTACGTTGGTGCAACTGGCACTAATTCTCTTTTTCTACCGAATGAGCAAAGCGTCTCCTTTTGAACTTCTCTAAATATCTGGCTGTTCTCTACCCGGTTCTCGTGTGTGTGTTGGCTGTAAAACCTATGTGACAGACGACGGACGGACGGGCGGATAGATGGACGGACGGAGGGAAGGACACGTGGAGTGACAGTAATAGGGTCCCTGTAGACTCTTCGGGTACAGTACAGAACCCTAAAAAGGCTCTAGGATTGAAATCAAAGTATATAATGTTAGGTAACACAATAGCCCCTAGGAATATAGCTTCTAAATTGCTTTGGAATCGTGGTAACCCCACTGGGTTAGTCGAAACTTATCGTCTATCAAGTCTGTCAACCTAGAGCGCCACGATCCTCGACCTTGACACCTTAATGTTAAAGTGTAATGTCCTTAACAGTCAGTGCCAGTAGAAATGTTTGCGGATTTCGAGTAATTTGTGTAGCTAATTCACTGCGAAATGGAATTTCCCCACCCATTTAAGTCTTGAATTTGAAATAGTATTTGTGCTAATGTCTTGTCTTTTAACCCTGTGGAAGCTAATGACGGAGTTATCAGTGCAACCGGTTCAACGCCGTTCAAGGCAAAATTTTACTACTCCAAAAGACTAATACTCAACAAGGCTATACTCCAAAATAAACAAGGCAAAAAATATCCAAATATTAAAAAAATAACGAAGCTACAACCGTTTTAGGTCGGCCACATACAAACATTAGTTTTTCGTCCGGAATTTCGAACGGAAAACTATTGTTTGTATGTGGTCGGTCCACAAATTTGTATGAATTTAATTTGCTGCGTTCGATATCCCGAATCGATATATCGAATCGGAAATTCCTAAACGGGATTCTGAGTGTATGTGGCCTAGTATATAGAACTAGCATCGATAGTTGAGTTTCAATTTCAATTTCATTTAATAAACCAACTTGGATCAATCACTGTTAGTATCACTTATAACTTATTATAGTTTTTGATATAGGAACTCCCTACTTGTCAAACAATTTTGCCCCGCGGATGCTATGTCTGGGGCATTCTCATTTATTGTATGGCGGAATCGCATGAAAGTCGGCACGGGTTACAAATACAGGAATGACCTGAAATTTATTTTCAGCGTGTTGTGGGATAAAAGAAACCGATTTAGGGGGTATGCGATATTAATTTCTAAAAATCGTAAAATAACACACACACCCTATGCATTAGGGTATAGGGGTGTGAGGGGTGGGTAGGGACACCCTACCCTATACCCTAATGCACGTGACTTGAGGTTGTTATCTTCGAACCTTGGCTCGACCCACTTTCCGTCTGGGTTGGAAGGTCACATGGCTCGCTTTCGTAAAACTAGGGCCTACGCCAAATCTAGGGTTTAAGAGCCAAAGCGGACCCTTTATAGATACCACCGGTAAAACGCTATAGGAGTAAAGACCTGTACCAATTTTATTGCAATTCAGTCGCGTATATTTTCGTCTGAAATTATAATTTTCCATAATAATGATTCGACTTTGTTTACTTCATAGAAACACTTGTACTGCAACTGTATCACAATTTACATATTAATTAGGACATTGTACATATTTGTATGTAAATTTTATTAGCTTATAGGTATGTTTTCTTGAAATAATATGTTTTGTGTGTTGTGTGTTGTATGTGGTGGAAGCTTATTATTCTACGACTCTTATAGGTTGTTTCACACAATATAATAGAAGTGTGTTGTGTTAATAGCCGACAACACACACTTAGTATTGTGCCCTTGAACCCTTTACATTATTGCCGTGGCCGGGAACGGGAAGGAGGCAATAGCAAGCTGAGTATTTGTTTAAACAAACGAGCTTATACATATATGTAATACGTAAAATAATTATTATAACCCAATTTCAAGTTCATAGGTCAATAGGAAGTTAAAAAAATCATCGATACAAAAATTTGTAAAATAAGGGTTAATTTGATGGCTGCTCAATTGCCCATGCCGTTGATTTTTCCAATATTTTTTTTATTTTTTAAAACAAAAAAATTGAATTTATCTATTTAACGAGCTCTAAGCAACGATATCCCTATCTATGGGGCGAGTTAAAAATGTTTATTAGGGATTCAGTTGTATGGGAGCCCCTCTTTTAAAAATAAGGTTTGACAATATGCATGGCCTTGGGTTAATTGTGAAAATTGACAACATTTCATATTTTTAACTACTTTATTTTATGAACTAGTTAGAAAATAGGTAAAAATTTAAGCCACCCGTATTTTTTCTTTTTCAATTTAACTCATTATTTCATACAAAAAAAACACGTTGAAAAGTAGGTCATTACAAAAGGGCGTAAGTAAAATATGACGTCATCTTCCCAACAAGAATCCAGAGCCACTCCAGAGCAGCGATTGTCTGTACTCTGTACTAAGGTCTCCCTGAATACAGCGAGGAAGATGACGTCAACTTTCAGTTTACAGTAATTTGCGATTTTTTCCAAAATTAACGGAGAAAAAAAATCTAAAAAAATGTTTTTTGTGTACTTCACACGTTTTTACCGAAATGGTTTTCGAATTAAGACTTTTGGAAATTATGAAATATTGTCAATTGTGAGACTGTAGCTCTGCAACCGTCTGGCTGTAAAACCTGTGTGACAGAAGATGCAAGGATGGACGCCTAAGGCGACTTCCTGACTTGGCGGGGCGGGATCGATATGTGACATTTTCTTCTTCGACGTAAATTTATTTAGTGATGGCGCAAAGATTCTCACTTGACGGAACACTGTCAGTAGTAATAGCATGCGCAGAAGCGGAGCAGTACCGCCTTCGCATCGTCCCGGTACCGCGCATCCCGCGCCAGTCAGGAAGCACTCATTTAAATGTAGGGGCGCAGTAAAAAATGGTACCGAGTCGACTGACAGCTGACACTGACATTTGACACTTTTCTCATATCGTACTGCCTCCGCACCGACAAATCAGGAAGTCGCCTAAGGGACAGCAATAGAGTTCCGTTTGGAACCTTCGGGTACGGCACCCTAAAAACAGCTTCACTCATCATTGTGCAGCTCACGTATTGTCTTGGCACCTTCCTTTTTGGGGCATTGTGTTGGCACAATCCTTTGCCAAGCTATTAAGTCTGTATTTTTTTGTCATTACAAAACCACTGCAAAGTCGTCATCGGATACATCGGAGCAGAGAAAGTGGTCACAAATATCTGAACAGGATTTTATTATCAGGTGCATGTTCGTGGCCCAGCCGGCGCTCGCGACCACGTCGGCTGTAAGCAACGTCGGCCGGGATCAACTCTTGGATGGGTGACGTTCTAGCCGGATTTTTTTTGTCCCATACAAGCTTTTGATCCTGGATAGGAATAGGATCGATTGGCATCAAAAAAAGTTTGTCTTTTTATCGCATCCTGTAGGTATGTTTTATCAAAAATCCTTACCGCCAATTTTCATTAATTTGAATCGAGGGAAAATCTTCTATTTTCGCGTAGATCTGGGGGGATCTGGTAGCTGCCTCACTGACCCAAAAAGACAATCCACCCTGTATATATACGAATACGCCCCACCGCTCTGGGCAGGAATCCATTTCTTTGGAATCATAGAGTCGCGTCAGATATTTTATGCGCTTTATATATGTTGTAGCCACATTGTAGCATAATCATTATCATTAAGCTGGGAACCTGTACAGTTGCGATGTTTGAAAGATCAAAATACGAGTATATACCTTTTACAGTAATATAAGTGATTTATTATTCTTTAAATTGCAGGGTATAAGTTGTTTTTCCTCGTAAGTCTAAAAAAATAGATTTTACAGCAAAACAACCGCAGCCAGTAAATACGGGCTAAATGTAATCATTCGATCCAGATCCGGGACGGATAAAACAATTTTATTAGCGGCGGAAGGGCGCGCTTACGAATCCTACGGAAGAATTCAATCTAAGTTAGATCTAATGGTGGCCCAGGCACAGAGGACGAAGGATGACGTAGCAGACCAGGCCCCTATTTCACCAACTTGACAATTGTCATCTGCCAATGACAATTCTAAGTACACTTCTGAGTCGTCAAGTAAAGATGGTCGTTGGATAGCATCGGTACTTACCGGCCCGGTAATGTAAACCGAATTATCAACGTTAGGTGACAATTGTCAAGTTGGTGAAATAGTGGCCTGGCATTTGACGATATCATTTTTAATAGTACTCGTAAATTACCTACTTACCAAGGGCGGTAAACAAAGAATGTGTCGGACCGCAGGTATTTGACACTCGAGCCGAAGGCAAGGGCGATAAATATGCGATCAGAGGCTTTCTTTATTATCGCCCGTGGTATGTACACAATGTTATGTCACCCCCTGCCCAGGAAGAGGGATTTTCCGCGCGCACATTATGACAAAACGTGAAAAAAAAAAAAAGTTTTTTTGTGTACTAAATACAATGATACTTTGGAGTTTATGTTTTTGCTTAGCGACCGTTCCAACTAACTTACCCACATTTACTTTTATAACTTATAAATATAAGAAGGCGATTAATTAATTTACAACCAAATATTAAATCATCAAATAAATAAATACAAAAATAAAAAACAAAACCTAACAACCAACTCCGAGTCATTTTTGGTGCAAAGGTGCCCAATAAGCTTGCAACGTTGCCGCGTTGAACTGCAATCGACAATCTTTGCACCAAGAATGACCCGGAGCGGGGGTCAAGCCCCCTATCCTATCTCACTTATAAACTATCTAAACTAAACTAAACTTACAAATGGCCCCTGCGGCATTGGGTCGCAGACGCTGGCAGCATATTAAAGTTAATTTGGTGGCTGGCCTACTGTCATGTTAACTTTGATGGTCCATCGACTGCCGCGGAATGCCCTGGAGTATTCCCGTAAGTAAGCCGACGACATTACACCACACGAGAGCTCTAAATCCACAAATTGAGGACACAAATTGGTAGAATTCGATAAAAATACACTAGTGGTAAAATAAATGGATTTGATTAAGTATCACTAAAGTAAGTAAGTCACTCAGAGGGCAATGGAGAGGGCTATGCTGGGAGTTTCTCTGCGTGATCGCATCAGAAATGAGGCCATCCGTAGCAGAACCAAAGTAACCGATATAGCCTTTCGAATCGCTAAACTTAAGTGGCAGTGGGCGGGGCACATTGCACGTAGAACCGATGGCCGTTGGGGCCGAAAGGTTCTCGAGTGGCGACCACGGACCGGAAGGCGCAGCGTGGGTAGACCCCCCACAAGGTGGACTGATGACCTGGTAAAGGTCGCGGGAGTCCGCTGGATGCGGGTGGCGCAAGACCGGTCATTGTGGCACTCTTTGGGGGAGGCCTATGTCCAGCAGTGGACGTCTTTCGGCTTGTGATCATATGATGATGATGATGATGATCACTAAAGTACGGCGCGGCGGTCATAGAAACATCGGCTGGACAGTCGCTCGACTTACGTACTGCGTCAGTGGCAAACAAGCGGTCGGCCCACTTGATGGTAAGCGGTCACCGCATCCTATGGACGCTTGCAACTCCACGGGGTGTCATATGCCCATTGCCGACCCTTTAAAAATGCATACACTTCTTTCTTGAAGAGCTCCATACTGTAAGTCCCTCGGGAAAACCTCGGCAGGGAGCTCATTCCACAAGCGGAGCGTGCGAGGAAGGAAATTCCTCTGAAACTGCACAGAACGCGACCGTTTTGTGCCACGAATAAATGTTTTTATGTCACACCTGGCCATAAAGTGGCCACTATCGCACGCTCCGCGCGCGAAAAAACCCACTTCCTGGCCAGGGGGTGACATAAAATTTTGTACTTACCACGGGCGATAATAAAGAAAGCCTCAGATCGCATATTTATCGCCCTTGCCTTCGGCTCGGGCGTAAAATACCTGCGATCTGGGACATTCTTTGTTTTATCGCCCTTGGTAAGTAATGTACTATTTCTTTCTTTCTATTTAGGTTCTAAGGTGTAAGGACGAATGCCCTGCCGACGGCGAGCGGTGCGGCTTATTCATACACTTATAATTTTTGAAGTCCCCATAATTGTCTTTGTTTTGCGATCGACTTTTCACTCGAGATGTCAAAAAACTATGATGTTTTGACAGATGTCGAGTTAAAAGTCGAGCTTTCGACACTCAAAAAGCGGCCCCCAGTACTGCCTTCGTATCGTCCCGCTACCGCACATCCCGAGCCATTCAAGAAGCACTCATTTAAATGTAGGGCGCAGTAAAAAGCGGTACTGAGTCGACTGACAGTTGACACTGACATTTGACTCTGTCGGTGTAGATCAGGAAGTGGCTTAATTCCAAATACAGCTGGCCAGATTTTTATGTAATTTTCAGTAATGTACAAAATCGCAATTAAAAAAGAGCTGATAAATTTTGGCCTTTTCTCTAAATTTCATGTAATTTTTACAGAATAACACTTAAAGCTCTCGCGCTTTAACATACTTAAAAGAATTGTTTAAACAGGTCTAACGCGATATTTAAGTACCTATTTTTGCAGAAATTAAAAATAACACACTACAAGCTGGGCAATGTCCAAATACTGTACGCATCAACCGTCTTCAAATTTTCTGCTTAATTGGCAATGTCCAACATACTTTGACATGTTTTTTTGAAACTATCATCAACCGATTTTTAATTTTTTTTCTAGTGTTTAGAACCACCATAAAAAAATTGTTTCAACCAAATTTTGTTTTGTTTTTTCTCCTGAGATAATGCACTAAATTCTTCCCGTGATTAGTACGAGTGTGAACTAGGGGATCGATATACAGGTGTACTGTGTCCATCCCAACGTTGGCTATACTTAGAGCTGTGGCCCGCGGATTAACGCGGGTCACTGAGCGCCCTCCAGGCCAACCTAACTAAAATGATATAGCGAACGAACGTACGCCCCACATTAGTGTACTAGGTTTTGCCCGCGACTTTGTCCGCTTTGAACTCGTATATCTCGTTCTTCCATACAAACTTTCACCCTTATTTGATTAAAAACTTTCCCATGTCCTTCCCACGCTCTCAAACTAAGTATGTCTGTTTAAGGCAGAAGTCAATTTCAGCTCAGGGGTATATCCACGGTCCGGCAACTGTAGTAGTGTTGCGGGCGAGTTATGAAAATGCAACTCGCTGTGCTTAGGACAAAAGTCGATCTCAGCTCGGGGGTATATCCACGGTCCCGCAACTGTAGTAGTGTTGCGGGCGAGTTACAAAAAGCCATTCGCTGTTTGGATAGAAATTAAACTTTCACTAGCCTTTTTTACATGTTACCACGCTGAACAGCTGTCTTCCGGCAATAGTTTCATACTTATGTCAAGTAGGTCATCTTACTGAATAACATCTCATATGAGCGAATCGGTTTAAGTCATATACTTGCCATTCAACTACCGGATTTGACAATAATAGAAATGCGAACACAGGTAGACTTATCTTAGGATAGTTTCTTTATTGGCATAAGTGTATCGCATGGGGTCACACGGGAGTGTAGGAATAGCCCCACTTAGTTCTTGAAACTGATTTACCCGACTTGACTAAAACGGGTGGCGACCGACCGCTACGTGTCCCCCGTTGTGGCCTACAACGGCGCACTTACCCTAAGTAAATTAGCAGCTAAGTGTGTCGTTCTTTGCCCCAACGCGGGCTCCGCACAAACCTCTTTAACCGTATTCATTTTTGTTAGTAATTACCAAGGTTGTCCACATTGTTTAAATTCACTTTCTCTCAAATTAGCTTATATTGTTTAGAGTACACAACCTTGCTTTCTTTAGTAATTCTGCGTCGATGGCACTGCGCCAACCTTAGGTTAAGATTTGTTATGTTTTAAACATATTAGCATGTAATTGCAGTAACTTCATACACCAACTTTGTTTGTTTAAAGCTCACTTTCACTATCTAGTTTATATTCATTCAACTGTACTCATTTAACCTTTATTCTAATGTAATAGAAATTATTGTGTCGTAATTCTGCGTAAAGGTTTCTAACCGACAATATAGATAGGATTTATTTTTAAGATACAGTTTTTGTAACAGGCGAAAAATAAAGCCGCTAATTAATAAAAGTCTAATTAAATTCAGCAATTACCTAAGAATAATTGCAAAACTGTTTGTTTAACACGCACTTAGTACATGTTTTATTGTTCCATCCATTATTCTGCATAAGTAAATTGTAACTTTCCAATTAGAATTAATTAGATCTAATTAGAAAGTAGATAATTAGACTAAATCAATAGTGAAAATAATGTAACAAACTATTTAAATTGGAATAAAATAAAGTTGCTTTCTTTATGGTAATGTTGGCCGCTTTATAAAAGGTGATGTACTTGCTAAAATGTTCTCATTCCACATACGATATTCAAGCAAGCAACATCTACCTTTCTCGCTCAAGCCTGCCAGCATCGCCATCAAGCCTTCTCTTTCATCGTGCGTTTCACTCTTCAACCTGGAATCCACTACCGTGTGAGAGAGACGGAAGAGCTCGCCGTCACTCTCGCACCCCTCTCCACTGCGACGGAGGTGCCCGTACGGCAGGCCGCGCGCTAAGCGGCTGCGCACTTTCGTCGTTCGGCTGTGAGCCTACATTGGTTGCCGGCTCCAAGCCGAAGCTACCCGTACAAGGCGCTTCAGGGCACCCATATTCTACAGCCAGTCCTGAACAATGGTCCATCGATAGCCGGATGAAGAGAAAACTGCAAAGAAGAAAGAATAATCATTAAGAAGAAAGAAAAAGAAGATTTATTAAGAAAATTCAAAAAAGAAGGCTGAAACTCAAGAAAGAAAATACATTATAGAAGAACCTCGATCAAGTCCATTAAGAAGAAAGAAAATTATTATAGAAGATCCTCGATCAAGTCCATTAAGAAGAAAGAAAATTATTATAGAAGATCCTCGATCAAGCCCATTACGAAGAAAGAAAATACTTATAGAAGATCCTCGATCAAGCCCATTACGAAGAAAGAAAATACTTATAGAAGATCCTCAATCAAGTCCGAAGCCCTCAAAAAGGAAACCTCACGTTGTCGTCCGATTCGTCTGGAAGAAAGAAATCTCAAACCTCAAAAAAGAAAAGCCTTCCAAAGGCTAAAGAAGAAAAGAAACCTCAAAAAAGAAAAGCCTTCCAAAGGCCAAAGAAGAAAAGAAGCCTCAAGAAAGAAAAATCCCGAACGGGACTGTTTGCGGTAACCAGCGAGGAAGACTTCGAAGTACAAGCGTCAAGCCGTCGTGAGCGTCAATCGTAAATCCTGTCAGTGCCGGGTTTCGTCAATCCCCGTTGATTTCTGGCAGGTGGCGTGGTCTGGGCCTAGCGGTGTTAACCTGGACATATACACGCTTTTTTAGTGCGATATATCGAGCGAGTATCGCAGCGCTCTTTTCAGAGCGTCTATATAGCTCGGCCGTGCGCTGGTACGAGGCTTTGCGGTGTTAGGCCACAGGTTGGCAAGCTGAAGGGCGTGTTATTCCTCCACGTCATAGAGCACTAACAACGTACAGTTCTCCACTGCCAGGCGGTACACTACCCATCCATTCCTTCACATTCCTATTCTCAATCGGCATCCCTACGGTAGTACGCCGAGCGAGCAGCTAGGGACGATTAGTGTTAGGTAGGTAGGATGTCAGGGAAGGGGGTAGGCAAGGGCACAGGGCAGGTATTGAGGTCGGGCAGGGTCAGGAGCCAACCAGGAATGGACAAAGAAGAGGAGGAGCGAAGCAGCACTGATGGGTCCAAAGGTGAGAGCGGTACGTCGTACGAAACCACTTCATCGCAAGAAACCCATACGTGGAGCCACGGGACTGGCACTTCCGAACAGACGACTAGTGCAGCATCGCTCGCAGCTCCCCAGGAGTTGAGTAGTTTAGGCGCGAGTCCGGTTAGGGTAGAAAATGTGGAATCAGTAGATAATGCGAATCCGCGCGAGAACCCCGTCACGCTAGGCGGTAACGACATTTTAGGCGCGAGATTCGACGCGAATTTAGATAACGCGGGCGTTCCGTCGTCAAGCGCGATTTCTGGTCTCGGTACAGGCCCTCTAGGAAATATCGCGGTTTCTGGTCTCGGTATAGACCCTCTAGGAAGCAGTGCGGTTTCTGGTCAAAGTACAGACCCTCTAGGAAATCCGCGTAGTGTAGGTAACACAGGCGACCCCTCTAGGAACGCGAATTTAGGTATTCCGTCGTCAAGCGTAATTTCTGGTCTAGGTATGGACCCTCTAGGAAATAACGCGGTTTCTGGTCTCGGAATAGACCCTCTAGGAAGCAGTGCGGTTTCTGGTCCACGTACGGACCCTCTAGGAAATAACGCGGTTTCTGGTCCCGGTACGGACCCTCTAGGAAGCAGTGCGGTTTCTGGTCCACGTACAGACCCTCTAGGAAATTCGTATAGTGTAGGTATCACGGGCGACCCCTACAGGAATACAGTTAGATTAAATACTCCGTCGTTAAACGCGATTTCTGGTCTAGATAGGAATACGGACCCTCCAGGAAATCCGTACAGTGTAGGTATCACGGGCGACCCCTCTAGGAGTAAAGTTAGGTTAGACACTTCGTCGTTAAACGCGATTTCTGGTCTAGATAGGAATACGGACCCTCCAGGAAATCCGTACAGTGTAGATATCACGGGCGACCCCTATAGGAGTGCAATTTTAAGAGCGAGCTTAGGCACGCGGTCGTTAAGCGCATACGAGGGCATAGGTAGCAACGTAGGAAACCTAGGTCCAGCGCACAGCGAAAGTATCGCGGGCGACACTAGATTAAGATCGTTAAGCGCGTCTGCAGGCGTAGGCAACACAGTAGGTAGCCTAGGTCACGCGCACAGTGGCTCAAGAGCCAATTTAGATTTAAGAGGGCAAGCACAGCCTCCGAGGAGGCCCAGCGGTATTTCGCCGGATAGGGCTGAACATGATAGATTAGCTAGGTTGCGTGCGGAGTCTGAGCTCCGCGCCTCGCAATTAGAGCAGGCGAGGGCCGCCGCCGCGTACGCCGCCTCTAGGTATGAATTATTGCTAGCGCAAAATTCAACTGTCGGGCGCGAGCCGCCGCCCGCCGCTGATAGTCTGCCAAATGCATCGTCGAATAGGAACGCAACTAGCACAGCGCCCAATAGAAACATAGTGCAGCAGGATAGGCCCCACAATAGTACGGCAGGGGAAATTAGCGCTTTACGCGACGCCATAGTACAGGCGATTAGTATGAATAGGTCTGACAGTCACGTATCCCCACAGCCGCAGCAGATAGTCACTTCGAATAAATACATAGGTGACCTGCCTTTGTTCGATGGCAACCCATCGGATTGGATTTCATTTAAAAAGGTTTACTCAGATACTGAGAGCTCATTCTCAGATATAGCCAATATGGGCCGATTACGTAAGGCAATTAAGGGTCAAGCGCGTGAATCGGTAAGAGCTATATTACACACTTGTAGTAATCCGTATGAAGTGATAGACGCGTTAGACAGGGCTTATGGCAAGCCTGATGTCATAATATTATCGGAAATTCAAAATGTTAAAAAGATGCCGCGTATGAGCGAAGATAGTAGAAATTTATCTGAATTTAGCAATCGCGTGTGTAATATAGTATCTTCGATCACAGCCCTCAATAAACCGCAGTACCTATACGCTCCAGAGTTAGTAAGTCGTATAGTAGATAAAATGAATAACATAGTTAGATTTGAGTGGTATAGGTACAAGGGCGGTAATCAGAATATACCTGAACTTTTAGCTATGTCTAGGTTCTTAAAGGAGTTAAGTACTAATTTTAATGCCATGTTCGCCTACGAACAAGCCAAGCAGAGGTCCGGCGTGCGCTCACGCCAGGTTAATAATATTAACATTAGTTCACGCAGCAGACACGAGTGTAGGGAGAGCTCAGTATCGTCGCATAGCGATTATAGCGATTATTACGAAGAGGAATACGTACCACAACACTCCTCACGCTCGTCCATGTCACAGGGTAGGCACGCTAGGACACACCACGACTCTTGTAGTGATAGCGAGGCAGAGCAGCACTTTGTTGCCGCCGCCAATAACAAGCGTAAGACGCAAAGAGTTAGAAATTACAACAATAACAAGTTTAGGAATAGCGATAGGAATAGTAAACCGCAGTGGTTTAAGGATAACGCCGCTAACAACCGTAGTAAAGATGTAAGTAAGTGTGTTGTATGTGCAGGTAACCACACAATAGCCAGCTGCGCCGACTTTCTAAAGTTAAGCGTAAACGATCGGTGGGAAAGCCTTAAGAAATATAGATTATGTTTCCGATGTTTGAACGACTCACATAGGTATACATCAAATAGATGCAAATACGTAGCGTGCGGCAAGGGCGGATGTGAGGCGTCGCATCACGCCTTATTACACGGCAGAACGAGCTATACCGAACGTAGGGATAGGGTAAATGCGCCCGTCAAGGAACGTGTTAGTTCAGTAAACCACACAAACCAGTCTCAAGCATATTTAAAGATTATTCCTGTTGAGATCAAAGGACCTAAGGGTTCTATAACTACACACGCTCTTATGGACGAAGGCGCAACGTTGTCATTGGTAACTAAGGACATAGCTTACGAAGTTACGCACCCCGGTAAGCGGGAAACCCTCTCCTTCGAAGGAGTAGGAGGTCATGAAGTCATTGATAACGATTCATCTCGCGTAAAGATCGCCATTAGAGGTATAGCCAGCAGAGAGTTCCACGAACTCACCGTACATACGGTAGATAAACTAAATTTAGCATCTCAATCGGTTGATAGGTCGGTGGTTCGTGAATGCGCTCATTTACAACACCTTGAAGACGAGTTGTGTTATGACTCGGCGCAACCTACTATACTCATAGGGCAAGATGCGTGGCATCTGATAGTAAGTAGGCAAGTATGTGAGGGCGGTAAATCATCACCTTGCGCCTCCTTAACACAGCTAGGTTGGGTACTTCACGGAGTTAATGAACGTCCCCGTAAGTTAACAGGGGCGGTAAACCATATTAAGCCTACATTCGACAATCAAGATCCAGCTTTAGCCTTGATACGCGAGCACTTTAGCATAGAATCTTTAGGTATAGAGCCGCGTAAACAGGTCAACGACCCGGAGGATAGAGCGTTAAAAATGTTAGAGTCTATACTTGTAAGCGTTTACCTAACGAGGATAGGTTTGAGGCAGGCTTGTTATGGAAATCTGATGATGAAACCTTACCTGATAACAAAGCGCACGCCTTAAAGCGCCTATACACATTAGAAAAGAAATTAGATAGCGACCCGAAAGTAAAGGCCGAGTACAATAGGCAAATGAATGACTTATTCGAGCAAGGTTTCGCGGAAAAGGTGGACGCAACCTTTGATACGCCACGCACGTTCTACCTTCCTCATTTCAATGTTATTCATCCAACGAAATTGAAACAAAGGCTCGTTTTTGATGCTGCTTGTCGTACGAGCGGTAAAGCGTTAAACGATGCCATTTTACCCGGCCCGGACTTAATTCAGTCGCTTTTCGGTGTACTTATAAGATTTCGCGAGGGTCGTATAGGAGTGATATCTGATATCAAACAGATGTTTCTTCAGATTAAGGTAAAGGAGTCTGATCGCGATAGTTTACGATTTTTATGGCGCGGGGATAGCAGGGATACGCCGCCACAGACGTATAGAATGACTTCGTTAATATTTGGCAGCGTGTCGAGCCCTGCAACGGCTATTTATGTTAAGAATAAAAACGCAAACGATTATCGCGACACTTACCCCGAGATAGCTAGGCTCACGGAACGAAACTTTTACGTGGACGATTTTTTAGGTGCGTTTGATACGATAGAGCAGGCCCGGAAAACCATTCGTGACATGGACAAGGTGTTCAAGAAAGCCTCGTTTACCCTATGTGGTTGGGCATCTAACGAACCTAAGGTCTTAAGCGACGTCAACGATGTGTCTAAGGAATCTTCTACAGCGCTAGGTAAATCTGAGCACGAGCGTACCCTAGGACTTCTGTGGAATCACAAAAGTGATAGTTTAGGTTTCAACTTAAATCTACGCAATACACCCACAGACGTAGTTAAGGGACTTAGGATACCTACCAAGCGTCAGGTCACGAGCGCCGTATTTAGTGTTTTCGACCCAACTGGGTTGGCTACGCCCGTAACGATTTTAGGTAAAATGTTAATACAGGACTTATGGCGAACGGCCTGCCAGTGGGACGAAACTATACCCGATAACTTGAATAAGGCATGGCGCGAGTGGATAGATAGTCTAGATTTGCTGCAAAGCTTAGCTATACCTAGGCATATACCTAGGTCGAAGGGGCAGGCAATTATTCATGCCTTTTCAGATTCAAGCGAGAAAGCGTACGCGGCAGTTATATACCTCGTAGTTTCGGACTCCGCAGGCAATAAAACTTCACATTTAATTAGTAGCAAAGCTAGGGTGACGCCCCTTAAGTGTATTTCGATACCTAGACTAGAGCTACAAGCTACCGTGTTAGCCTGCAGGCTGGCGGACGCAGTCCGGCGCGAAACGGATTACGAAATCTGCCAGTCATTTTACTGGACCGACTCTAGGACTGTACTCGCTTGGATACATTCAGACCCTAGAACATTCAAACCGTTCGTCGCTCATAGATTAGCCGAATTAGAAACGTTTACCAGGCCTTCCGATTGGCACTGGGTACCTACGAACGAAAACGTCGCGGATTTCGCTACTCGCGGTGTTAAGGCGGATTTCGACATAAACCACCGGTGGTTCAGAGGCCCACAGTTTATACTAGATTCACCCGATAAGTGGCCTAAATTAAAGAAGGATAGTCACGTTATCCCTCCCACCGGGGAGGAGCGCAAACAAGTTAACACCGTCGCCGCTGTCGATGTCACACAGGGGAGGTTCGACCACTTACCCGATCCGCAGCGTTTCTCGCGTTATGTTAGGTTGCAACGCGCACTAGGTCGTCTGTTGGTAGCTGTTGAAGTCTTTACCCTAAGGCAAACTAAGACCACGTCGGGTAATGACTTGACGTCACGACACTTGCTGATTGCTGAACATCTGTTGCTGCAGCGATGCCAACAAGAAGATTTCACCGAGGAGCTTGCTCGCTTACGCCGCAACGATAGCATCCAGAAGTCTTCTAAACTGCATCGGCTGGCTGTGAAATTGTCTACGGATGGGCTATTGACACTCGACGGGAGATATAGGATCAACAGCGCTAGTAACCAGAGGCAACCGATAATATTGGACATAAGCAACCATATAATCAAACTGCTCGTTCACCACTATCACGAGCAATTTAATCACGGCAATCACCACACCGTGATCAACGAATTGCAACAGAAATATCATATTATTGGTTTGCGTAACTACTTGAAGAACATACACGCCAGATGTCAATGGTGCAAGTTAAGAAAATCCAAGCCTATTATACAACAACAGGGCGACTTACCTCAAGAGCGTTTCATGCATCATCAACCCGCATTCACGGCTACGGCGACTGATTTTTTTGGACCCCTAAAAGTCACTATAGGAAGACGCGTAGAAAAGCGATGGGGCGCCTTATACACTTGCCTAACTACACGGGCAGTGCACGTAGAGTTAGCCAACTCCCTCTCGGCTAGCTCTATGATTCAAACGCTTAGACGCATGATGGCCAGAAGAGGCACCCCCACCATCATCTACAGTGACAACGGCACCAACTTCATAGGGGCGGAGCGCGAAATAAAAGAAGCAATGGACAGCGCCGAGTTCTACGACTTTCTCGTAAACAAACGCATCGTGTGGAAGAAGATACCGCCAGGAGCGCCATCCATGGGCGGCGCGTGGGAAATCATGGTAAAAAGTATAAAAAACGCCTTATACTCCACTCTGCGAGACAAGATTCCATCTGAAGACACGCTTCACACTCTCCTGCTAGAAGCCGAACACATCGTGAACTCGCGGCCATTGACACCCATTAACGCCAACTTGAATGAAGAACAGCTGACACCTAATCACTTTCTTATTCATCGATCTAACGGTATGACACCCTTCGGCAGTACTTGAATTTAACCCTTCGGCAGCTTCAGCGACAAAAAACCTCTTAAAAACAGCTGGCAAGAAGTACAACAGCTCGCGGACAGATTCTGGAAGAAATGGTTAACAGAATACAAGCCTACTTTACTACCACGTAAGCGAGCATCTGAGCAGCCGAACCTGAAACCCGGCGACGTCGTCCTGATCGCTGACAGTACCATGCCTAGAGGAACATGGCCCCGCGGGCTCATAGAGAAAGTTTATCCTGGACCTGACGGCAGGGTACGTGTCACAGAGGTGAGAACTACCGCTGGACTCATCCGTCGCCCGACCTCACGTCTCATATTAGTAGAATCGACTTGCCTTGGTTAGCATATTTATGTACTTGCGTACGGGGGGGAGACTGTTTAAGGCAGAAGTCAATTTCAGCTCAGGGGTATATCCACGGTCCGGCAACTGTAGTAGTGTTGCGGGCGAGTTATGAAAATGCAATTCGCTGTGCTTAGGACAAAAGTCGATCTCAGCTCGGGGGTATATCCACGGTCCCGCAACTGTAGTAGTGTTGCGGGCGAGTTACAAAAAGCCATTCGCTGTTTGGATAGAAATTAAACTTTCACTAGCCTTTTTTACATGTTACCACGCTGAACAGCTGTCTTCCGGCAATAGTTTCATACTTATGTCAAGTAGGTCATCTTACTGAATAACATCTCATATGAGCGAATCGGTTTAAGTCATATACTTGCCATTCAACTACCGGATTTGACAATAATAGAAATGCGAACACAGGTAGACTTATCTTAGGATAGTTTCTTTATTGGCATAAGTGTATCGCATGGGGTCACACGGGAGTGTAGGAATAGCCCCACTTAGTTCTTGAAACTGATTTACCCGACTTGACTAAAACGGGTGGCGACCGACCGCTACGTGTCCCCCGTTGTGGCCTACAACGGCGCACTTACCCTAAGTAAATTAGCAGCTAAGTGTGTCGTTCTTTGCCCCAACGCGGGCTCCGCACAAACCTCTTTAACCGTATTCATTTTTGTTAGTAATTACCAAGGTTGTCCACATTGTTTAAATTCACTTTCTCTCAAATTAGCTTATATTGTTTAGAGTACACAACCTTGCTTTCTTTAGTAATTCTGCGTCGATGGCACTGCGCCAACCTTAGGTTAAGATTTGTTATGTTTTAAACATATTAGCATGTAATTGCAGTAACTTCATACACCAACTTTGTTTGTTTAAAGCTCACTTTCACTATCTAGTTTATATTCATTCAACTGTACTCATTTAACCTTTATTCTAATGTAATAGAAATTATTGTGTCGTAATTCTGCGTAAAGGTTTCTAACCGACAATATAGATAGGATTTATTTTTAAGATACAGTTTTTGTAACAGGCGAAAAATAAAGCCGCTAATTAATAAAAGTCTAATTACATTCAGCAATTACCTAAGAATAATTGCAAAACTGTTTGTTTAACACGCACTTAGTACATGTTTTATTGTTCCATCCATTATTCTGCATAAGTAAATTGTAACTTTCCAATTAGAATTAATTAGATCTAATTAGAAAGTAGATAATTAGACTAAATCAATAGTGAAAATAATGTAACAAACTATTTAAATTGGAATAAAATAAAGTTGCTTTCTTTATGGTAATGTTGGCCGCTTTATAAAAGGTGATGTACTTGCTAAAATGTTCTCATTCCACATACGATATTCAAGCAAGCAACATCTACCTTTCTCGCTCAAGCCTGCCAGCATCGCCATCAAGCCTTCTCTTTCATCGTGCGTTTCACTCTTCAACCTGGAATCCACTACCGTGTGAGAGAGACGGAAGAGCTCGCCGTCACTCTCGCACCCCTCTCCACTGCGACGGAGGTGCCCGTACGGCAGGCCGCGCGCTAAGCGGCTGCGCACTTTCGTCGTTCGGCTGTGAGCCTACATTGGTTGCCGGCTCCAAGCCGAAGCTACCCGTACAAGGCGCTTCAGGGCACCCATATTCTACAGCCAGTCCTGAACAATGTCTATAATAAATCTCATTTCATTGGTTCACTGGTTTAATCGTGAAGAGGTGACAGACAGACAGGGTTACTTTTGCATTTATAATATTAATATGGAATTATGGATTGAACATACATAAATAAATTGTTTGATATGACCCGAGACCAAAGCGCGACGGTTCTAATCTAACTCTCCCTCCTTCACGACACGGTTCCGAAGTCGCTCAAACACGAACCGTTAGTTTCTTAGCAGTGTTTATATACAGACGCGAGCATCGTTTATTAATTATAGGTTAGGGTTTATCCAGAAATCACGGGAGGTTTATTGGCCACTTTTAGACCCCCCTCCCCCCTTCGTGATCTATGGTGAGGTTCTAGACGACTCGCCCCCCCACGAAACCTCACGTGTATTTTTTGAATTTATCACCACCTATAATTTTTTGTAAGTAAATGAAGTATTGATCTTTTATTTTATTTTATTTATATATGACTCACCAACAGTACATAAACCTTCAAAATAGCACATTGACATAATAGGACACAAAACATATTTATGTACATTAACAGGCATGCAGCACTTAAGGGTTCGAGGCATTTGCTTATTTTGTTAGGTATATGCGTTATGCAAACGTGATCGTGCAATTTCTCCTATCTTTTAAGAAAATGCTACAAGAGTAGGTAGATATAATTTCTCGGTGTTGTAGGTGCAGTAAAAAAATACACGTCAGGTTTCCTTGTACCCCCAACGTCATCAGTAGTGAGGTTTTCGTAACCCCCTCCCCCCCTTTGGAACCTCGCGTGATTTCCGGATAAGCCCTTACGTGAGGTAGCAGATATTAATAAAATCTAAAGTCGCTGTATCTGGTAGCTGTGTGCTGCTGTATTGCCTCCCTGGTGTACGGGCCATCTGAAATTAAAAATAATCTTTTGATAATATGATTCGCATGATTCATCCACTTAGTATTTACCCATCTTTAAAATTAAGCTATAAATTAACAACTCCGTTCGTTTTTCCGGGACTTTACAATGGTCACCATCGACAACAGTACATCTCTTGTTTTCCTAATTTTGAACCGCTGTGGCTTTATAGGCCGGGCCCAATAAAGCGCAGTAAATCTCTGTCTTGGTGATAAAATACGTACTTTAAAACATCTAAAGGCGACTTCCTGATTTGTCGGTGCGGAGGCGGTACGATATGAGAAAACTGTCAAATGTCAGTGTCAATTGTCAGTCAACTCGGTACTACTTTTTACTGCGCCCCTACATTTAAATGAGTGCTTCCTGACAGGCGCGGGATGCGCGGAAGCGGGACGATGCGAAGGCAGTACTGGTTCGCTTCTGCGCATAATATTCATCATCAATGGCCTTCGAGTCTATTACAGACTATACAAGCAGTGTCATGCAGGTAGACAACGTCTTTTGTGGCTGTGTAAGCCGATGCGAGAGCGGCATACACGACCGCAGCCCTGGCAAGTAAAGTTCGCCCGTGGCGAACAGGTCTCCGGTCGATGTCTCTTGGTCGCTTGTCTGCAAGCGTCGCAAACCATGCTTTATCGTGGACTTTGCGCCCATCGAGCACCAGTTTGCGCCATTTGTTCCTGTCCTCGGCAAGCTCCTCCCATTTGTGAACCGGGATGTTGAATGCGTGCATGTCTCGCTTGGCGCAGTCCTTATGGCGCAGCATCGGCCTGCCGACACTTCTTTTGGCATCAGCTATGGCGCCAAGCAAAACACGCCGCGGCAAACGTGACGGCTGCATTCGATGCACATGCCCCAACCAGCGTAACCGTCTCTGCTTGAGCAACGCAAAGAGACTGGGCAGCTGTGCAATCTCGAGCACCCTCTCGTTTGTGACTCTATCCTTCCAGTGTATCCCCAAGATGTTTCTGATGCAGCGCATGTGGAAGGTGTTAAGGCGACGTTCGTGTTTGGCGTACGATGTCCAGGTCTCAGCCCCGTACAAGAGTATGCTCAGGATACAAGTCTGGTACACGATCATCTTCGTTTTCCTGGTAAGATGTTTGTTATGCCATACTCTTGTACTCAGCTTCCCAAACATCGTCGCCGCTTTCCCAATCCGAACGTCAATTTCTGCATCCGGTGAGAGATGACATAATATTACTACTGCGCAAATGTAATACTGACAGTATTCTGTCAAGCGGGAATCTTTGCGATGTCAATAAATTTACGTCAAAGAAGACAATGACACATATCGATCCCGCCCCGCCAAGTCAGTAAGTCTCCCTAGACTGTATAGACTCCGGTTTCGTAGGCCCGTCAATACCAACTAGGTATGTCAAAATGGTCCAACTCATCTCCTCGCATAATACATTATATGAACATACAGCGTCATTGTGCAGTTGCTTATATGTGATTGAACTGCAATAGAGTGATAAATGTGACTGCTCGTGTTGTGCCATTAAAAACAGTATCATATCAGCCAAAAAACCTCCTCCGCTGGACATATGCCTCCCCTAAAAAGTACCACAATGACCGGTCCCCATACCCGCATCCAAGAACAACACCTACCTATCTGGAACCACCGGTTGGCGGGTATCCCGGCATCCCGTCTCGCAGCGGCGATGGCCTCCCGCAGTGCGAATGGAACCGCTACCGACATGCAGGTCGGGGGCTCACCGATCGCTGGGAAACAAATATTACTTACACATCTCAATGTATTGTAGGATGGTTTTCTTCTGCAGAAGAAAATGATGAAAAGAGTACCAGATACGCATCCGCTCCGCCATATAAGCACTGAAGACATATTAGAACGTTTTACGCAGCGTCGGCAGATTCAGCGTATTCTTAGCTTTGGTTCTGAATTTTGATATACTCATAGGCGCCAGTTACACGTCAGTTACAGTCAATATTATCACGCGATACAGTATTGGCCTCTCTGTCACTTTCATGTAAGTGAGAGAGAGGCCAATACTGTATCGCGCCTATGGCGTCAGTTACACGGTCAATATTATCACGCGATACAGTATTGCCCTCTCTCTCATTTTAAGATAAATAAGAAAGAAGAGCAGTCCGGTTTACGCCGCCATTGCGATTAGTTGTGTCCCTAGCGGTATTAACAAGTTAACCAGTGACCTAGACCCCTCGCTTACGGACATTAACCCGCGCGGCCGGTGTCTCGTGCGCTTGGTTTTTGATAAGTTGTTTACAACTATCTTCGTATTTTCTGCCTTTAAATACCTGCGTTTTTAATTATGGAGTGTGCAAAGTGTGCCGAAGAGGTTATTGATGGTGTTTATTGTAATTTGTGTAAGATGTATTTACATTTTGGATGTGCTGGTGTAGCGGAGACAACCTATAGGCGAATGACTAACGATAAAAAGACATCCTGGCGATGTCCCGCGTGCCGATTAAACCCGCCAGTGACTCAAGTCGATCAGGAGGCCACTTTAGCCGACTTGTTTGCTGAAATAAAAATCTCGAGAACTTCTATTGAGGCCAAAATTGATAGTGTTCAGCAGCAAGTGACTGAGTTGAACAATAAGTGGAGCATTTTAGAATCGCGCCTGGACAATATGGAGCAAAGAATTTCGAGCACAGAAGATAAGATGGAGACCTTTTCTACACTACCGCCGAAAATAAAAGATCTTCAGGATCTCGTTACGTGTCTCAAAAAAGAAAATAATGATCGTGATCAGTTTGGGAGACTAAATAACGTGGAGATCACCGGCGTTCCGTCTCGTTCTGGGGAAAACTTGCGTTCTATACTTAACAATATATGTATTAAGGTTGGTTTTGTTCTTGAGCAATCGGACATTGATAGTATCCATAGGATTAGAGTGTTTTCTACGGAATCGAACCAGCAGAATGTTCGTCCACCCTCGATCATCGTTCGTTTCACCCGGCGCGCGCGTCGGGACGAGCTGCTGGCGGCGGCCCGCGCGCGCCGTGGCATCACCACGGCGGACGCCGGCATCGATGGTCCGTCGACCAATGTTTACTTAAATGAGCACCTTACTCCAGCGAACAAGATGTTATTAAAGCGTGCGCGTCAAGTAAAAATGGAGCTGAACTATGCTTATGTGTGGGTGAAAGAATGCAAAGTCTTTTTGCGTAAAAGCGATACATCGAGGGTTATACGTATCGTCAATGAATCCGACCTGTTAAAACTGAAGTGACTGTTAATTATAATTAAACTGTGTCAAGATTTTTACTTAAACACCCAATGGTGTATTGATGAAGCTAAATGTCATTTGTATTCAAACCTGTTATTTTCAATGCCATACTTATTATATTGTCGCGTTTTTCATGTAAAAATGTTATATATACCTATTACATCTTTGTTACTGGATGGTCTTATGTACATTTTGAAACTTAATTTTCCTATTACATTTTGGGCATACTTTGAGCAGCGCTATAATGTTTCTTTTTCCATATTTCCTGCTACACTCACTAATGCTAAGCATAAATAACTTAAGCATTTACTATCAGAACGTGCGTGGACTTAGAACTAAATCTCACTCTTTTCTGGCGAATGTACTTTTGTCTAATTATGATATTATCTGCTTAACCGAAACCTGGCTCACGGATGACTTCAGCGATGCGGAATTTTTCTATCATAATTATGTAGTCTATCGTCGGGATCGACCGGCGGCGGTGGCGGCGCGCGGCGGCGGCGTGCTGGTGGCGGTGCGGCGAGGCTTGCGCGCGCGCCGCACTGACAATCTCTGCAGTGCGATGCACTCCGAGGAGATATGGCTGTCTCTACCCCTGGCTGTAGCTGCAGCTGGGGCGTCTCCTACCGTGCCGGATCGTGGTCGCTCGTTACGCATAGCTTGTGCATATTTCCCGCACAATTGTAATCATGCTAATTCGTTACAATTATTTTTTGATAATGTAAATGACCTTATATGTCGTCACCCAAACGATACCTATCTGCTTTTAGGCGATTTTAATATTTCTTATGCAACTTGGCACCTCGACAATTACTCAATATTAACACTTAATCATAACAACAACCCTTTGGCCATTGCACTCTCTGATTTCCTATCTCTCTCTGGACTACAACAGTATAACGGTTGTACCAATGCTTACGATCGTATCTTAGACCTTGTTATCAGTAATATTAGTTGTGAGGTATCAGTTTGTTTATCTCCTCTTACACAAGGAGATTTACATCACAAATCCTTAGTAATTTCTTTCCCTTTGTCATTAATGAATTCTTTAAATCCCGCATCACATTATAAATATCTATATCACGTAGCCAACTTTGACAATATTCGGCAAGGTCTGTCTGAGGTGGATTGGTCTGTGATTGATGATATGGATACTGAAAGTGCTGCAAGTTATTTTTATTCTGTATTAAATACGTTAATTAGTGATTTTGTTCCTAAGAGTAAGGTTTGTTCAAATTCCAAATATCCGCCTTGGTATAATAGACCTTTAATTAAAATTATTAAAAACAAATTAAAAGCACATGCGAGATGGAAAAAATATAATAATACAATTGACTATGCTGAATTTAAACTACTTAGAAAAAGAGAAAAGAAACTTAATACCGATTGTTATAACAAATATATTGCCCTCAGTGAAAAGAAAATTACTTCCTCTCCTAAATATTTTTGGAGCTTTATAAAATCAAAATTTTCTACAAATGAAGTACCATCGAACATGTATCTTGATGACAACTGTTCCTCTGATGGCGAAGTTATTTGTGATCTTTTTAATAGTTATTTCAGTTCTGTTTTTGTGACTAGTAGTAATCAACATCAATCACAATTTTCTTCGCCTCAGTCATCTTCGCCCATTGATATCTCTAGTATTAATATTACTGATGAATTAGTATATAGACATTTAAAATGTATATGTGTTAATAAGGGTGCGGGGTTTGACAACATTCATCCATTTTTTGTTTCCAAACTTTATGCAGAGTTGGCGATTCCCTTGGCTAAACTTTTCAGAAAGTCACTTAGTGAAGGCACTGTCCCTTGCATCTGGAAGCGAGCTATCATTACACCTGTGCATAAGGGCGGTGATAAGCACAATGTAAAGCTTTATCGACCAATTTCGAAACTCTGCATTTTCGCTAAGGTATTTGAAAAAATAGTTACTAACGAATTGACTGCTGTGGTGTCTCGACACATATCTACTCACCAACATGGTTTTTTCCGAGGTAGAAGCGTGGACACGAACCTGATCACTTATACTGACCATATTATTAATGCTTTGGATGCCGGGTTTCAGGTGGACGCCGTGTATACTGATTTTTCTAAATGCTTTGATAAAATAGATCATTTTATTTTACTTCAGAAGCTATCTGATATCGGTATACACGGTGATCTCTTCAGATGGTTAATGTCTTATATTAATAATAGAAGTCAGGCGGTTGCGCTTAAGGGCTATAGGTCGAAGTTTCTACCCATTCCCTCGGGGGTACCCCAGGGCTCGCACCTGGGACCTTTTCTATTTATCTTGTATGTTAATGATATTGGTACTTGCTTTCGGTCTTCCTCTCATATACTTTATGCTGATGACACTAAAATATACAAGGTAATTAGGAATTATGATGATTGTGTAGCGTTACAGTCTGATTTGTCACGTTTTGAGGACTACTGTCAGCGCAATCACTTAGTTCTTAATTCTGATAAATGCTATACTATATCTTTTTCCCGTAAAAAGAATCCCATTACTTACTATTATAAATTGGCTGGTAATAGTGTCTCACGTGTGTCATCAATTCGAGACTTAGGCATTACTCTGGACAGTAAACTCTCTTTTAATGAGCATATAGATATTATTGTTGCAAGAGCATATAAAAAATTAGGAATGATTCTACGCTTAAGTAAACCTTTTAAAAATACATTTACTTTAAAAGTCTTGTATTACTCTTTCGTACGGAGTATATTGGAGTTTGGCAGTGTTGTCTGGAGCCCACATTATGATGTCCATAAGTCTCGAATTGAAAGGATTCAGAAAATTTTCTGTAAGTCCCTTGATTATAAAATTGGTAGCTATAACCGTGACTATTTTTCGTCGGCAACCAGGCACAGTCTCCCTTCCTTAGAAAAGAGAAGAATCTATCTTGATGTTTTATTTTTATTTAAAGTTATTAGAAATTATATAGATTCTAACGAATTGTTAGGGAAAATTTCCTTTAAAATTTCTCGTTTCCACACACGTTCTAAGCCTACTTTCTCTATCTCATCCTGTAGCACAAGGTATGCCAAAAATTCTTTCTTTAAGCGCACTTGTAATGTCTATAACGAAATGTTTAATGACATAGATGTTTTTGATCATAGTTTGTCCTCTTTCAAAAATAATGTTCGGCATGGTTTGTTTTCTAGACAATAAGTTAGGGATAACATTGTTTTGTAAAATATTTCTTTTACTTAATTTTTCTTTTTTGTTAAAATACTTTGCATGAGTACACAACTAAATAGATTGGTAATCATAACAATATACCCGTAACTTCTTAGTAAGTAATAGTTATATAGTAATATATGAAACTTTAGGCCTAATTGGCGTCCATTTTTGTATGCGTTTTTTGTACATGGCTGTTTGTTTTCTAAATAAACTAAAAAAAAAAAAAAAAAAAAAAGAGACCAATACTGTATCGCGTGATAATATTGACCGTGTAACCGATGCCATAGATATGCTTCAGAATCGTGACATTGTAAAATATTGTCTGTTAGACGCTTGAAAACAAAAGAACAACTTCCAGTAAAGGTCACTTCATGATCACAGACAATCGCAACCTCCATAAAGGCCGCTATTATAGCTGACTTACACTTAGCACCAAGAATTCTAGGTTCAGAGTAAGACTTATCCCTGAAGTAGACTCGGAAGTCCTGCGGGATATCCCGGGCCTGCGGCACGTGGTAGTTCCAGGAGCGATCCGTGAGCACCTCCCCGGTGAAGTGGTCGAAGACCTGCTGTTCACAGGTCCAGTAGCCCAGGCCCATGATGAAGCCACCTTCCACCTTTCAAATAAAGTCAATGGGTTACTAACTAGGCCATCAATAATCAGAAGCAAATCGGAAAACCTTTTTTTATACAACGATGGTGGCAAACAAGCGTACGCTGACCTGATGGTAAGCGGACAACGCAGCTTATAGACGCTCGCAATTCCAAAGGATTCACGTGCGCCAGGGTAGGCACTTTATAAAATTTGAGGATTCACTGTGATAGCAGAAGGGACAAATTTAGGGCCTCGCTCTCAACACTTCTCTTACCTCTGGCTCTGGCAACCTTGCTCACCTCCAGAAACACGACACAACATACCTGTATAGTAAATAATGTTATTATGGCTGTGGTCTTCTGCAAGGCGGAGGATATTGGGCTGCCACAGGTTCGAGCAAGATGACATTTAAAAAAACTTACTTGTCCTACATCAATCTCAGGGCTGACGCTTTGCCCTACATCCTCCAGCACGTCGACTCTTATCAACTCCCATTCTCCCGTCAGCACGTCCACCTCCACCTCGGCTAGCGTGACTCCGAACACGTCTATCTTCTGCGTGTCTGCCATCGACACGAAGCCGTGTGTCTGCAAGTCCACGCTCGCGTTGAACGCCAGCTTCACTAGCGCCTCCCACGTTGCATCAGGGTTATCCTTCCTTATCGGAGCTAGTCTTATCAGAAGCTCTTCACAGCATCGCTGCACACCTGGCTCAAAGTATTTTTACTGTAAATAATCTTCAGGTTTGATAAATCATGAAAATTTACTGATCACATATTTCAGTGTGAACTCAAAGTAAATAACATTTATAATGGCTTATTGTACAGCCTTTCCTGTAGATACGTCCGAAGTTTTAAGGCCGTTTACTTTTGTTGCTAGAATCCACACAGAAACGTAAAGTGGATTTGCAACTTATGGCATGAATATGATTGAAACGTATGTAGGATAACTATTAATTTTACCACTGTCTCCAAGAAAGACGCCTACCTATTTTAAGTTCCTTATTTTGACGTACTTTTCTACGCTACTTACCTATGCCAATGTTGATCGAAGTCAAACTTCCACCAGATATGAATCCGTTAGGATTTTGTATCGTATTATTCCCTTTTATTTGGATTTTATCAATTGATATTCCTAGAAAGAAGGCAGCAATTTGAACAGCCTTTGTGTTTAAACCTTGACCCATTTCTACACCGCCGTGGGTGATGGCGGCAGTTCCATCGTCGTGGTAAACGGAGAGAGTCAAATCGAAATATTGCCCTCCGAAAGGCTGCCACCGTAAAAGGGCAAATCTCAAGCCCCGTTTCTTCCATCTATTTTGACTGTTGAATTTGTCAACGGCTGCCCTTCGGTCTTCGTACTGCCCCTCAGTTCTTATCCTTTGCACCTGAGTTCTGATATTAGTGTCATAGGAGGGATCTAGGTTATTCAGTCGTACTTCCAATGGGTCTAGGGACAGCTCGTACGCTATGCGCTCCAATATGAATTCCGCGCAAGCAATTGCTTCAAGAGTACCTGTAAAAATGTATAACACTAAATTGAACAAAATAACTATTTCAGGCGCTGTGTAAAAACAGGGCTCCGATCTTGTCTCCAATCAATTAATGCTATAGTCCACACCATAGTAATTCATTGACTAATCATGATAACACTTTTTCTGCTGAATTTACCATCATCAGCCTATATACAAAACTAAATCTCTATTATAAGGATTTTTTACCGACATCGGCAAATGGGTAGTGCAGTTACAATGGCAATGGGCCAACCATATCAGTGGGCAGACCGCTTGACAGATAGTTGGGATGATGGGACATGGACATGAGTCATGAATTGTTTTGTCGCGACCCATTTGGGGAGTACGAAGCTCAGTAGAGCCTGCCCAGAAAGGGAGAAAGGCTGAAGCCGAAGTAGCAGGAAGCACACAACTGCCCATATTTCGGTCTGCAAGCTGAAAGCCAGGATAGACCATGAAAAGATGGAGGGAATGCTCACCTGGTGCCCGGCACCATGTATTGCTCGCAGTATCCGTGAGGACGTTATACACCTTATAATCGAACCGCGACCTTTCGTAGCAGTTGCTGTACACGTCCAGTGTTGCTATGAATAGAGGCTCGTCCAAAATATAACCATTATCAGTGAATAGACTTTCGTTGCAGTATTGGATTCTGCCTGTTGCATCGACTGCTACCTGAAAGTATAAAATGAATAAGGATTATTCCGCAAATAAGCCGCACAGCTATTGCGATTATAAAGAAGCCCACGCTCTTGCGCCTGTACGGACGAAAGAGAAGCTCATTCACAACGCACTTCAACTCAACCTAATTCCGAAAGTCCACTTTAAACCGAAGTAAGGGGGCCCAAGGCACGAGGTCTAATCCACAGATTAAACATCGTGTCGTGCGTGTCAGTACACATATCGCTGACCTCAAAGTCCGTGGAGCAAGGAAGTCTCTTCCCCACGGCGTGGCAGACGGTAGGAAACGGCAGAATAATCCTGCAGGGGCGGTTCAGCTTATAGCTGACTAGCGCGCTCGCCACGGCCACCTGGTTGCCTCGAGATATCTTTATCCCGTATGCGCCGCCCAGACGTCGCACGTACACATCGATCCTGGAGATATTTTAATGTATCTAGTCATTATTCATTGTGCCACTCTCAGGCAAAGGAATGCCTTTTGGTGGCATCAATGAGGTGCCATTTCTATGCTTTCTTATATATGGAGTAAAATGTCTACTAGAAGTCGTGTTCATATTGGAATCACGGAAAATCAATATGACTCAATCTAGGGTCTAGTAGAATTCTAAATGGATGTGGAAGCTAACGTAAGAAAAAAAATACTAACTTACACGTTTTTTAAATCTTACTTGTTTTCCTGTATTAATAGAGACCGGGATATCATTTGTTGCACTGCATCCATGTGCTGCGCAGTACAATGCACCTCCAAGCCTTCCTCCGTTGGCTTCGTCACACTAACTAGCGTCTCCATGCAGAAGTGGGTTTGCTGGTATATCGTCTTCTCTCCCTTTATCACAAAAGCTACATTAGCTCCTCTATTTGTTGCTGGAAACTCCTGCATATTTGCAATCCTATTAGGATTTCTCTTCGCCTCTTTAACATCGATAATGGGTCTTTCGACATTCTTGTATTCTACATGGACTAGTTTTGCAGCATATTCTGCATCGGTCCTAGTCTCCGCGACGACCACGCCGACTACTTGGCCGTTGTACTTGACAGAACCTGAGCAGAACACCTCCTCTTGACTGGTAAAGAACATCGTGTCGCCAGGTGTGAAGGAGTTTACTCCAGGAATGTCTTTAGCCGAGTAGAATGCCAGTACGTGCGGATGATTCTGAAATAAGGAAAACGACCTTGTTTTGTATTAACTTGACTCCAATATTATGTGATAAGTACAGTCACCAGCATTAATATCTGCCAAAACAAAGGCGGCATAAATATATCTAACACGACTCTATTTGTAGGGCCGTAAGGACGTGTCAGATATTTATGCTGCCTTTTTTATGGCAGATATTGGTGCTGGAGACTCCCGGATTTACATTTACATTGTCTTATATCGCGCAAATTATGTATTAAATACATAACGATCTTTTGAGCCACTTGCATCTATCGTGGTCAACCGGTTAGAATGAGAAAAATATATTTTTTTTACGTAATTACTTACAACTTCAAATGGTAGATGTACGAGTATGCTGTCTTTCCTTTACAGATATGTAAGATAATGGCAACAAAAATAACGTACTAAAGCTCTACTGGCGTCGATATGGACGATGTCGCCTTGCCCCACGCAAGTCAATACGAAGGCTCCAAAAACCTCGCGCGGGAGGCTCGGCAAGTCTTCGGTGTATGGGGCCTCGCCGGCGCACTGGATCTATATTACACATAGATTAGAGAACTTGGGCGCAGGGACTTCTATATAAATATCAACATCATCATCATCATATCAGCCGAAAGACGTCTATTGCTGGCCTCCCCCAAAGGATGGCACAATGACTGGTCCTGTGCCATCGCATCCAGCTTACCAGGTCATCAGTCCACTTTAAATTACCAGACGGAACCCTAATTAAAACTAAAGTCAAGTTCTGTTAAGTTAGCTTATACTTACTAATGCCTCAACCTTCTGAATAGGTTGGTTGAGGGGGTAAATAAGGGGGTTAGTGGTGAAGATCTGACGCCCCTCAGAGACCGGTCGCGTGCTGCTCAGAACGATGCCACCTGAAGCGTACTGTGCAGAGACAATACTACCGGGACACAGGGACAGGAGACCCTGGATGATAACAAAGGATATGAAAGACTTGCAGGCAAAATAACCATAATTAAATTAGCTTACTATGGCTCAATAAGGCGACTTCCTCATTTGTCTGTGCAGAGGCGGTACTATATGAGAAAACTGTCATATATGGCAGTGTCAACTGTCAGTCGACTCAGTAGCGCTTTTTACTGCGCCCCTACATTTAAATGAGTGCTTCCCAACTGACTCGGGATGTGCGGTAGCGGGGCGACACGAAGGCAGTATTGCTCCGCTTCTGTGCATGTGCGCTATTGCGCAAAAGTAATACTGACAGTATCTTTGCGACGTCAGTAAGTTTACGTAAAAGAAGAAAATGTCACATGTCGATCCCGCCCCGTCAAGGCAGAAAATCGCCTAAGGATCAATTAGGCTTACTATAATATTATTTATAATGTTATCTTTCTATTCTGAGTTAGCCCATGAACATGGTATTTAAGAAATAACTTGAAAAAGTTGTGGCTTTCCAACGACTTGTGAATTGGTTGAATAATAGTATTTATTTATTGTACCGATATTAGTGATATATATTTAAAGAATATGTATTATATATTTTTATATATATTACAAAATATATTTATTGCTTTAATTTATTAAGGATACATATTTTATTTTTCCTGTACACAATGTAAGTTTGTCTCTCATTGCTACGAAACTTCCACTCAATTGCTCAAAGGTTAACTGGAAGAGATCCTTTATAGGGATAAGTTCGCCTTTGTACTTCAATCTTTTGTGACATGTACGTGTTTTAACTTGTTATTGTGTGCAATAAAGTGCTTACATACATACATTTCAGTATCTACGAGAATTAGTCTCACCTTATAGAACAGATTGAGAGCCAGGTCCCTCCTGTACTTGGGCGAGGGTTCCGGAGGATTGTCCACCACCACCAGCTCTTGCCCCAGGACCCGGAGCGTGCTCTGCAGCGTGTCGTTGCTGAACAGCTGCCTCCCGACCAGGAACCTGCCCACAAACAATTTGACCCCTATTTTTTTCCACACTATCTGCTCGACAATGCCAAATTACATATCTTGCAAACCTTACCGAAAGCAAATCATTATAGCACTTGGCTTTAGCCGGGCTGTAATGTTGTACTGAATTTCATTATAACCCGCTGGGTAATAATGTGATTTCACTTTTCATAGTTCTTATTGTTACGTCCAAAGTCTAATTTCGCGAGGCTGGGCCCGAGGACGGGGCCGCCGCTCCGAACTGATTTGAAAATCGAACGTATTTGTACTGGCCAACGCAAGCTGAATGGAACACATTTTAAAAACAAAAGCCACCAATGTTACAATACGCTGCTATTCTATAAAAATCCATAGGTACTAGAGAGAGTAGATTGTTGCCTCCTTCGCCACCGCCGCCACCAACACCGAGCAGCGTCGAGCGATATTCGACGTTAAAGATGTGAGTGAGTCGTTTATTATACAGGGTGGCCCAAACCTTGACGTCAATAATTTTTTCCAGGATTATTAACATTAAAAAAAACTGTTGAACTTTTTTGAATGTTTCGTTTTGTAACATAATCCTGAAAGTTCTCAAATTAGTAATTCATTAAAAAAATCCTGTTATTTATAATAATACAGTAGCAACACATGCGAATCTGACGATAGCGTCGAGCAACTGTTACTGACTGTAACAAACATTAAAAAAAATTGCTTCACGGCAGAATTTCTTAGCAAAGACAACTTTAAAAATTCATAACCCGAAAACTACGAAAATCGGCTAACATACATGGGGTATATTCTGATAGCCCACGACGTGAAGAATCTAAAAAAAATTATTGACGTCAAGGTTTGGGCCACCCTGTATTGCAGTAAATTTGAAATAATTAACCTTTCCGTGTTTCTGGCGTGCGTGAACCTTGGCTCCCGACTCCCGCGCGGCGGGGCCAGGCCTCCGTACACGACGCGCGCTTCGCACACCACGTGCTCCGGAGCGCGCAGTTTGTATAGGAAGGCTGCGTTCACTATGGCGTGCGCATTTTGAGCGCGTGGCATTATCTGTGGGGCATTATCATTTCAAATTGTTGTATTGTTTTTCTTTAAGTTGGGTATTTAAACGAAGTTTCTTAACCACCTAACCTTTCGCTTTTATTATTAAACCAAAATTTAGACTTCGCTTACTTTGTAACAAAGTTTAAATTGCTAGCAATTGTACCTATGTACATTGCAAAGTTAATAGTAGACAACTCAGTATAAATGACAGCCCTTAATGTTCTGTTTACTAAATTATGACGTTATCTTAAGCACTAGGTACATTGAGGGTGCGGAATTAGGAAATTTAACTTTGCAGTTAATTCACATTGCTAATACATGGTAATAATTGCTAATGAAACATATTAGTATCAGTTTCAATAAATTCCCGCTTGCCAGTAACGCGCAGTATTTTATTGAGAAACGCTATTAAATACAAAAACATACAATCTGAAATTAGCTAACAGAAACCGTAATTTTGCTCCTTCATCGGATGTTGTCTGAATATGTTTGTTTGGAGGCACGCAATTTTAATTGGCTTGTAATTCATCGATAATGAATTTCCTGTGAACTAAGTAATCTTAGTTCCACATTACATTTTAATATTAGTAGTTGCCTCGTCAAATAGATCCAATGAATTTTGACAATTTGTATGGCTTTGGGTCAACAAGATGCTTAGTATACTGTGAACTTCAACCATTGGCTGTTCACTTCACTCTTTAAAAAAGGCTTTCCATCAAATTTATGATGATCGTCAATCAATACTTGTTCAAAGACGTTGTTCGGTAACGACGCCATGACAGTAGGCAACTCGCGTCGTCGCGGAGAGCACGTGTGTTCACCAACGCGGCGACGGGCAAAATCCAAACATTGGCTGTTACCGTTTGGCTGTAAAACCTGTGTGACAGACGGCGGGTGGACGGACGTACGCATGGGTGACAGTAAGCTACATTATTATGTTTTTTATAACAATAAATACTATGTCAGAATAGCAATAGCGGTTTTCAATTTAATCTCGACGCTGTTTCTAAACTACCTATAAGTGATATTTTGAACGCCTTTATCTGAAACTTTTTTGGAAAAAGAATACTGATTTGTCCAAAAAGTTATTTGGATACCAATTTTCGTACACGAGCACAGAGATCATTTTGACGGTCACAGTCACCTTAAGACCAATAACCGAAGGTACCAATTAAGGGCCACGGGCCCTGGCAATCAATTTATTTCATTGTTCACATCGTCTACTGTGAATAAAATATCATATATATATATATCATATCATATGTATATATATATATCTGTGTATATCTGAATTTGTAGGTAGAGTATTTTATCTCAGAAGCGCGGGTGAGCCATGTTTGTGTGTTGAGCTGTACATGCACATTGTCTATGTATGCGTCAGCGTACGAGATATATGAATTCATGTTGTCTATGTGTTTGTACGTGTCAGTAGCTTAACTGGCGCAGATAATTATCAAGATTAACCTGGACTTACCTACATAAATTTGACATAACAAATGCCGAGGGCTCTACTTCGAAAATCCATCTCTGGGTGCTAAAGACCCCCTGATCCTGGTACAGGAAATCTTTTGTTCACGAAACGCTGTATAAGGTATCGTACCGAGCCCACTATTTCATTATCTGATTGAGGTGCAGCAATTTTGGTTGCTTACCTTAAACGACACAAACTTGTAGGCGTGTCCAAGAGGCGGGAGGAGGACATTCAGGATGACTTTGCCCCTCATATCCACGTCAAGGAATGCTTCAGGAGTTACTGCCAGGCGAGCTCCAAGACGATCCACTGAAATAAAACTGGTCTTATCTCACTCGAGTCGGTTCCGCACTTTGTAACAGATTTTAAGAACCGATTTTTCAATCCCCGGATTAAATTATCCGTCAGTTAAAATTATGACCGTCTTTTTCTGGAGTCATGAACGAAAAAGACAGAGCTAACACTTATCTGACAAACATATTTATCTGGGCATTGAAAAATCAGCCCATGAATAAAAGCCTGGACCATACCTTCCTACAATGCGAGTATTTACATCAAACAATTTCAAAGTTTTCGCTTAGTAAAAGTTGTACATGACTTCACAACGAAATAAATGTAATGAAATGAAATCTCTCATTCCATACTACAGTAGCGTCTGAATCAATGTGCTGATGGAGGCATAAATAATTACGCTGGACCTCTGGCTTGCTAATGCGAATCCCTCTAGAGTGTGAGAGTGAGAACATAATGATTTATGATCTTACCAGCGCGTTGATTCTTGGTCTACTATAGTTTTTGGTATAATATGGTGCAAGAAGTTACTCACCAATAGTGATGTATGCTCCAACAGTCTCAAACAGAAGATAAATATCTGATTGAAAATCATTATGCTGATGCTTCGTCATCAAGTTACCAGCTATCGTACCCAACTGAAAACGGTAAAATAAACATCCAATAATATTCATTTATTCTTGCCCGATTTTCACTCATTATTTTAGTAAATTGGACTTATTCGCGTGCATCATTAATTTCTTGGTGACTACGCCCGTGTCTACGAGTCTGTGAAGCTATTGTACCGACTTATAAAAAAAGTTATAACTTACATTTCGAACAGGTATATGTGCAACCAGCGCCAGATGCTCTCTTAACTTCTCCAAATACCAAAACGCGTCTTCCGTTTCTCCCAAATGCCGGAAAATTTCCATCGTCTCCGTAAGAGTGTTACCGGCTCCTAGCACCAGGTTTTGGTCTAAAAGGTACCCCTTCAGCTCTTTTACGAAGCTAATGTCAATGAGAACGCGTGGATATTCGAGTATGGGGTAGGCTCCTGAAAAATAGTCTTGCCATCAGGTATACCGTATGCGTATGCATGTTCTGCCGCCGTCGCAGCATAAAAATAAAATTCAAAGGTTCATTCAAACTTTGTCAGTATACCTCCTCTAGCTCGTTCCGGTACCGACGCATACCGGGTAGAGCCAGTCCGACTCAGGTCGGGCCTATCTGAGTTTCTTGCTGCACTCTTCTCAGCTAGGCTAGGTTCAGTGAACCTCCCAATAGTTCGATTCTAATGACATCTCAAATTCGATTGAAGCCGCTAGACCGCACTGGAGCGCAAACTCTTAGGGTATTCCAATGTTTAAAGCCTCAGTCAGCTTAAAAAACATGATATTTTTCACCTTTTCCAGTATTCCCATGAACGAGCATGTACCAGTCGTCTCCTTTTGTCTGCAGCACTTCAAATATGTCATTAACAGTCTGCACTTTCGTAAAAAACTTGCCATCTTTGAGTAGTATTTCTAGATTATTTGGTCTCACATGTTCTGCTTCCACCAAGCACCAATCACTTTCGCTGCAATTGCTTTTGCGGCATGATCTCCCACTGTAATAAAAATGGTTTAAAATAAAAGCACGAATATAAATCTACACATCGTCATATCTATTCGTCGAATTAGGATAGTATTCAGTGACTATTTACTTATAAAAACTTTGAACGGCGAATTGTTATTGTGATCAGCAGTAGCATGCAAGAATCGGTCTACCTTCTTTCCCGAAAAGTGACGGCTTTAGCTCTAGGATGAGCCAAAAGTGGCAAAGCGCAAGGTTATCAAGTAGTTTCAGTATGAGAACCTGGAGTCCTCCACATAAGAGAGCAGATGGCTGCTATCATGCTATGGAGTTTCTAGTAGCTGGAAGTACATCCCAATATGATTGGGTACCTGTTTACGAGTAGCAGGTTTTCTTCACCCAATAGAAAGGGACCCATCGGGGATAACCCAACACGTAACACCCACACAGCATGTAGCTACGCGACTACTATAAAAACAAGAAATATGCCATCGAACTTTTCTAGCACTTACAAGTTATTCTTACAGATGCTGAGGTCTTCTATGTCGAGTACGCTTGGCTTCGGGGCATCGCTTGCGAACTGCTTGAAAGCTTCCAGAATAGGCCGGTAACCTGTGCATCTACAGATGTTGCTTCCTAAAGACTTCTCTACTTCGAGCATGGTTAGCTTCTTTCTACTCGTTAGGAGGCTGTAAATTAGTAATTCATCGTCATCATCATCATCAGCCGAAAAACGTCCACTGCTGGACGTAGGCCTCCCCCAGAGAGCGCCACAACGATCGGTCATAGGCTGCCCGCATCCAGCAAACCCCTGCAATGTTAACCAGGTCAGCCCCCCCCTCCCCACAATTAGTAATTAACGCTTCTTTATTTTAAATATAGGTACTTAAGAGCCTTGACTGCATTTTGCAAGCTCGCTTACCCTAACTGCTCGCTTTCTGCTCTCGCTGACTCGTTCTGACACGTTAGGCGACTTACTGACTTGGCGGGGCGGGATCGATATGTGTGATTTTCTTCTTTGACGTAAATTTACTGACGTCGCAAAGATTCCCACTTGACCAGTAGTAATATCATGCGCAGAAGCGGACCAGTACTGCCTTCGCATCGTCCCGCTACGGCCGCTACCGCGCATCGCGCGCCAGTCAGGAAGCACTCATTTAAATGTAGGGGCGCAGTAAAAAGTAGTACTGAGTTGACTGACAGTTAACACTGACATTTGACAGTTTTCTCATATCGTACCGCCTCCGCACCGACAAATCAGGAAGTCGCCTTAGACAGCACCGGCAGAGGCCACTTTGTTATATTGTCTAGACACGCGGCAGCGTGTCAAGCCAAAGTTCAAAAAAAAAAAGAACTGGCGTCGCAGCGGCCGTGTGTTATATTACACTAACCATTTGGTGGCACTTTTGACCCCTACGTTACTCAAAATGTATTGAACATACACATATGAAATTTAGTACGTTTATTAAGATCCTTAAGGCTAACCAGATTCCCAAATTTCATGAATATAGCTCAATCGGTTATTAAGATACAAACATCTAAAAATAGGATTTTTTCTACATAGGATAATTATTGGGGAAAATATAATCAAAAACCTAACCCACTTCCAGGTGACCTAGCAAGTTGAAATTTGGCATCGAGCTGGGTAAATGTATGATTACGAACCTGAGATACATAAACAGTGTTTTTCTTGCGATTTATAAATTTTGTAATATTTTGCAAATAACAATTTTTATTTAGGTACACACTAAGCGCCTATTGATTTTGTACGGGCAAAAATGTACATATGTAAATTTCGATTTTGAAGCAGAAGCACTCATCAGGAGTTTGTCATGGAACGAAATGAATTTCGAAACAATTAGAGATAGACCTAGCATACGGTTTCCATACGTCCCGGTACGCCGCCACATGTCCCGGTTTGAAGCGTGGTGTCCCAGTGTCCCGGTCATTAATCAAGGATAGTTTTAAATTAGTAGGGATCCACTAGGTAAATATAAGTATCAGTGGCGGCGCGTCAACAATATTCTTAGGGAAGCCGGAAATAGTTTGCCTTTCTTATTCTTCATGAGCCGTACTAAAAGAACTGGTGTGGCTGAAAATTTGGCAGGCCGGTGGGAATCGAGTTGTATGGACGCTCCGCCACTGATAAGTATACATGTACGTAGTACGGATGTCTATAAGCCCGTCTAATACAGACAATGGCAGCGCGGCGTGCAGCGCATGAAGGATGTCTTCCGACGGCCTCCATGTCTGTTGCCCTTTAACTTTGTAGATGAGGCAAATGCTGATGTCCTTTGAATGTTTCTCTTTGACCTACACTAGCTTTTCTTGAAATGTCCACCCGTCCCAGATTCCCCCCCCCTGTACACTCTCGCGCTCGGCCTGTCTTGCTGTGCCTCAGCGAGAGTGTAAATGCGCTATATCTCGTTTTAACAGTCCTAATGTTCGAACAGCATAGGTGGTAGGCGCCACATAGTGAAACTCTCTGAATTGTAAGATCCTGTAACCTATGTTGGACAAATAAACGATTATGATTATGAGTAAGTATAGTACAGTCAGAGTCATGTAGTTAGGAGCACATGCAGAGATAAGATAAGATAAGATAAGATATATAGATAGGTCTAATGGCCGGGAAAACGCTAAGCAGAGCTCGGTCGCCTAGATATTATTATCCATACTTGTGATATTATAATTGCGAAAGTGTGTCTGTCTGTTACCTCTTCACGCTTAAACCGCTGAACAGATTAAGATGAAATTTGGCATATATGGAGATAGTTTGAGTCCCGGGGAAGGACATTGGATACTTTTTATCCCTGAAATCATCCCTTAAGGGAGTGGAAGTTTGTATGGAAGAGCGATAACTAGGTACGCGCCTGATACAAAAATATTAGCAATTATATTCTATCGCGATGAACAAGTTCCGCGCGGACGAAGAAAAAAACTAGTTAACTATATAATATAATTAGCTTTTGCCCGCGACTTCGTCTGCGTAGAACTCGGTCCATGTCAACTTCTATACCGTATTTCGCCGTCGCCAGTGTACTGCGGGCCGGGCAATCTCACTAAACATTGCGCACGCCGGCTCAACGCGCCCGCATGAAACACATGACAGAGGATTTAATATATTGATGTAGATCAAGTAACGTAGATGAAAATTAATATGATCCTGTGTGGAAAAAACTTCATACGCATCAAGTATGGGAACGAAAACTGGCGTCGCAGCGGCCGTGTGTTATATTACACTAACCATTTGGTGGCAGTTTTGACCCCTACGTAACTCAAAATTTGTATTGAACGTACACATATGAAATTTGGTACTCTGATTGACTTTGATTTTAATTAAAATAAACATGAAGTATTCTTTATTTACAAAAAGTAATGATATCCCACCAAAAACATAAATGTGAAAATGGGAGCCAAGTTCAATATTAAGAATATGCGTCGTTATTGACTTCGCCGACAAAAGAATTGATATCTATATGGGTGCCAAGTTCTGTGTAGAAAATCCTGAAACCTGAGATGTAATTCAAGGTCAAGATTTTGGCTTGGCTAGTTAGTAGCCAAGCCAAAATCTTGACCTTGAATTACATCTCAGGTTTCAGGATTTTCTACACAGAACTTGGCACCCATATAGATATCAATTCTTTTGTCGGCGAAGTCAATAACGACGCATATTCTTAATATTGAACTTGGCTCCCATTTTCACATTTATGTTTTTGGTGGGATTACATTTTACTGAATTAAATCTATGGGAAATACTTAAGTACGTATTTGTCACCATAAGGCGATTTTCTGACTTGGCGGGGTGAATCGATATGTGACATTTTCTTCTTTGACGTAAATTTACTGACGGCGCCAAGAATCTCACTTGACGGAAGACTGTCAGTATTACTTTTGCGCAGTAGTAATATCATGCGCAGAAGCGGAGCAGTACCGCCTTCGCATCGTCCCGCTACCGCGCATCCCGCGCCAGTCAGGAAGCATCATTTAAATGTAGGGACGCAGTAAAAAATGTTACCAAGTCGACTGATAGCTAACACTGACATTTGACACTTTTCTCATATCGTACAGCCGCCGCATCGACAAATCTTAATAATCGGATAGTTAGGAAGTTGCCTAACTATCCGATGGAATCCCCCTTTCCCCTATGCATTGGGTCAGTGCCGAACACTGGGACATGGATGGAGATGGAGCCGGAGGATAGACCGGTCCGTGTCCGGGTACAAGAAATCTACGGCCGTCGCGCGTCCTGTATTAGAAAACGGGCCGGCCCGGACACGAAACGGTCTAGCGTGAATCATCCTTTACCTTGCCGGCTATTATTAGAAATCGTACATTACTCTTGCCCGGTTTAGTCGGATATTACTGACATATTCAGTAATCTATAACTCATAATTTACGTCTTGTTTTTACAACACGCATTACTGAATGCCGAACCATTACATTGTTATAATTACGAAGGCCTGTGTGAAAACGCTTGCCGATATATTCTGTAGCATTTATACAGTAGAACAATGCAGTACACTTTGTTGCACACCTCTATAAATAAAACTAAATACCGACTTGAAAGTCTTGAAACTAGACAAAACAAAACAGGCGGCCTCATCGCTAAAGAGCGATCTCTTTTCAACAATCGCACTAACCTCATTATGCTTCTTTTACACCAGATCTGTGCTATGTACATGACTAAGGAACTTTGATACCCAGCAATCATAATATTTTTTTATTTTTTATTAAAAATGGGATCGCTCTTGGCCAGCATCTAGCCAGGGTCAAAGATGAGGCCGACGATGAAGCGAGCTCACCCAGAAGATGCCTATTCACTTGTGCCTTAAAAATCACACGCACATGCACACACACACACACACATACCATAGCATTGGTGAAAACGGAAAGCTATCAAATCCTCGCAGCATAACTCTGGTTTAAAGGCAGCCTAATAGTGCGATTTGTGTACGATTTTTTTAATAAAACGACGGTGGCAAACTTTACGGTTCACCTAATGGTGATCAAACACCGCAGCCTATAGACGCTCGCAACTCCAAAGGAGTCACGTGCGCATCGCCGACCCATAAAATTTCAGGTTTCACTGTGTTGACAGCAGAAGGGACAAATTTAGGTCCCTCGCTCTCAACACAGTGTATCCTCAAGAGCTCTGGCAACTCTGCTCACCTTCAGGAACACAACATTACATACTTCTATACTTAATAATGTCTTGATAATACTTATTTACTTACCCATACATCGCCATGACCCACCCCGGAGAGCAGTAACCACACTGGGTCCCGTGGAACCTCGCGAGGGTGGTCTGTAGTGGATGGTACCCCTTAAGCCGGTTGCCGATATACTCTATGGTTCTTATTTCCCAATCCTGGCATGATGTAACGGTTACCAAGCACTGCGAAATATAACAATGTGTTAATATCATCATCATTACAAGCTAAAGACGTCCGCTACTGGACATACTCGTAAGCCTCCCCCAAAGAGTTGCACAATGTGGCTTCCGCGCCCAGCGGACTCCCGCCACCTTTACCAGGACGTCAAGCATCTGTCTTTCTGAAACCTAAATTTTTTAATCAAAGTGAAAATTGAAAAATTCAACACCACAGGTGGGATTTGAACCCACGACCTCTGGAATCCGTCCATTGCTCTACCAATTGAGCCACCGTGGTATCCCTTGTGATGGTGAATTTTTAAATTTTCACCCTGTTTAAAAAATTGAGATTTTCGCTAGCGGACGCATCCGCTCAACAAACATTTAAAGTTTCTGACAACTCTCGATAGAAAGTGACTGATGCTTAATCTTGTCTATCACTACCATCATAGGGTTCCTTTCCATTAGAGCTATGCTACGCTACGTTGCTATGGATGTGTTTGAAATCCACCAATCACATTCATTGGTTCACATAACACAGCACTGGTGGAAAAGGGCTCAGCTAAGCTATGTTGTTTATATGGAATGATGCGTGCTATGTATATGCGTGCTGCGGATGCGTGCTACGGATGCGCGCTACGCTACGGATGCGTGTGCGCTTCCCTCCTCACCGCGCTGCCGCTCCCCGCGCCCGTGTCGATACATCGCATAGCTCGAGCTGCGCATTTTCCTCGCATAGCTACATAGCTCACATCTTTGAAGATCATAATTACAGACAGATACTAAAATAAAATGCATGTGATAGACAGATATGGCGAAAATATATGGGTAGGTACCTAGTTTGATTACGGAACGTTGAAATCTGGTTCGTATCTGATGCAAAAGTCACCTCGCCATCGAACGTGGCACAGGGTTGCGCTAAATTAGCAACGGAGTGGGTGCCAGAAGGTAGGGGGCTACATGCCAGGACGAGGCGAAGATGGCAAGACTCGTCATATTAACGTCGCCTAATAAATGTATTTGCTTATCGGTATACTGTCAGTACGATATGATAAATGTCACCGACGCCACAAAAGTAATGTTCTTTGCTAGAATATGTACATCAGACCTTAACATCATATGATGAGTCATTGTATTCAGCCTTACGGAATGCAAGTATTAGAACAATAGCCTATTAATAATATTAATTACACATCGCCAACTGCTGAAGGCTAATCTGCGATGTGCGTATGAAAAAAGTACATCCATACTAATATTATAAATGCGAAAGTATCTCTGTCAGCCTATCTGTTACCTCTTCAGCTTCACGCTTAAACCACTGAACCGATTTAGATGAAATTTGGTATGGATATAGTTTGAGTCCCGGTGCAGGACATAGGATACTTTTTATCCTTGAAATCATCCCTTAACCTCCTGAGGCCTGACCTTCAATCATTGTCAAAATAATCACAACCTTAATACATGTACATATACATATGTATAGTTGATTTTTTTTATGTAATAGTTACCTTATATGATACGTACCCTCACGAGGTTTTAAGGGAGTGGAAGTTTGAATAGAAGAGCGATGCGTCTGATATGAAAACTAGCAATTAAATTATATCGCGATGAACGCGTTCGTGAAGTCGCGAGCAAAAACTAGATTTTTTTTAAGGCGATATATTGATTGAAAGAGGCGCGCGTATGTTTTTCGTTTTCGACAAAACGGGATGCAACACTCTCCGGGAATGGCTTTTTTAGACAAATCTCGATAAAAATACAAAATACAAATAGCTAGCTTAGAGTACAAAAAAAAAATGTGTGTGTGGTAAATATCTGACTGTGTGCAGATTTATTAAATTATTTAAATTTCCTCTTGTCAGTACCTAGATGAGGTAAAATACCATTTTAATCGTGTCTTAGGCTGAGTAAAAAAAGGAAAATATAGACTCTGGATTTCTTTTCTATCGAGAAAATTTCAAGCAATTATGTTTCGGCTATTGTCAGTACTACAATTGTCAATTATATATCTGAAAATCAGTCCCTATTGTTTTCTAGTCTGGGCAGAACAGCGTTTCAAAGTTTTTAAATTTCTCAGTGTAGCGCCTTAAAGAACTCACGGAGTTAACAGCCTGCGGCGGTTCCCCCGGGCGCATGGCGTTGACCACGCATGCGCCGCAGCCGCCCTCGCGGCACATGTACTTGGTGCTGCGCAGCTCATTGCCCACGCGCAGATAGTCCAGCAGACTCAGGTCGGAGCTCACCTCGCTCCCCACTGGGTACACGAAAATAGTACATTACTATTACACGCACTCACTCACATGCAAATATTAAACGCTAGTCGATGTTGACTTGTAAAAGTACCATTGCGGGGGGGGGGGGGGGGGCAAGCGAAATCATGGCGGACAACTCCTTAGGTAGGTATAAAGATGTGCTTAAGCGCCACATGAAGAACTGCGACATTGACCCACTCCAGTGGGAGAAACAGGCTGCCAACCGCCGGGTATGGAGATCTCATGTGGAAAAGGCAACGGAGAGTTTTAAATCTCGTCGATGCACAGACTTAGGGTCAGTTGCACCAGCATACGAACACAGACCGGTCATCGTCAAATATGGCGCCGGCAGCTGTCATCCCATAGAAACTTGTCAAATTTTCCATACAATCAGATTTGACGAACACCGCTTACGATTACAGACGGTTTGGTGCAACCCAGCTAGACGTAAAACGAGATGAGCTGAAAGCCCGACCACCAGCGGCAATCAGCTACAGATATGTTAATGGTGTGCTTACGTGCCCGCTGTGTGCACGGGTCTTCGTCAATAAGATCGGCTACGTAAGTCACATGAGAGCGCATGAACGCAACCAACATCGGAGTTGAAGTAGTCGCCGTAGCCGGCAAACGGCTATTAGGAGAGAGTATATATCGTGACTCCTTTGGAGTTGCGAGCGTCTATAGGCTGCGGTGTCCGCTTACCATCAGGTGGAACGTATGCTTGTTTGCCACCGTCGTAGTATAAAAAAAATATTGTAAGTACAAGTAGGCCTACATACAAACTAAATTCATTTTATTTCATTTCATTTACCCACAACGGAACGGAGAAGGTATATGCGTTTAGGATGAGAGATTGTTTGTTTGTTTGTGTGTGCACACCAATATCTCCAAAACGGCTTGATTTTGATTACGTTATTGCACAATAACACAGAATTGTACATGGCGGGCTTAATGCACAATAGCATTCTCTACGAGCCAACCATTGGGCTAAACAGAGATTTTATAAAAGTTGCAAAGTCAAGTCCTGTGCCTTGAATTATGTATGTATGTATGTAAAATTCTTTATTGTACGTGAGTAGACATGGCATAAAAATACAAGAACAGTTGACATGCATGTACAAAGGCAAGGGGTATGATAATCTTGATACGCGAGTTGCTTGTGCTAGCCATTGGCTAGCGCTTCTTCCTTTCGGACCAAAACCTTTATAGCTGTTTTCGATGTTGAGTGCACATAACTGACCGGATGTCGTGAGTACTCGTGAGCAGCTCTCGCTCTACTTGAATACTGGCAAATTTGTGCTAACGCCATTAAAAAAAGAGAAGAACTGACCGGTGCGACGTTCCCCGTTCAACAGGAAGCTAACGCGGTCCATAGCTCAGTCCGACCCAGTTCGGGCCTAGCTGAGTTTCTTGCTAGACTCTTCTCTACTTTACTAGGTTTAGTGAACCAGCGACAAAACTCCCAGTAGCTAGATTCCACTGACACCACAGATTTGGTTGAAACCGCTCAACCAATCTCACTGAAGCGCAACTTAGTAGTATTCCAGTGTTTAAACCGCCCGCGTGGTCGTGTCGGAGGTTTCCCGTGGATTTTCCCCAGGCCACTCACCAACCGCACACTCCTATCACTTTATTGGGCCCGGCGTATAAAGCCACAGTCAGTTCCAAAAAAAAAAGCGGTTCATAGCGCGCCGTCGAACACTGCGCAGCCGACTGATTTAATCACTGCCATTAACTCCTGCGCAATAGCACTCCGCCTCCTTGTAAGCGGACGGACGTGATTATAAAGATGGCATAGATCGTTGTAATTTTTTGTGTTCCGTACCAAAACTAGTTTAATCTGGGTGTTTTTATGGTTCCGTTATTTGAGGGTCCATATATAAGCTAATAAATTTGATTTTTGGGTCAAGCTTCTATTGTCGACTGTCCTTCTTTTTCACAGTCACCAACTACTCATAGAGGTTCTAATGAGCCCAAACACGATGGGTTTATCTTGTGTAGTTTAGGATCTGCTATTGCCTTCTGTCTCCATCATCAGATCAGCTCGATAATACCATAATATTGCATTGTCACCGAACTCACGTAATTATGTCAAATTCTAGCTCAATCGGAAACCGGCAAGTGGTTGAAAATTGAGTTACATGATTCCACCCGGACACCTCTACAATACATTGCGCCGGAAAAATATACAAACGCTTAGGTAAGTATTTAAGATATTTTCTGCGTAAATTGACAAGTATCTTTACATTCTCTCGTTACTAATTTTATTATAAATCTTGTACGTTCAGAACAAATTCAGTCAAAAAAGGAAAGTAAAGGTTGATTCACAGTAGACCGTTCCGTGTCCGGGCCGGCCCGTTTTCTAAGACAGGACGCGCGACGGTTTCTTGTACTAGAAAACGGGCCGGCCCGGACACGGAACGGTCTAGCGCGATCGTGATTTTGCTCATACGGGGCTATTTCGATGAGATTTTACATGTATTTTTACAAACACCACCACAAATAAACAAAATGTCGAGCTTAGAACTGATTTTTTAACCTTAACTTCTACACCACATACAATGTTCTTGTATGTAGTGCCCTTTAATCAATTAATTGGAATCATCAATTTTTTTGTTAAGGTGCAGCGGGGCAATCCAGACTGGGGGAAATTAAAACTAATCGAAAATATCTCCCGTGCTTAACATCATTTTACTAGAGCGCTATCTATGCCCGGATAGTGAAAAAGCCCTTCTACAGTTTCACCAAGACGGCACTCTAGGAAATGATGTAAAACACCGAAAACATTTCGATTAGTTTTAATTTCCCGCAGTCTAGATTGCCCCGCTGCACCTTGCATTTTAAGTTTAAAACATTTTAAAAGTGTAAGAAACTAGTCTTGTCTGTTATAACACAGTTTGAAAAGGCAACATGTGCTTGCAACGCGTAAATGGATGTATTTGAAAACGGGAACAAATAAAATGATCACCTAAATAACTTTTGATATCATCAAATTTTCGAACCCTAAAATAAGGTTGAACACTCAAAAAAATATATCGATCAGCAATTCCGAGTCACCAAAAAAATTCGACCTATTTTTGCAGCACTTGCACCTATTTTACTTATTGCGTTCCTATAAATTTATAATCGCATAAAAAAAATTGTCAAGTACCACCAAAAACACTAAACTACCACCTAATCTCATGCACCTTTTTTCATTAGAATTACATCCAAATATTATACACATCGCATGCTACATTTTAGTAAACAGTTACAAATTAATTGTTTTTAGCACTATAAATATTTTAGTCATTTCCAAAATGTTATAAATCAGAAAGTAAAATTCTAAATTAATTTAAAAAGCAACGCGCAATGTGGCTGTGTGAAATAATAACACGTATACTGCTATCTCTATCAATCAAATACAAAGAATAGGCATGATGACTCAAAAAAAATTATTACTTCAATAGAAAGAAGACATAAAACTATGCCAAATAGTGAAAATCCTATTCAAATATCTCAAAAAATAACGAAGCAACAACGGTTAGAATGTTCGTAGTTAGAGAGAGAAAGTGCTACTCGACCGTGACGTCACCTTTGAGTAGCGCCATAGTAAATGACAATCGTTCAATACAAAGGTGCGTTTTGCGGAAAAGCGACAGAAAATACCCACTTTTAAAACTTTGAAGGCTTATAATTACGTAATTATTTATTTTTTTGAATTACTTTTTTTGCCATTTGATTGAGAATTTGAGTCATTATGTAGAAAATTTGGATTTATTGATTTTCTTTTATAGTGTCATCATCCCTATTGTCTGAAGCATAAAACCTATTGATATGTCGTTAGAGTGAAAGGTACCTATTGCTGTTTCATTCTAACTACCTATTGCTGATGGTTTACAAACGCAAGAAGTTTTTTTTTTTTAATGCGTTGACGTGAGCGCGTTTGATTGAAAACTTTTATTTGAAAATGAGTTTTGTTGATTTATTAAATTGTTAGTTTGTTATGAAAATGGATAAAGGTCCTCAAATGAGTTTACTTTATTAATTTAGATAGACTTTCATGGACAAATTCAAGGAAGTTAATAGGTAGAAATAGGTATAGGTAGGTTTAGGTTATGTTAGTTTTGCATCGGCCCGAAGGGCCAAAACAACTCAAAATAGGAGCTCCGCGCCAGCGGAGATCCGTCAATACTGTTCCAATGTCCACTAGTTTGAAATAAAAATAGATGTCATAGAAAAATACTACTACCTAGGCAAATTGACGATTATCAGCGAATAGAGTAGAGGCAAAAACATCTGAGAACAAATAGCTGTATGCGACCAGTAAGGAAAGAACTGTTGAAAACATATTAAATTAAATTATGTTATGTACGTGTCTCATTCAAGTTACAGAAATTTTTAAGCTTCAATAAAATAAAATCATTTAGCGCTGTCTTGCTCGCACGCGGTGCGACGTGCGAGCGAGACGGACCGTATGGAAAACCGCATCAGTGTGCTAGCAATGAGGTTAGACTAGATTGGAACTGCTTTGCGCGTCGGGCCACAGAATAAGGGCGTTAAAAAACAATTGCCGCGTGAAATTTGGTGATCATGTAGTATTTCTGGGTATCGAAAGAATTCTTTGGGTGTAAATAATTTTAATAGGATTACGAGCCCTGTAATATTTGGATGTAAATTATATGAAATTTGGTGTTTGAAATTAGGTGATCATTAAGTATTTTTGGGTAGTGACTAATTTATTTGGTAACAATTTAATTTAATAGGTTATCGACATGTTACTTCTTTGAGTTGCACTTTATATTTAAAAGGAATTGAAAATTTGGTGCGAATCTAGTATTTTTGGTAATCAATGTAATTTTTTAGAGCATCATTCGGCAACTAATTTGGTGGTTCGTTAAATGCTACCCTTTGAAAACTGGTCAACCACTTCATTCCGCGACTGTACAGTCAGCATCAAAAGTAGGTTGACATATGAAGATGTCAAAAGTTCTTATTTCTTTTGTAATAAAGACTTTTGACGCCTTCATATGTGTCGCTACTTTTGATGCTGGCTGTACCTAGGTACTGTTTGGTTCCTGTTTTGGTCGATAGACGGAAAGAATTACCTACTTCGTTGCCCGACTGCCAACAAAAACCGTGTGGCAAAAGTTTTTTTTTTGCCGATATGCTTGTTTTTTTTTCAGGCGCTTATTCGAATAATTATTCATGGTTATATTATACTTTTTCAATCCTTTTATGTCCCACGCGCCTCGCAAGTCGACAAAAGTCTAGTTGCTAAAAAATAGGTACAAGGCTTTTGAATTCCTATCTGTTGTAAGGAATAATAAACGATTCTGATTCTGATTCTAATGTCTTAAACAGACAGGCAATTCTCAGAAGAAAACATCGCCGATAAAATGCAATGCAGCAGGAGAGTCGGCTGCGATGGTATGGCCACGTAAAGAGAAGATCACCTGATTGCGTTGGAAACTTAGCACTACAGCTTTCCATCCCCGGTCGAAGATCCAGGGGCAGACCCAAATCAAGGTGGAAAGATGTAGTGCTAAAGGACATGATAGAGTGTCAGGCATCCGAAGAAGATGTCGAAGATAGAGCGAAGTGGCGAAGATTAGTCCGGAAAGCTGGCCCCACCACCATGTGGGATTAATAGCTAGGAAAAGAGAGAGATAGAGAGAGTTTATTGACAGCTATTTTACACTCTCAACGTTTCTACATTTTCCTGTACCGTGTGTTATGTGGGTAAGTGTCTCTATTTGGCCCTGTGGTTGATTGGTAGAGATTCGTCGTCATTACTGTGACAGTTAACATAATTTGTAAATCATTTATACCTTGACATATTATCATTGTTTCTGACGTGTAATGTATATAATCCATTGCAAATAAATGAGTATGAGTATGAGTATGATTGTGTAGCAAAATGTTACCATACAAATAGCGGCAACTTTTTCCACTCGCTAATCCTGAACCGATTTGCATGATTTTCAGTATCATTAAATACTAGGTTTATACGTTCTATTTTTTTGGAAATATTGCATACAATTGAAAACATGGACCCTTAAAATTTCGAGTTTTTGACACGAAAACTTTGTCCTTGTTTTTTGCTATTAAGTATTTCATAAACTAGAAAGAATTACGAAAAAAGCAAAACGTATGAACCTAGTTAAGGACTTAAGGACTCGATCAAGGGTTACCGCCCGAAGCACTAATTCTGCGACAAATTAGGCGGCGGCGACGACTGTCTCTATCACTCTCAAGAATATTCCGGAATTCCTGTTCTCGCTCGCTCGATAGGTTCACAATAGTATTTGTACACTGTATTTTTTGTGTAATAAAGTATAAATAAATAAATAATTGTATATTGGGCTCTAACAAACCAAGTTTAAAAATATTCCAGCGAGCTTTAAAAGTTGCTTAAAATTAAAAAAAGTACCTATGACATAGATCTTAATAACAATCACATAAGATTTATGATTGCGCTTCTACAAGGCCACGTGAAGTGACCATTAGGGCGCTGACCGAATGATCGTCGAATTATCCAAATATAAATCCAATTTAAACAAAATATAATAAAACCTTGAAACCAGTTAAACAACAGCAGAAAGGACGGCATTCGAAAATTATTTTCTCTGCTGGTGATATGGCTACTCAAGAGTGGGTCATAATAACCCATTATGTCAACTCGTATGTTATCCCCGGTTCCAATGTGGCGTCATCATCAATCTCCGGGCGTTATCCCCCCGGCTAGATGCTGGCTACGCAGCAATCCCATTAATAATAATAACTTGCTCTTCAATACGGTCTTGTGGACGTCGAAGTACCGTACTATAAGTATACACCTGCGACAGTTCTCGAAAATGGTCGTTCCACGCTCTATTGGGATCGATATGTCATCACGGACAGGACTAGCCAATAAGCCTGATATCGTGCTGACAGATCGATCGAAACGCCAGGCAGTGCTCGTTGACATCACCATCCCCCATGACGAGAACCTCGTGAAGGCTGAGAAGGACAAACTCAGCAAGTACCTAGACTTGGCACACGAGGTAACCGCCATGTGGGATGTTGCTTCAACGACCATTGTCCCGATAGTCGTTTCTGTAAACGGTCTAATAGCCAAGAGTCTCGACCAAGACCTCAAGAGACTCTCGCTAGATGGCTGGGTCAAGGGTCAGATACAGAAGGTGGTACTCCTGAACACGGCGCGGATAGTCAGGAGGTCCCTCTCTCTGTCGCCCTGACCACCGGTAGCTTAGGCCCTGCCTCGCTGCCGGCGGCACTCTAGGCTAGGTTTTTATAACGTTTTTATGTTTTGTAAGTGTATTTTTATATTTTACTTTTTATAGAAATGTAATACAAACCTAGGCTAAGAAAATAAATGAATAAAGATAATTATATATATATATACCTATCTATCTTTACCACGAATCCCCAAATCATAAAAAAAGAGTTGGCAGCGCAGATTCGCTAGAGACCAGAGGCTACGGTGCCTTCTTAGTTCCAACCATTAAGCAACCGTATTACAAAACGTGTTATCCACCATTATATAAAAAAAAATGCAAACCATCATCTTCCTCATTATAGTTAACAAGAACATCTATATATATAAAGTTGATGGGTGACTGATTAATCACCGCCCCGCCGAAACTGCCGGTCCTAGAAATTTGAAATTTACACTATAGTTAGGTTATATAACGGAGGCAAGGGATAAGACGGGATTTTTGGAAATTCCACCCCTAAGGGGGTAAAACAGGGGTGCAAAGTTTGTATGGGGGGCAATAATTTTTTAAAGGTATAGACTTGAAACTTTGTACAAAGACTCCTTAAAATAAGACAATGAAAATGATATCTGCGTTTTCAAAATTTTCGTCTCCTAAGGGGTTGAAAATAGGGGTGAAATATTGTATGGGGAGCAATTTTTTTTTAAAGTGAGAGTCTTCAAACTTTGTATAAAAGTTTCTTATAATAATAGAAAAAAAGTAATTTCAGCGTTTTTCGAAATTCATCCCCTAAAGGGGTTAAAAAGGGGTTCAAAGTTTGTATGGGGAGCAAATTTTTTTGTAAGTGAGGTACTTCAAATTTCTTACAGAGACTCTCTGTTTAAATAAAACAAAACTAATTTCTGCGTTTTTTGAAATTCAACCCCTAAAGGGGTTAAAAAGGGATTCAAAGTTTATATTGGAAGCAAAAATTTTTTGAGTGAAGGACTTAAAATTTCTTACAGTAACTGTTTAAGTTAAAAACTACAAAACTAATTTCAGCGTTTTTTTTAATTCATCCCCTCAAGGGGTTAAAAAGGGGTTCAAAGTTTGTATGGGGAGCAACATTTTTTTAATAGAGAGACTTCAAATTTTTTACAGAGTCTTTGTTTAAATACAACAAAACAAATTTCGGCGTTTTTTTTTAATTCATCCCCTCAATGGGTTAAAAAGGGGTTCAAAGTTTGTATGGGGAGCAACATTATTTTAATTGAGATACTTTCATTTCACAGAAAGACTGTTTAAATGATTTCAGGATTTGTGGATTTGGATAGATGTTTGAAACGAAATTTCTACAGGTCCATAATTAAATACGTACAGTAACGAAGAGAAAACGACAAGATACGTGTCAACTCACACACAAAATAGCCTAAGTAAATGAGAGTTTTTAACCGATAAGTAGGTACCTAAAGGGATTTTTAGAGGGGTTGAGAATTTGGGTTGACCGATTTATATCTGTACAGCATATTAATAATTTGGTCTCACCGGGTAAAAGTACCACAATTATCATACCGTTTCCTGGATATTAAGATGTTTTAACTAAAAACCGAGCTCTACGCAGACGAAGTTGCGGGCAACAGCTAGTAATATATAAAGATCCATTTTGTCATCCATATGTTGTCATTATAAGAAGTCGAATAGCATCCCAGGAACGATGACCCATGCAGACCTGGTACAGTGTCTATTCAGAGCTTGTGCCACAACCTGCTCTTCGGGGGCTTAAAAAAAACTCAGCTGTCTTTTTTGAACACTATGACTATTGGCTTATCAAATACCATTGTTTTGCTAGGATTCAAGTTATACTAGACTGGATACGAGTAATTTAAGAGTACGAATACATTTTTTGATAGTGCAAGAATGAAACGAGTGAGTTTTTCTGTCAACGGCGAGCCTCAATCAGGTGAGTGCTTCATTGTTTTCATAATTTCATCATCATTTTCAGCCTGTAATCGCCCACTGCTGAGCTTAGGCCTCTCTTTGAGTACGCCACTCGTCCCGGTCTTGGGCCAGTCTTATTCATCCAGTCTTGGGCCAGTGACCCGCGATCTTCCTAATATCATCGAGCCGTTACAAAGCGAATTTGGGAATCCTGGAAATAAACAGGAATAGGTACGCTAGGAGGATGATCAATCAATCAAAATAAAACAGTATTTTAATCTGCAAGTGGTCCTCACGGTCTCCTTTACATGTCGTAAATTACAATACAATTACAATGATATCATTTAGTAACATGTATACATAGCAACATTAACCAACAGCTAACTGGGAACATATTTGCTGATCTTATCCTATAATACAGAGATATAAAGAGTCTCTGTCTTGAATTATACATGTAAGATGTAAAGGGCCCCCATAGTTAAGTAAGTTTTAAAGGTGTAAAAGGCCTCTAAATGTCAAAACGAAGTAAACTAAATTAAATTTTCACGTCAAGAGACTCTTAAGCTAACATTTATGCTATGACTATGTGTAAATTTTAAGTGACATTGTATATTGTGAAAATAAATATGTAAATCTATTTATCAGGCTCCGCTCGGTTTCCTAATTGGAGTATTAACACTAGTTCTATCGGTAGCAACCAGGATTTGCCCTTCCAACCTAGAAGGGAGGGCTCTAACTCCATTTTACGGCGGTTGTCATAATTAACGTGCCTTGAAAAGTACGAAAACCCTCAGTTAGTTACAACTTAAAGCGGTCAACTATCCGTCGTCTACATCGTCAGAGCTTTGCCTTCTCGATGCAACTGTATGGCCGCGTATGAATACAACAGAAGAAAGCCATCCATCCTCCTAGCGTTATCCAAGTACAGTTGCATCCTGAAGGATGCCTGGGGTCCGCTACCTAATCCCAAGATTTGGCGTAGGCACTAGTTTTTACGAAAGCGACTGCCATCTGACCTTCCAACCCCGAGGGGAAACTAGACCTTATTGGGATTAGGCTTTGTCAAGTGAGTGGGCAACTTGACTGTTAGAAGTTCTCAAGCCGCCCGAAGGCCTCCAACTTGGCTTAACGACTGCTGCCATAGACAGCAACCGGGATCAACGGCTTAACGTGCCTTCCAAAGCACGGGAGCGCTCAGTTAGTAACCACTCAAAGCGGTCACCCATCCAAGTCCTGACCGCTGCCCACGTTGCTTAACTTTGAATAACGCTTGCGGCACGCAGGCGCCGCTGGGCCACGAGCGCTCCTGAATACAACACAAGAAAGCGTTTAGAAATATTTGACAGAACTCTATACACAGAACAGTGTGTGTCGGAGGGGTGATTAGGTACGTAAAGATTTCGAGCGTGAGTTGAGTATGGTTCACCTTAATGTAATAGTCCATACTAAAAATGACAAACAGATACCCATCATAAGTTTGACACGTTATACGCAAACGCAACCAACTAGCTATACATATACATGTCGGAATCCAGCATGATCCGATCCAACGGATCTGCCAGATGCATCTATTTATTTATTATCGCATGGCAATTATTTCAATCCGTGAGATCAGAAGACAGTACGGTTGCCAGTTTTTTTTGCACTTAAGCAACACCCAAGAGTCACGTGTAGGGTAGCGGTTGGATCCCTACGGACGTGGTGCAACTTAGACCCCCATTCTATGACAATCCTCTACTTTATTTCAGTGGGATGCGAAACAAATTCGGACCTGACCTTGCTAGAGTACCTGCGTGAGTGCTTGGAGCTGCGCGGGACCAAGTACATGTGCCGCGAGGGCGGCTGCGGCGCCTGCGTCGTCGCGGCCGCGCGCCCCGGCGACCAACCGCGCGCCGTCAACTCCGTGAGTATAGTGTATGAGGTTCGAGAAAAAGGTCATTTTACATAAACTTAAAAGCTACAAATCGAAGAAAACTAATCGAGGAAAGGTCTTCTAAGACCATTTTCGCGCAGTAGCACTGAATCTGGTAGCTGCCCTCACTGATCCCAAAAGGTCAGCTCAATAGGACCAAGTAGGTACTATCGACAACGATTAAACAATTATCGGCCAATTGCCCTCATCCCTATATTTTCAAAAATCTTTGAGAAAATCATTTACCAACGCTTGTATTCATATATGAACAAATTTAACCTATTATGTAATGAGCAGAAAGGATTTAGGAAAAGTATATCCATTGATATTGCTATATATGACATGCTTAAAGTTGTAATGGAGAACATTGATAGAAAAAATCCGGTTTCTGCAATTTACACCGATATGTCCAAGGCTTTTGATCATGTATGCCATGGTCGAGTTATAGAGAAACTTAATATGTATGGCATAAGAGGCAACGCATTAAACCTTATAGCATCTTATCTTGAAAAGAGGATACAATATACAGAGATATCCAGGATATGCCCTGAGACAAAGAAACAATGTAAATATATTTCTAAAGAACACTACCTACAACTTGGGGTTCCACAGGGCAGTGTACTTGGTCCATTGTTGTTTTTAATTTATATTAATGATTTTCCAAGCAATGTAAATTATCCCATAGTATTATTCGCAGACGACAGTACATCAATTATAAATTGTAATAATAATGATTTAACAAATTATGAACAGGACATAAATAAAGAATTAAATTGTATAATAAATTGGCTTAATGATAATAATTTAATAATTAATTTAAATAAAACAAATGTAATGCATTTTTATCAACAAAAATTATCTAATATTCATAGTAAGATCAATGTTAATTATCAAGGTACAACAATAGAGAATGTAGCTGTTACTAAATTTCTAGGATTATCAGTTGATAGTCAATTAAGTTGGAAAAAACATGTAGATGATGTATGTAAGCACCTGAACAAATCGGCCTACGCACTATATAAACTATCAAAAGTAGCTAACCGTGATACAGTCTTAGTAGCATACCATGGGTTAGTAGTATCTAAAATTAGATATGGCATTATCTTTTGGGGCAACTCTGTAAATCGTGAGGCAGCTTTTATTGCCCAAAAGAGATGCGTTAGAGCTATCTGCGGCATAAACGTAAGAGACAGCTGTGTTCCTATATTTAAATCACTGAAACTCTTGACATTGCCTTCATTGTACATCTTAGAGGTAGCTCTATTTGTTAAACGCCATATTGACATGTTCAGATTTGTATCAGAAAGACGAAAGCTTCCCACTCGCTCGCAGTATAAAGGACAGCTGTATACTCAGCCTATGAAAACAGCATTAATGCGGAACAGCTTTTTTGGAATGCAAACAAAAATATTTAATAAAATACCGAACACTATTAAAAGTTTAGAGACACACCAATTTAAAAAACATTTAGTTGCATTTTTGGTTGAAAAATGTTACTATTCAATAAAAGAGTTTTTAGAGACACCTTAAAGATGTTAATGTTGTTGTTAATATTATACTGCTAATATTTTATTATTGATAATGATATGTAATAAATTTCATGTGTATTAATTGTTTCTACGCCAACACTGGCAGGATGTGCTGAACTAATATAATTATAAGACCCTAAATTGTACCACATTCACAGAAATAAATAAATTTGATTGATTGATTGATTGATTGATCGAACCAACTGAATCGTGACCCACCGTGGAACTTTGTCACAGAAAGTGTCATTATGTTTTTCCTTGTCAGGCAGTACGATGTCATCATGAAATTTTCTGTGACAAAGTTCCACGGTGGGTCACGATTCAATTGGTTCGATAGTACATGAGTCGCGCACCCCGACGACAAGCCACACGCCGTCTCCGTGGGTATAGATAGTGTGTGAGGTCAACTCCGAAGTCTCTACAACACCAAGTACCCTACAAAATATACTCTTTATTCAACACCTCAATTAAAGGACACTAGATATTATGATTTTTTGCTATACTGTCAAACAATAGGCGGTCTTATTGCTAAAACCCGATTCCTTCGTGACAACCTTTGGGTAGCGGGAATCAATTTTAATTATAATAATTCATAGTAGGTGGCAAGTGCCCAGTGAAAAGTCGCACACCCTGTGACTATCATAGTTCTATAGGGTGGATTTTCTTTTTGGGTCAGCGAGGGCAGCTACCAGATTCTTTGCTGCTATACTTACGCGAAAATGGTCTAAGAAGACCTTTCCGCGATTTCAAATTAATGAAGATTGGCGTTTACAGATTTTGGACAAACATCAGCGTGCTTCGGTTCTTTTTTACAAACTTTTTTTGATGCCAATCGATCCTATTCCTATTCAGGATCAAAAGCTTGTATGGGACCAAAAAGAAATTCCGTCTAAAAAGCTACAAATCGAAGAAAATTTTGACATACCAGGGGTCAAACTGTTGTCTAATTTGTGTGCAGTGTCTGGTGTCGGTGACGTCATGCCAGGACTGGGAGGTGACGACGATAGAGGGCGTCGGCAACCGGCTGAAGGGCTACCACCCGCTGCAGAAAACCCTCGCCAAGCTCAACGGCACCCAGTGCGGGTACTGCTCGCCGGGATGGGTCATGGCCATGTACGGGTAAGTCAATATTAATGTTGCTGACAATGCTGACTGTGCCAATACGTACCTCATCATCATCATCAGCTGAAAGACATCCACTGCCGGAGATAGGCTTCCCCCAGAGAGCGCTACAACGATCGGCCATGGGCTGCCCGCAGCCGGCGGGTCCCTGCGACCTTAACCAGACATCAGCCCACCCACAGTCCACCTCTTCCAACGCTGCGTTTTACGGTACGTGGTCGCGACTTGAGAACTCGCTGGCCCTAACGGCCATCGGCTACCTACAGTACCTACGGTTATTACGTACCTACTTAGATATTATTCTATAATCGGATGTAACTAATTATCTATAATTAAAAAATGAGGGCAGTGTTGGCACAGACTATAGTCTGTGCCAACACCGCCCTCATATTTTTTAGTAGGATTTACGACAATTTAAAACCAACAGGGCCTTAGAGATAAAAATTAAAAGAAAAGTGCAAACTTGTTTTCATAGTCGGTCCGGAGGCCAATGTGTCCGAAAATTTCACAGTCCAGTATGATATCGAAGTCATGCATGTGCTCGCATGCAAGCTATGTATGAGGAGGCCATGTTGCTGTTGTCTCCTGGATTCCCTAGGAGGATTTAAACCCTATAAAATTACTCACCTGTTACACTACCATTATTATAAAAATGTAGGGATGTCGACTTTATGGCGGTTTCAAAGTTATTTGGATTTTGCTTCAATATATATTAATCCTTATTGAATGATACGTATTCGTATCGTGTATAAACATCATCAATAATCACAGTATAAACAGCCCCATTGTTAAGTCTTCTAGGAGTCGTAACTATGACAGTATGACAATGCACAACAAGTGGCCCGACATAATATCCTATTTTGCTATAGTTCCGCCCAAATCGACCTCCGACACCATATAAATAATGCCAAAAAGGCAGTTATTTCGTCCTTAGAGGTCATTTTTCCGGCGCTCAGGTCAAGTTTCAAGGCGACTCCAATTTAATGCGCTTCTGAAAAATATTTATTATAAGGTAGTTGATAAATAATAAAAAGACTGACTTTATTCGAGTATCTATGTAGAATTTAAAAACAAGCCCAGATTAAGTTTTCATCTTTTACCATTTAAACACTTTATTTTAGTCATGATCAGCACATCACGCCAAATAATGGACATGCAAAATTTTTTTATAATACAAAGTACCTTTTTATAATATAAACGATTTATAATATAAGCGATTTAGCGTCATTAACTCATTATACCTACTCATTAAAAAATCGAAAATCTGCGAACCGATTTATTCCTCGACTATACCTGATAGCACACGGTCTCTGGTCATAATCAAATTTTATTTATGCAAACAGCCTCATGCAGAGCAATCCGAACCTTACCATGATGGAGATAGAGAAGTCATTCGGAAGCAACATCTGCCGCTGCACTGGCTACCGGCCCATCCTTGAAGCCTTCAAGAAGTTTGCCATCGACTCCCCAAAGTCCGACATAGTGGACATAGAAGACCTTAACATATGCAAGAAAACTGGCGTACACTGCCTTCAAAGAAAATGCAGTGACAGTGAGTGGTGCTTGGTTGAAGCAGATGACGTCAAAGCAGCAGAAACAATAGAAATAGATCTGAAAGATGGGAAGTACTTCACTAAGGTCCATAAGGTGGATGATATATTTGAAGTGTTGAGGAAGAAAGGAGATGATAGCTATATGCTTGTGGCGGGAAATACTGCTAAAGGTAGGTCTTGTGGTTTCCTTGGTGATACTCGTATTATTGAGACATCACAAAATATTTATAGTATATAAGTAGCCACTACCTACATGTTGTTTTAATTCTGTATGTAACAGATTTCATTGGTGTGCAATAACAAGTATTTGTAGTGACATGACGGTACTGATATAAGAAATTGATGAAGCAGTACCAGTATTGATAAAGTGAGAAAAGTATTAACCTGCCAGTCTTCCTAACATTGACATAAGATCTAATATCACCTGGTTTGTGGAAAAGTTTTTCTTTGCTAAACCTCTATCGCTGCTCGCAATCTAAGACACGTTTTAAATTTTTTGCAGGTGCTTATCCCATCGATGAATATCCACGAGTCCTCATCGATATAAGCAGCATAGAAGAACTAAAGGGTTACCAATTTGACCAAAATTTTGTTCTTGGTGCGGGCTCAACTTTGTCAGAGACGATGAAGACATTCGAAACCGTGTCTTCTATGGAAGAAGATTTCTCGTATTTGAAGAAACTGCAGCAACATTTGGACCTAGTAGCACACATTCCTGTTAGAAATGTAAGGTTTAATGTTATTTCTTTCAACTTAATGTGAACTTTTTCATCTACTATAATAATTTAAGTATTTGTTTTTTAATTATGTATTACTCAGCCTGTGGTTTCAGTTGGGAACGATAGCTGGTAATCTAATGGTGAAACATCAGCACAACGAATTCCAATCTGATGTGTTTCTTCTGCTAGAGACTGTTGGAGCGTACATCACAATTTGTAAGTTGTATTTATCCTTAGAAATAACTTCAATCCCACTAAAACATGGTATGAAAAGTAATTGCCAAGGCTCTATCTTATATTAAAATATCAGATCGAAAGTAGCCCCGAGCCTCCTGTGGAGTCTATCTCTACCAGGACCACTCTACAAATTTTATATAATATATCTTGACTTGGCTTGGCGAGTGCACCATATCGAAATTTGTATTGAAATAAATTTACTTCGTATAAAATTGATATTTGAACTACAATTTTAGTACAACCTGGTGGACAACTAACAAAAGTGACTCCAAAGGATTTCCTCAAAATTGATATGAAGGGAAAGGTCATTTTAAATATCCTTCTTCCACCTCTGGGAGAACACTACGAGTTTGTGTCCTTTAAGGTAAATACGTTATGTAAATATACACACTTAATATCATTAATTACTGTCGCTCTCGGCGGCACCTATAACGGGAGACGGGTGTAGAGAAAGATGACAATGAGTCAACTTATCTTCTAGTGTATTCTTCTAGCGGTTTATTTTGACGTATGTGAAGGTTTTTGGGTGTGTGTATGAACGAATGCCCTGCCAACGCCAAACGACGCGATTGTAGATGGTACAACGTGCAACATTAATAGTAAAGCAAATGTTCCCCTTAGGTTTAATGTTAGTAGAGGATTAACAACGTTAACACAGAACGTCTATGAACCAAGTCAAAAGGTCCAAGCTGATATCTATAAGCTACCACCCAAAAGTGACCGCAGCACTCCATGTCACGACGAATTATCCTGATATAACATTACTTAGTCTTTGCTTATTTTTCAGATAATGCCTCGTGCACAAAATGCCCACGCTATGGTCAACGCCGGCTTTCTCTACGAATTAGACTCTAATACTGTAACAGAAGCACGGATAGTCTACGGAGGGCTGAACCCTCGATTCGTACACGCCGAGGCTGCTGAAAAGTTTTTAAAAGGGAAGGAATTGTTCACTAATGAAACCTTGCAGAGTTGTCTCAAGATCTTGGACCAAGAGTTGGTGGCTGAGGAGAACCCTCCAGAACCGTCGGCGAAGTACAGGAAGAATCTTGCCATCAACTTGTTCTATAAAGTAAGCCAAAGTTTCATTTACTCGGGTTTGTAGGTTTCTGAAGAGGAATAATAAGACAATACGGTCTCAATTACAAACTGCAACAACAACCTATGGAATTTATTAGACCCCGTTCCTCTAATAATATTTATCCAGGTATATTGTTCCACCTGACGTAAGCGGGTCTTTTTCAGGCAAGTACTAGTAAACACAACAAGGATAGTAGCGTAGAGAGTATTTATTTATTTATTTATTTAAAGTCCCAGAGACATTAAAGACTCTGTCCAAGAAAAGTAACAAAACCTTAAACAAGTTTCTCTGCAAGTTCAGTCATGTTGTATTGTAATGCATTGATGTGTCTCTAGGGTCTTCTCTCCTTGAGTCCTGCCCACCTAGTTGGAACCCGTTTCGCGTCAGGAGCCATCACTCTGAGCAATACGCGACCTGTGTCTAGCGGGAAACAGGACTACGTCACTGATCCGAAGCTGTACCCCATCAACAAGCCTATCGAGAAAGTTGAAGCCTTGGTAAGAATCAACAAAAAATTAGTATAAGTGAAACAATTATCAACCAACAATCAACTACTTAAAGCTAACAAGGCAGATACCATGAAATTGTCAGATAAAGACGTGTAGAGATCAGAGGATTTGCTGTATCTACAGAACGAGGCCAGTTCACGTCATTTACAGTTAACTTGCAAATCCCCAAAACCTCTGGTAATTTCATTACTTCATACACCAGCAGGAATAATCACTACACACAGATCGAGTAGTAGTATCATTATGACTGCTATCTTCTGTAATATAGAGGTACTTCCATAGTTAGGCTTCTTTTAATATGAGCGAGATGACATTCCGCTTTGTCCTACCTTAAAGTGTATAAAATTAAAAAAAAATTAAACGCCACAGATGGGATTTGAACCCACGACCTCTGGAATCCGTCCATTGCTCTTAACCAACTGAGCTACCGTGGTAATTATAATTTCGTTAGCGGACGCATCCGATTTACATCATTTAAATTGCACAATAGCACATTGTTATTAGCGATTCTCAATACAATTTGAGACGTTAGTGCCGTTTCTGAAGTTGTAATAACTTCGCGGTAGATGTCGCGACGAGCCTCCCTAAGGCTTAATTAGCAGAGTGTAATGATAGTAATGTAGTTCAGTTGGTTAAGAGCAATGGACAGATTCCAGGGGTCGGCGGTCGTTCAATTTGATTGAAAATTGTATTAAATTATTAAGTGTGTATTCAGATCCAGTGCGCGGGTGAGGCTCCATACTCCGAGGACCAGCCGAGCATGCCGCGCGAGGTGTTCGGAGCGTTCGTGCTGGCGACCGTGGGACTCGCGGACATTGACCACGTCGACCCCAGTGACGCACTGGTACGTCACCTCAAAACCATCATTTTTCGCACTTGAGCACAATGCAGCATTTATTCACCCTTGCCAACATCTTAAAAGAAGACTCCCGAAATCCTTAAATTGTCTTGTAAACGCTCAATATAAGTATTTTAGTTTAATTTTGTCTTGTAGATTCATCCATGCCTAGAATAGATCCATTTGCTCATCACACAAATAAAATGCCCAGGCCGGGATTCGAACCGGGTCTACCAGGCACCTTCGTAGTAGTAGGCAGGGTCACTACCAACTAACCGAAAGTGGTCGTCATATTTATCTATACCATGTTAGGCAGTTTTATTAAAGTGCTAGTTTTTTCACGCGACTTCATCCGCGTGGAACTCGTTTATCGCGATAGAATTTAATTGTTGATTTTATAACAGGCGCTTACCTAGTTATCGCTCTTCCATAAAAAAATCCACTCCCTTAAGGGACGATTTCTGGGATAAAAAGTATCCTATGTCCTTCCCCGGGACTCAAACTATCTCCATGCCAAATTTCATCTAAAACGGGTGAGTGGTTTAAGCGTGAAGTAACAGACAGACAGACACACTTTCGCATTTATAATATTAGTATGGATTTGAATATCAGGTGTACTTCTTCATTTTATCTCTTGAGCCACCTCCTAAGTTTAAACTTACGCCATCTTAAATTTGGTATTAAAATGAAATAATATTTCAGCGTCACCCGGGCGTCGTCGCATTCTATTCTGCAAAAGATATTCCCGGAATTAACTCATTCACTCCTGGCGACAATGTACTCTACCTCAAACAGGAAGAGGTTTTCTGCTCCGGTGCTGTTAGATACCATGGTCAAGTTGTCGGAATTGTAGTGGCAGAGACCAGAGCTATTGCAGAATACGCTACCAAATTAGTTCACGTACATTATAGCGGTATATCTAAACCTATTGTCGATATAAATGAGGCAATGACGTATCCCAATAAAACGAGAATGGCTGGAGAAAAGGATGGTGGCGGTGAAGAGAAAGGAGTCTTGTTTAATATTATAAAAGGAACGCAGACGATATATCAGCAGATACATTTCTGCATGGAGACGCTAGTGAGTGTAGCGAAGCCCACGGAGGAAGGGTTGGAGGTGCACTGTACGACGCAGCATACTGATGGGGTACAAGTTATGATATCACGGGCACTCAATTTACCAGAACACAAGTACGTATCTAATAATTTGCATGAACCATGTAATTACTGTTTCGCGTACAGTTTTTTCGTAGATGGTCTTAACTTAAGAATTATCACGTCATTCATCCATTATCAGACCATCTACACGATATCGTAACATTAAATAATCATGCAACTTCAGATGGTAATAGAAAGTAAATAGGTTAAGCGCTACAGCGTAGAAATTGAGAAATATATTGTGCAACTGTAGCTTTTAAATTATTTTTTTTGTTTACCTAGAGTAGCTTCATCGGCCCCATCAATTTGGTCATGGCTGAGAGTCATGCCCACACCTTCATCACTGACCCTAATAGCTTCTATTTTGTCTTCTCATGTGACCGATGACCGTCCACAGCACATGGAGACTGGTACATTGAATCTTCTGTCGTCACAGGATAGACGTCCACGTGCGTCGCCTGGGCGGCGCGTACGGCCTCAAGATCTCGCGTGGCTCGCAGGTGGCCGTGGCGAGCGCGCTGGTGGCATTCAAGCTGAACCGGCCCTGCCGCATCATACTGCCACTGACTACCCTCTCCAAAGCCGTTGGAAAGAGGTTCCCTTGCTGTACGGAGTACGAGGTCAGACAATTAATTATGATTATTAACTCCCTTAACTTCTTAATGCACATCAAAACTTGAACCTTTTCTACTCTAAAGTAATTAATTTTGTTAGATATCTACCTAGCGTAAGTTTAGCACATTACGCAGTCAACAAGCAGGTCTAATTTTGATACTTTGAATGGTTATCTCAAGTGATAAGTCTGATTTTAGGTTGGAGTAGATCTATTTGGAAAGGTTCGTTATGGTAAGGAAAATCTTTACTCAGACAATGGATACGTCGTCGACGAGCCGTTATACTTGGTTACGCTGGAGGTTTACCAGAATTGTTACGATAAACTGCGGTGGCTGTTTAAAGTTTACAACGTCACTACTGACACTGCTAGCAACACTTGGTGCCGGTCTCCAGGTTAGTAGTATCACATTTATTTTAATACCTTCATAATGAGCAAGCTTTTCACCAGAAGGCTCAAAAATGGTAGACAGTATGAATCGCTACCATTTATGAGTTTTCTGCCTTCGATTTGAAACAATCTAAAATCAATTAAATTGACATTTTTACCAGATAGGTAGTCGTATCGAGAGTATCTGGTAAAAACGTGAATTTGATTCCTTTGTCCTCATAATGAATCCTTCACCTAAAAATTAATCATTTACAGGCACACTGGAAGCAATTGCTGCTGTTGAATTCATCATGGAGCGAATCTCATACGAGTTAGCATTAGACCCTCTTGTAGTGAGATTGCGAAATCTAGACCTATCTGCGATTGAGCTCAGATTTATGATAGAAAGAGTAAAAAATGAGGGTCAATATGTACAAAGAAGAGCAGCTGTCGACAAGTTTAATAATGCAAATCGATGGAAGAAACGAGGCTTGAGGTTTTCTTTGCTGCGTTGGCAGGGCATAGGTACCCAGATCTTGGACGTAAATATGTCCGTTTTTTACGATGATGGAACTGTTGCCATAACTCACGGCGGTTGTGAGATGGGCCAGGGTCTTAATACAAAAGCAGTACAGATCGCCGCCCATTTTCTTGGATTGCCTATTGAAAAGATTCAGATCAAAGGGAACAATACAATGATAGCTCCAAATGTATTTATATCTGGGAACAGCACGACTTCAATGGCAGTTGGTATAGGTGTTCAGAAATGCTGTGAGAAATTGCTAGCACGGTTGGCTCCTTTGAAGATCAGTCTTCTCAACCCTAGCTGGGATGTTCTGACAAGGGCGGCTTATACAGCCAGTATAGACCTGCAGGTTCACGGATTTGTCTCCCTGAAGGACTTGATAAAGTCTGACTTGTTGGGAGTGACGCTGGCTGAAGTGGAAGTGGATGTCCTCACTGGGGAGTGGGAGCTGCTGAGGGTGGATATACTTGAGGATGCAGGCACTAGCATCAGTCCAAGTGTGGATATTGGCCAAGTAAGAGAAATTTCAAAAAAACATGTATTATTATAACTTATGGAATAATATTGGGATCCAAACATGCTTTTTATGAAAATTAGCTATATTATAACATAAGTAACGATAAAATTCGTAAGTGATTAAAATATTGACAAAGAGATTTTTCCCGTCCAAGGTTCACTTGGACATGATATTTGTAGTGAAAGAAGCGAGCCCTGCTATCATGTTCGACTTTTATTATAGCGAGACTCTTAATAATTTCATTGTGGTACTTCCACAATATTTAAGTCGATGCAGCTATTTAAATTTTAAATAATACATTAATTCGACGTATCATTAATGTCTGCTGGTTTGAATTTATCACGTTGGTTTCCTGCGAAAGGTGGAAGGCGCATTCGTCATGGGTCTCGGATACTGGACCATGGAGCATCTAGTATACGACCAAAATACCGGGGAGGTGCTCACGGACCGTACCTGGAACTACCATGTGCCGCAAGCCCGGGACATTCCGCAAGACTTCCGGATCTATTTTAAGGAAAAATCGACACCAGATCCTCGAGTCCTTGGAGCTAAAGGTAAGGAAAACCTGACAGTACAAAATGTAATTCTCTTACCGTAATCACCCCTTAAAATATTTATTCAATAGGATTACATTATAAATTACATATAGATACAATAAAAATAAACAACTAAAACTAGACCTAGAAATAAAACTAAATTAAAATTAAATATCTATATCTAAATAAACTAAACTAAACTAAAACATAATTATGTAAAAAATTGGGCCCCCGTGGCATGGTACCGAAGATGCTGGCAGCATTTCCTCGCTGTATTGCAATACTAATGCGTTGTGCGAGGAAGCTGCCAGCTCTTCGGTCACCAGTTGATTCTATAATTTTTGAAGTGAAAACTTCTTTAGCGGCGCTGAGCACTTTTGTACTGGGGAAAAATGTATAAACTCGCGATAAATTCTATGACCAGGTTAGTTGACCCCTCCTAGTATGGTGATTGCTATGTTACGAGGGGTCCCCAGCTGGTCTTCTTAGAAAGCCAAGGTTCTAACTGTTCTAAGTCAATCCTAAGATATTCCATAAAGATCATATTTCAAATAAATTCTCATGGAAAGTAGCTCTTATTGTCCCTAAAAAAGCGTTTCCAAAGTCCAATATCGGATAGCCAGACTGACCGATTTCCGTAAAGATCATATTTCAAATAAATTCTCATGGAAAGTAGTTCTTATTGTCCCTAAATACGGTGACAGTTTACTTCAAAATTCCTAATGGCCAAGAGTGATGGACAGGGGGAGGAAACTTAAAGAAAAGACCAGTTTCGCGTGAATTTGGCGTAGAAAGTGCTGCCTCCTATTATATTTGATGTCGACAAATTTTGTGTAATCCGTCTCAAGCAGGTTTCGTTTTTATTTCATCTTTCCCAATACAATTAAGGCCGGGTTATAGTAAAAATCTGATTTGGTAAACGGTTTTATTTCGAAATACTACATATTAAAAATGTAAAAAAAATACGATGTTATATTTGAGACCTTTATCTAGTGCCGTCGGATGTCCGTTACACAATTTGCAAAACTTTGTTCGATAGAAAAAAAATCCAAACATACCTCTATTTTCTATCTTAATAGTAGTTTATGCAACTGGTACATAATGAGTGTGTTTTATGAAACGAGCCGAAGGCGAGTTTCATAATAAGGTCACACGAGTGTTTTAATGCCTAATTATGTACAGTTGCATACATTACTTTATCTACACACATATTATAACTACTCTAAGATGGGTTCAGAAACCGTTGTAAATAAATACAATAATTGTGTTAATACAACCTTTTTTGCACGGTTGCGGAAATATCGAAATCAGAACTGGCAACCGATACCTGAATGTTATTTTAAAAAGTGAAGAGTCCCTATTCTGATGTGATCATGTCGTTCTAGCTCAAATTTCGTGCGATATATACTAAAAAAACATCGAGCTGACATTTGGCATCGACTGAATTTGAATTTTCAGTGATACTAGAATAGGGACATGTCCACTTTGACATTTAAATTTTGACAGTTTTGTTTGACGTTTTTATATTTTAACATCATATATGAGATTAAAATTAAAAATTATATTACTGCTGTAGCCTTAGCCACAGATAAGAAAATTGCCATAAATTCATTGAATGTTGAAATGAGAGTCATTTTCTACGGTTTCCGAACGCATATTAGAGGATTTATGATATGTGTGTAGATAAAACTCATTTTATTTCAATCTTAGGTAACATGATGAGTAGAAAATAATACTAAAATACACGTATTTGATGGTATGAGGGATGTCGGGATTAATATTGTTAATATAGTAAGCCATGTATTTTTCTCACCCAAAAATGTACTAAAAATTTACGAAAATTACGCGCACAGTTCCGTAGAGAGTGGGATGGTCAATGCAAACTCACGCGTGTTAGAGCGGAACATTCGCAATGGAAGAATCTCGCCTTAATCAAAGCTGAACATGAAAAGGAACGTTACAATTTATCGTAAAAATTTAATTTTCAACTCTATGGTCACAGATTTTATAATACTCTATGGTCGTATGGTTGCCATGGTTATTTTTAAATATTGAAATAACACGTGTGTCAATAACGTGTCAACATATTGAAAATAAAACAATCTTAATTAATTATAAGATTTTCTGCATTATTCTTGTGAAAAGCAGTTATCAGATACGCCGCCGAGTAAAGTAAGTATTTTTTAATTCATTATTTACTATCCCTGTTCACACCGATGCGATGTTATATTTATATTCCAATCAATTGATTTATTTAGGTAGGTAGTCTGTTTTGCCGGGTGGTTATGCAGCTCATACATAAATGAATATCAACGAAAACAGTTGATTACTTAGCAATATAAACGTTTGAGTATTGAACTACGTGAGCTATACGATAAACGAATATGAAGCCCACTCTTCTTCGTGTTGTCTTTGAAATAGGTATAGTAGATAATTAGGGACATAATTTCAAAAATACACACATACCTCCTACGCTCTCATTTCATTATTTAATGTTATGTTTTGCAGGTACATAGTGCATACAATTGTGCCACGTCCTCATGCTGAGAAAAAGTCAGGACAGAGGTATTTTCAACATGGATGTCAATTGTTGGAGAAAACAACACTTAGCCTGGGCCAATACATGAAATCAGGAAGATATCTACAACGTGCATCCATTTCAAGGTGAAAAAAATGGATACATCTTTTTGTAGACGATTGTACTTCACCAATTTGTTTACCAGTTAGTGATTGAAGAAGTTAAACAAATCGCTATCAAGTTATAGGTAATCGTATTTAATCCTTCTTTTAATATACTACTCATAAATAAGTTAGTCAAAAATAAATAAATGATATTATATATACAACTTAATTTTATTAGTCTCCTGACTGAAATAATTATTTGTGTACAAATCACGTAACCCTTTCAGTACGGCGTGAATATAATTTGTACTCAAATTTGACGAGTTAACACGCCAATCCGAGAAAGATTTTTTATAGATAAAAGTAAACAATAAAATACTGTTCATGTACTATATACCTACTGTGGCATCTTAACCTTTCCGTATAAACTTCCCCATTGTCATACTAAAAAAATATAGTAAATTATGACTTCTGAAAAGAATAACTTTATTACCATTATTCAATTTAAAATGTGGGAAATTGCCTCGGGAAGTTTAATAATAATAATAATAAACCCCCAGGGCAGCTTGTGGCGAGCTGAATGGGAAGTGGCGTCCCTTGGGTCCCTTGCCCCCGAGAGTCGGTCAGGCCCCTCTCTCCGCTTGCCTTTGTTGGCCGGCGGAGTGGACCCCAGCAGGGGCCGCAGGACTCTCACCTCTGGCTTGCCTTAACCGGCCGGTCAGAGTGGGGTGCCAGAGCTATATGCTCGCAGGGTGGAAGTGTATTGCACGTAATGGCGTAATAGCGAGGAAACCCGCTCACGGGGGTAAACCCCGCGATGGTGAAATCGGGGCCGCACCTCTCTACACCCTGAGCTGCTTACACCAGTGTTGCCACCCTCGCTGCCATCCGGTAGCCTTTTATAGGGGGCCCACCTAGTGAGTGGCGAGTCACCGCCTGCCTTCTTACAATTCTGAGACTGATTGTTACGGCAGGCGTCCGCTAGTCTCCTCCCATAACCCATTATCCAGTCCATCCAACTTTCAACTCAATAGCCCCATGACCTTAGTTCCCATCGCAGCCAAAAGGCTGCACTACAATAGTCTTTGCACCTGGCGGGGACCGTCTCCGGATGTATCATGTTGTGCGTTCGGAGACGGTATCCGCCATGTGTATCCCTTGCCTTTAGATTATTATTGTCTTAAAGGGGCCTCTGCGCTGTTGGCTTCGGCCCCACGCATGCCTTCCAAAGGTCCGGGACCCCATGGTCCCGTGAAATGGAAAAGACATAATAATAATGTGACGACCCCATCGCCCACTAGTTTTCCAGTGCAATCAGTCAACGTAAGGCAGCCTGTGGCGGGCTGATAGGGAGTAGCGACCCTACGTACCTGAGTGCTCCTGGGGGTGGCCTGTGGGTCGGTGGTACAGGCCCCTCCGACTCTGGCTTGCCTTAACCGGCCGTCCAGAGTGGAGTCGCAAGAGCTGTCGCTCGAGGGTGGATGTGGTCACCTAAGTGGCGAGTTGGCTATATGTTTAAAGTCCAGTGCCACTTCTCCACCCCCAGCTCTCTGACCGGTGTTGCCCTTAGGCCATTTTATAATGTCGCTATTTTATGGGGGCCCATCTAGCAGAGAGCGAGTCACCGTCTGCCGGAAATAAAAATCTGAGACAGTTTTATTAGGCAGGCGTCCGTTGTCTCACCCAATAGCCCAGCCATTAGTCCATCAGATTCACCCAATAGCCCAGTTCATTTATAGACTCCATCAATCAGCAATAGTTCCTATACACCCTGGCGGGTGCTGTCTCTGTGTGCGTCCCATGACACGGGCAGGGACAGCATCCGCTCGGTGTATCCCTTGCATTTCATTAAATTGTCAAAAGGGCCTCTACGTGTTGGCTATGTGGTACTCGTTGGCACTTCGGTGCCTCGGTACTTCGGCTCCGCGCACGCCTCCCAAAGGTCCGGGACACCATTGTCCCGTGAACGGGAAAGACATAATAATAAATTCTTTATTATCCAAAAACACATGAAAAGAAATTACAAATGATACGAATATCCGTTGAGCCCCAAACTAGGCTGAGCCTGTATCTTGGGACCCACCGAGTCGGTTTACAAATCACATGAACATCATACTTTACATAAGTAGCACGACATGAGCTTTACAAAAAGAAAGTTAAGTTATTAATTATATAAACATATTCATTTTTAACATTAAGTAGGTGGTACATTACATTAAGAATTTAGGAACACACAATTTATAAGAACATAAGCTACGGTTTGTGTGTATGTGTTTGTGTGTGCGTACGTGAGTCTGGGTGAGGGTGTGTATGTGTGTGTGTGTGTGTGTGTGTGTGTGTGTGTGTGTGTGTGTGTGTGCGTGCGTGTGTGTGTGTGTGTGTGTGTGTGTGTGTGTGCGTGTGTGTGTGTGTGTGTGTGTGTGTGTGTGTGTGTGTGTGTGTGTGTGTGTTTAGATAGCAACCTCATTTAATAACAGGAACGTAAGATATCCTCCGTGTCACTATACGACAAAGTGGCAAACCATTTCTTTAGAGTTGACTTAACTTTGTATATATTGCACTGTTTTATGTCGCAGATTTTGCAGACAGCATTATATACAAAAGGGTGAATGAAATATGCGGAGCGTTTTGCGTGTGCCGATCTGACTGTGGGAATGGGAACTCGATATATGCGTCTGCTCATGATGGCGTCAACAAGAGGAGACTTTGCGGTACTTCTGTGGACTCGAATAACAGCATTCATGATAAACAATTGGCGTACTCTAAGGAAACCTGTTTGCTGATATAGAGTGTTGGTAGGAAACCTAAAGGGTTTTCTTAACATTACCTTGATCACCGCCCGTTGCGCGCGTTCAAGGTCAAGAAGCGCCGTCTTACCAGCGCTACCCCAGACTGCTATACCATATTGAATTATTGATTGGCATAGCGCATGGTATACTACACGTAGAACCTCAGGAGGTGAGCAGTCCCGGAGACGTTTTACCAAATAAATCAGTTTCCTAACTTTTTTAGAGAGAGCTATTATGTGACATTTGAAGGACAGGTGTTCGTCCAATATTAGACCTAGATACTTTACTGTGGTACATCTGCTTAAAGTGCCGCACGAGCAGCTTCCACCGAAATTTCCACAGGAGTGCATTTTAAGTTGAATTGAATCCGGCGGAGAGGATACTACCGTTTTCGAAAACGAAATGTAGTGGCTCTTATTCACATTTAGTGTGAGAAGGTTGCTATCGAGCCAGTTCGATATTCTAGCTAGTCCTACCTCAGCTGACCGGTATGTCTCCTCCCAAGTGTTGTTGCTAAAAAGTACTACGGTATCGTCGGCATAACATATTGTTTCTGAGCTAGGAATGGACTGTAGGAGAATATCATTAATGTAAGTGACAAAAAGCGTTGGGCCGAGAATACTGCCCTGTGGGACGCCAAAGCAGATACGATCTCTGCTGCTCTTGGACTCCCCGATCTTTACCACTTGTTGTCTGTTGGTAAGATAGCTGGAGAACCAGTCATGAGCCAACCCACGGACTCCCAGCGCCTCAAGTTTCCTTAGGAGTTAAGTTTAAGATGTCACAGTAGGTAGATGGTAGATGCAAGTTCATCCGACTATTCTAAGTCTAAGGAACTAAGGCACAGGGCGAAAGTCACTAAATATTATGAACGCGTTTGTGCGTTCAAGGCACTGGGTGAAAGTAACGGAAACGCACAGGGCCGTTTTTAACCAATTTGAGGCCCTGGGCACATTAGGGTAATGGGGCCCCTATGACCTTGATAGAGCACGATTCTGTTAGAATAGACAAATAAAGTAAACGAGTCACATTAAATGAATAGATAATAATAATATAATATTTCCTAAAAAATAAAATTAATTTTCAAAATACACCAAAGTTGGGTTCTTCGTTCTTCCTTAGAGCAAACAGCTAAATTAAATTTTCTTAAATAAACGCCTAATTCTAACCAGTCATATATATTTTTTTAAATTGAAAATGAGACCGACGGTGATGCGGGCTCACCCAGAAGATTCACTCGTACCTTAAAAAGGTCCAGGTTATTTGAACTTGGAAGTACCTACATACGCCATTCGAATACCAAACCAGTACACATTATTAAAAAAAAGATGATTTCGACCAGGTAATGAAAGTAGCCAGTCGTACGTCGTCTGGATATCTGATGGAAGAAGGGGGAAGGCGGTATGAGCTCATGGAGTTCCTGAGCACACTCAACGAATCTAAAGAAATAAAAATGGGAAATAGGTAGTAGTATTGCTTACAATTTTTGAAGTGAAAACTTCTTTAGCGGCGCTGAGCACTTTTGTACTGGGGGAAAATTTGTTGAACTCGCGACAGATTCTAAGATTCTAAGACCAGCTAGTTGACCGCTCCTAGTAATCGTGATTGCGATGTTAGGAGGTGTCATATCAGCTAAACTCAGGATGCGTAAGACACAATGATACTCGGGACATATTATGTATATATGTAAATTGATTATGCGAATATGAATATGAACATGAGTATGAGTACGGATACGGATACCGATACCGATACCGATATGAATATCTTTGTTATTTGGGTCATTGTCAGTCGGAAAAACAAAAGTTGTCCATTCGGTGGACAATAGTTAACGGCTTGTGTGCATGTAATTTACGTTTTTATTACATGGATTTATAGACACGGAATTACAGATTATGCGGGTTATCAGATCAATCGAAAATTAAGCTTTGTAGCCCTTAACTTTTGGCATATCCTGTCCACCGAAAAGACGCGCACCTAAATCTGACAATGACCCATTTACTATCTTTATTGAGTTTTCACTTCTGCCGGCACTCCCAGAGTGCAACCCGTTGTTTTTTTTTTTTCTTATCTAATTCCTTAAACAGGAAGTGAGCAATGGGACCCCACGGGCCAAGGGTCTCGACGCCAAAGGGCATAAAAATGTATTCTAAATAGATGATGGAGTGACTTAAGCCATATTTACGCATGTGCAATGAATCGCATGGAACTACGTACATTGCGGGATTTGATACATAGATGGATTATATAGGTACCTCGGTAACCTGTTGGAGTTACACTCGCATGCGATTCTTTCACGTGCGTAAATGAGGCTTTATATGTGACCAATACTTAAAATACGAAACGACTAGATTCGTTTATAAGTGCATTGAAATATTTTACTCAACAGCATGCGTCACTCTTTTTAAACGATCGATCTTACTGATTTGACGTGTTTTCGCAAAAATTGGATTCCGTAGAAATCGGAATTTCCTGTACCCTACTTTTTTCGTGAAAATACAGATTTGCTATCTCGTTGAGTTCTTTAACTAACAGTTGAATCTTGGTTTTTGTAGCGATCGGCGAGCCTCCTATCTGCATGTCAGTGGCGGTGCCCTTCGCACTGCGCGAGGCCATCGTCTCCGCCAGGGAAGACGCAGGCTTTTCTAGCAAGCAGTGGTTCCCAATCGGTAACTAAATAAAAAATGAAAATATTTGTGAGCAACAGGCGATGATAACGATGTACATTCCAAGACTCATGAATAATTTGTGCGCATCCCACAAATGAAATACCCTGACCGAGTCTCGTGTCATGTAGAATTGGTACTGTTTGATGGTTGTGTGTGTTGGTGGCTGCTAGATGATTAACAAGGAAAGATCGAATGTGGTTTGAATTGTTTCCGATTGATGAATGGATTGAGTGTGAAAGGTTGAGCTGAAGATTACATCACACATTGAGTTGAGCTGAACGAAGAAACAGTTCCTAATTGACAATATTTCATAATTTCCAAAAGTCTTAATTCGAAAACCATTTCGGTAAAAACGTGTGAAGTACACAAAAAACATTTTTTTAGATTTTTTTCTCCGTTAATTTTGGAAAAAATCGCAAATTACTGTAAACCGAAAGTTGACGTCATCTTCCTCGCTGTATTCAGGGAGACCTTAGTACAGAGTACAGACAATCGCTGCTCTGGAGTGGCTCTGGATTCTTGTTGGGAAGATGACGTCATATTTTACTTACGCCCTTTTGGAATGACCTACTTTTCAACGTGTTTTTTTTGTATGAAATAATGAGTTAAATTGAAAAAGAAAAAATACGGGTGGCTTAAATTTTTACCTTTTTTCTAATTAGTTCATAAAATAAAGTAGTTAAAAATATGAAATGTTGTCAATTGAAATAACAGTATCTTTTAGAAGAAGTAACGTGGACCCATACCCAGGGGTTCTATGATGGTCGCGTGATAGCGCGATAAACGACATGATAAATCATCTGGCACTTTCTGATACTTCTATAGAAAGTTGCAGATGCTTTATCTTTTTTTTCCTACTGTGTCTAGTTGAATTTAGTTCCCGCGAAGTGTACGGGAAGCTAAATTCTCGAAACCTGATCTGGTGATTGTTTCTGAAAGGCTATGTCGATTCTGGGCTGACGCCATCATTTCATCTCTCATTGTCATGAGAGATGAAAAATGATGATGCTTTATCTTGTCGTTTATCACGTGACCATAATACTGGGCCTGGGACCCTGGTGTGTTTCCGTGGTTATTCATTTTTTTCATGTGATGTAGTTTTGAATACGGCTTTACAACGTGATGCCGATTAATGACTAAGCATAGACAAGTCTATTCACCTTTGTGCACTCATAGATTTGGGCTGTATTGTCACATTTGAAATCCTAGAAGATCCATGGAAATTCGATAATCTTTTTTTTTTCAGATGGCCCGTACACCAGGGAAGCCATACAATTGCATACGGAAACGAAATATACAGAATTCAAGTTCAAATAATGTTTAAATCAAAAGATATGCAATATCAAATTTTTGTGTGAGATTCAGCAACCCAAATCATAGAATCAAGGGCTATATAATTTATGCAAACGTTAGTATAGCACTTTTATTTCGCGAGCTCGGGTTAGCCTACAGATGTGCAAGTTGCGGAAAGTTTCCAAAAAGTTGGAAAAGTTCTCGGAAATTTCTTTTTACATTTCGGAAAGTTTCAAACCCCATACAAAAATGTGAGAAATTTCAGAAACTTACCCATGTGGAAAAATTCGCAAGTTTAGAAAGTTTCCGACGGCACATCAGTAGGTTAGCCATCAGTGGCGGAACGTCCATACAACTCGATTCCCACCGGCTTGCCTAATTTTTAGTCAGTCCAGTTCTTTTACTACGGCTCATGAAGAATAAGAAAGGCAAATTATTTCCGGCTTCCCTAAGAATATATTTGTCGCGCCGCCACTGTTAGCCATTTATTTATTTATCGTATGGCATTTATTTCGAACCGTGAGATCTTCGAGAAGCGGTAGCGGTGAGTACTTTCCCTACGGACGTGATGTAACATCGACCCCCCTTTGTCATGTGAGCGGGCATGTGGGCAACTTGACTGTTAGAAGTTTTCAAGCCGCTCGAAGGCCTCCAGCTTTGCTTAACGACTGCTGTCATAGACAGCAGCCGGGATCAACGGCTTCGTGCCTTCCAAAGCACGGGAGCGCTCAGTTAGTAACCACTCAAAGCGGTCACCCATCCATGTACTGACCGCGGCCCACGTTGCTTAACTTTGCATAACGCTTGCGGCACGCAGGCGACGCTGGGCCACGAGCGCTCCAGGTTAGCCATAGTTGTAGTAGATAATGTGAACTCATAGCTTCTTAGCTGACGCACACATGGAAACTGTGCATGTATATCTCAACACACAACCATGGCTCATCCGCGCTCGCGAGATAAAAGTACGAAGAGTATACTTAATTACTTCTACATTAAGTGGTTGTCGATATAATTTATACTTATGACAAACTGAAACCACATTTTAATCTTGAAACTCGGCACGTTAGTTAATGTTAAGTTATTTTCAATGTGTAATTTAATGTACTTGACTTAAATTTTGCATCTAATAAAATCTAATTGTTTTTTTTTGTTTCGTTTCACTGACTTGCCACATGTTACATTTTTTAACATGCTGTCACTCTATGGATGTAAAACCATCAAAATTCACAACAAATTGTATAACATTTTATCAAAATCAAATAAATAAGATAGAAATCATAAATAAATTCGAAAATATGTCTTTTTCTTCATAATCCAAACATCATCCTTTAAACCCTTTGATCGCCATTGGCAATGTACTGCAATGAGACTTTCTCGCTAACTCATTGTCGAAAGAGATGAATATGAACTTTAGTCACAGAATAGTATAATAGTATCACGAATCTGACTGAAAATAACTTAGAGGAACAATTATTGTTATTAGTCAGACACGTTGGTATAGTCAGGTAAGATTCTTTATTAGTTAATTTTACTCTGAAAAGTGGAAAACATTCAGATTCGGTGAGTGTACGCGGTAGCTAGTAACGTATTTTATGTAATTACCGATCCGCCCGCGCAGCCGTCTTGCGACCCATGATATTTTTTTCTGACATAATTTTGAAGGCAGCTATATTGATATTTATATATTTAGAATCTGCATAAAACCAGCTTTTTATAGTATTTATTTCATTATTTAAGTTAACTTTTTACATCCAATATCAGAGCGCTGAATAAAAAAGTAAAAATTAAAAATGTATACATTTGCGATTTTAGTCAGTTCCTTTTACCTACGAGTACCTATACGAAAATGATACCAAACTTGCCATAGTAGATATAAGAAAGGAGTCAGCTTAGTTTGAAATGTACAGGTCGGCTGCTATGTTTGGAGCCCCCCCATTTCTCACCACGTGAAAAATCCGGGGGGCTCTACTAGTTTCGTACCTACATCTGTGCCTGAATTTATCCGATACCAAAATGTGCACCTCCCATACATTGGGTGACACTAATTCCCCTACTATACTACTATATAAGTATTAAGTGATGACACTTATAAAAACAAGTGATCAGCGGTAAGATTTTTAGTTGCGTAGACATTTCCGTGCGCGCAACATGAATCGAGTTACATTTCTGGTAAACGGGGAACCCCAATCTGGTAAGTAATTAATTAGAAATGAAATAATAATGCAGTCGGATTAAAAAAAAGTTAAACAGCATAATGGTTTTTAGGGTTCCGTAGTAAACAAGGAACCCTTATAGTTTCGCCATGTCCGTCCCCGTCCGTCCGTCCGTCTGTCCCCCGTTTTTCTCAGTAACCGTTAGTACTAGAAAGCTGTAATTTGGCATGAGTATACATATCCGTACTGCCCAATCCCTCTCATCTATGAGAGGAGGCCTGTGCCCAGCAGTGGGACGTATATAGGCTGATGATGATGATGATGATACATATCAATGACGCCAACAAAACGGTACAATAAGATCTTAAAAAAATATTTTCTTTAGGGTACCTCCCCTACATGTAAAGTGGGGGTGCAATTTTTTTTTCTTCCAAACCGGTATCGTTGGATAACTCTTTCAAAAATATTAGAAGGTTTCTATAAGCATTTTTTGATTAAAGAATTGGTTGGCGTGATATTAAGCTTTGAAGTGATAATTAGGGTTCCGTAGCCAGAATGGCTAAAACGAAACCCTTATAGTTTCGGTCTGTCTGTCTGTCTGTCCGTATGTCTCAGCCGATTTACTCGGAGACTATAAATACTACAATTATGAAATTTGGTAGGAAGATGTATCCTATTAACCGCTACATAAAAGTAATGTGAAAATAGGAAAAAAAAATTTTTAGGGGGGCATACCTACATGTAACCGGGGATGAATTTTTTTTTTCTATGCAAGTAGTTGTGAGGTGTAATTTTGGATAGGCATTTAAAAATAATATCGAGAATAATGAGAAAGTTTTCCATTTAAGTCAATCGTTGGTGAGATATCAGCTTCCAAAGTTGTACAAAATGTGTCCCCCCCACCCCTCTGATTTCCAAACTATGGAGATTAAAATTCTGAAAAAAATTGAGGTGGTGTGCAATAATAAATACTTTCAACGAATTTTAGTTTGAACAAGATGGGATTAAGGGTTTTTGAGTTTTCACTGAAAAACTGTCTTGCCCAAACGAAAGGCCGTAAGTGCCGTGGCTTCCCTATGAAGATACGACCTTTTTTGATCCAAGGTATTAAATAGTGTTTTTAAAAGTGGACTGCTAGGTGTCGGGTAATAAACCCTTCGTTGTGCGTGATCCGACACGCACTTGGCCGGTTTTTTTGTTAAGGTCAAGTGGGGACCCCCCCTGCCAGCTAAACGGTGGCTACTAGGCATGTGAAAAAAATCATGGTAACAGTATATACGATGAATTTAAAAGAAAAACTATCACAGCTAAGTAGACATTACTAGTTAACGAGTAATAGTCGAACTTCAGAAATGTACTTTGCAAAAGCAAACTTTCGTACAATAATGTTGTTAATTCTGTCTAAAACATAGTAAATATAAGTTTGCGAACTTTTTAGTCCACATAATGTAATGGGTAGACGACTACGGAACCCTACCTTGCGCGTGGCCCGACACGCACTTGGCCGGTTTTTTTGAGATACAATAATATGTATTTTCTAAATAACAATAACTAAAATAATAAAAAAAACCATGAAACCATCAAACCGCGCTGCCAGTAGATAATGTTCCCAAAATGCTGGCCTCATTGCCACGTTGGATGGCAATATTGGCTATACTCTATCTTTTTGCCAGATAAAGGCCAGCATTTTGGTCACGTGTTATTTGTTATATCGGGTAAGTCAGTTAGTAGGTAGTATACCTAGTATTCAAGTCGGTCAGTATTTCTTCTTCTTTAAAGCCAGTAAGTTTTTATTCGTCAATACTCCATTGGTACCTGTCAAGTGAGAATCTTTGCGACGTCAGTAAGTTCACGTCAAAGAAGAAAATGTCACATATCGATCCCGCCCCGCCAAGTCAGGAAGTCGCCTTAGGTGACTTCCTGACTTGACGGGGCGGGTTCGATATGTGACATTTTCTTCTTTGACGTAAACGTAGTGAGAAATCTATCGACTGTAAAATAAAAAAAAGACTTCATCATTAAATAGACCTTATCTTTATCATTACACCTTCATATTTATGATGACTATTAAAAATATAAAAATTTGCACACCTGTGTTCAGGTTGAATACGCTTGAATGGCAAATAAATTATTTCATTTCATTTAAAGTTAACTAGGTAACAGTGTCATTTGCCACATTGATAATCGTAACATGTAACAATCCTGTAGGTATAGGCAAGCTGAAGATAATTGTATTTCATTTTCAACATTAGGCCAAATAAATAAAAAACGGAACATAGACTACTACGGTTCGTAAACTTAATATATTTACCAAATCTCAAATCTGCATATATTGCATATCGATACCAGCGGGCAAAACACAAAATAAACACGATGTTATAAGTTTTAACATTGAAAATGTTTTTTCGATCGCGTTGACCACGCGACCCATTACAAGGAAAAGTGCGACATCGCCGGTGTCGTGAATTTTAAAGATACGTTGATGATTGGGGTGTCCAAAGATTTTTTTGGAAAGGTCAATTTTTTTAAATCAAAAATGTCAATTTTAATATGTGACCTATATGTGTTTCCAAGAAAATTACTGATATTTAAGCCAAAAATAGACCAAGAGACCGTTATATTTTCATTGAATTGCATGCACTATGTCCAAGGGTCAGCTGTAATTAATGCTTTAATGTAAATATGTTGCCAGCAAATAATTATTTTATAAAATCGTTTATTGATAATACATATTCTTAAATATTACATGTCAGCAATTAAATCTAAACTTATTATGTAAAAAAGCCAAACAAAATACAGGACACTGTATTTTGTAATACAGTGTGTGTTAAACAGTTTCCTGTTTAAACATCTCGCCCCGCGACCCTCACTGAGGCCACGGGCTGAATTAACTCTTAGGCGGTAAGTAATGGTAGACTGATCCCGCGGGCTGAATTGACTCTTAGGCGGTAATTAAGTAATGGTAGACTGAGCCCGTGGACTGGGTTGACTCTTAGGCAGTAAGTAATGGTAGACTGAGCCCGTGGGCTGGGTTGACTCTTAGGCCGTAAACTAGTAATGGTAGACTGAGCCCGTGGGCTGGGTTGACTCTTCGGCGGTAAGAAATGGTAGACTGAGCCCGTGGGCTAGGTTGACCCTTGGTCGAGTCAGCCGTAAAGAAAAAAAAATGGTCAACTTAGCCCGTGGGCTCAGTGCTCTGCGGGCCCAGTTGATCACCAAGTGGAAAAAAATGACGATTTTTTGGTGCCTTCTCTTATTGAATCGGCGATTTTTCGAAAACGAAAAACGATATCGAAATAATGAAAAAAATCCCTCGCGGAATTGAGTTGGGCTACAATTTGCAAAAACCGGGACCTCGCTATCTCTCGCGGTCAAGGCTGCAGCTTATCCTGTATGCGGCGGAATTTTGAATTCCGCGGGAGGTATGTTCGGCGCGCGGACTAATCTGAGTAGTAGCATTAAAGTTTATGACTTTAACATATAAATATATTGTTTTAGAATATTATATGAGCGTAGGGGTGGCGATGAGGGTGTCATGATTTAATTCCCGAGCGAAGCGAGGGAATTAAGACTTGAGTCCTGAGTGCAGTGAGGGATTAAAGACCGAAGATCAGAGTACCTATGAGAGTGGATTACGATTAAATGAAGTAGTACTTTATTTTCCTTTTCGAGTATTATAAAATTCAAAATTTAAGGAATTTTAATGAATAAAACAGTGTAAAATTGATTTAAACTCGAATAATTTGTATACCTTTAGTGCATATTATTTCTTTACTGTTTTTCTTGTGTCATTTCTGAGCGCACGTGTGGTAGTTACTTCTTTACTATTTTTCTCTTCACGTATCGTATAATTTTAATTGTAAGGAATCTTTAATAAATAAATATGTGAAAAACTGATTTCTTTTAATTCTTTTTCAATGTACCCGAAGGTCGTGAGAGGCACGAGATCGTGTGAGTTTTTTTTTGAAAACTGCATGCAAAAGGATACAATTTTATAAAAATTTCGTAGGTACCTACTCTAGCTCCTGATATTAGAACAGTTGATTCAAGTTTCCTTGTTCTTATAGGTTCACCAATCCTGGATGAATCCTTTCCAAGCTGCGTAAATGATCGACATCAAAATTTTTGTGACCATTCGGACCGTTTACTAAAAATTAACCACCTTAAATAGCGTATAGAATTATAATAGTAGATTGTTTGACAAGGGTCTAAAGTAAGCCATATTACCACGAGATAGTTATTTTCCCGAACGCAGTGAGGGGAATTGTTCGAGTGGTAATATGGCTTTTAGGCCCGAGTTATACACTCTACTTTTCACTTCAATTGCGAGAAAACACATAAACACAAATTATCTACCTAAAATGAATAATTTAACGCATTGGCGGGCGTATGTCTAATTTGACAGCTTGTTTTTTTTTCTAAGGGCAGCGGCAGCACCATGCCTCGCTATGCGTGTTCGCTTTGCGTATTCGCCTCCCTTTCTTTTGCTATATTAAAGAAAGAGAAGCAACATGCGCTTTTTTTTCTTTTAAGAGGAGTAATTGCTTTGACCATAAACACCGTTTAATCTTTAGACAACTGAAAAACGTCTTTCCTGATTGGTCAATTTTAGTACCGCTGTGTTCTGGTTGGTTGATATTTTTACCAAATAATTTTTATTCTGTCAAATTACTGTCCTGTGATTGGTGGATTTAATAGGTGAAGTATTTTGATTGGTCAAATTAAAATGTTTTGTAAATCATAAATATGTATACATATTTTCCCTAGGGCTTAAATGTACTACTTTAGCCCCGCTTCACAAGTCTAATATGACACACTTTTCGAGCATGAGAAGTGAAAAATACTGTTTGTACCCATGTTCACGTATGCCCTCCGGCGCTGGCATCTGTGGAAATATCCTAACTTTACGGCCAATAGAGAATGGTTATCAATATAATCGATTTTGACGACCGCTTTAGCTTAGTTGGTAGTGACCCTGCCTGCGAAGCTGGAGGTTCCGGGTTCGAATCCCGGCCGGGGCATTTATTTGTGTGATGACCACGAATATTTGTTCTTGGGTCTTGGATGTCTTCTATGTATTTAAGTATTTATTTATCTATATAAGTATGTATATCGTCGCTTAGTACCCATAGTACAAGCTTTGCTTAGTTTGGGACTAGGTTGATTTGTGTAAGATTGTCCACAAATATTTATTTATTTATTTATTATTTTATTTATAAATGCTATGGATGAACATTCCACGTCCTCACAGGTATGTGTATCTATGTTCTCAGTGGGAGGAGAAACAAGTTCGGACCTAAGTCTGCTCGAATACCTGCGCACACGCTGCGAGCTGCGCGGGACCAAGTACCTGTGCCGCGAGGGCGGTTGCGGCGCCTGCGTCGTCGCGGCCGCGCGCCCCGGCGACCAACCGCGCGCCGTCAACTCCGTGAGTACTGAGTACTAATGTACTTACACTGTAATCATAATCATCAGTTTATACGTACAGTTACTAGCCATGTCTAGGTTGCAAAACATTCTCAAAATTTCAGAAAAGTTCTTTGTTTTGTTTGTCTTAGTTTCTATAGGAAACATTTTGACGCAATTATTTCATAGATACATAATTATCATAAATATTACGTCTTTGACTTTTATTATTTAGGTGATGCACATAACCAGTGAGTTTTTGAATTGTTTTAAGTGTTTAACAAAATTTTAGTTCTCAGACTTTCCACGCCGATAATTTCTCTACTTTGAAAACTTCGCTTCGGTACATTGTTATCCTACCATTACAGGCCTCTGGCTAACACAGACCTCTAATTCTGAAGGATAAGAGGGGTTGGGTATTCAGTAGTCCCAACTTTAACCCAGTGGGGGTTAGAGAAACATACACGTGGCATAGGTGCTTTCGCGCTGTTTTCCTGTTCACCATAAAGCTTGTAAAATAAATTTCAATGATACTTATTCCGTACATTTCTAAGTACTTGAAAAACTCCTTAGTGGGACCCAGGTTTCTAACCTTTGTTTGACACTTGGCTATCACAGCTTAGTGTCCTAGAGGATACATTAGTCAAATGTATGGTTGTTTTCCAACAAATACTTTGCAAAATTAGACTTGTCTGGGTGCTTATGTCGGTACGCTGCAAATGCTCCTTATACCTCGCGTTCAAACTACGGCCAGTCTGTCCCACATAAACCTTATTGCAATTATAGATTATTACGTTATACCTACATTACGTTTTTTCAGCGGAATAGCAAAGGAATATTGTTGGATTTAAATATCATGGAATTCTGCAAAGTAACGCCTGATTTAATCAGTTATTTGGAACATTCGTCCTTAGAAAATGGTACTGTTCTCCAACTACCTCCCACTTCATTTATAAGCATCAGTGTTTACTAAAAAAAGAAAATACTAACTGCCTTTGGGTGCAGTGTCTGGTGTCGGTGACGTCATGCCAGGACTGGGAGGTGACGACGATAGAGGGCGTCGGCAACCGGCTGAAGGGCTACCACCCGCTGCAGACGACCCTCGCCAAGCTCAACGGGACCCAGTGCGGGTACTGCTCGCCGGGATGGGTCATGGCTATGTACAGGTAGTGTCCTTATTGACAGATTTTTTGCTTTCACAATGTGTGTGATATCGTGGTCATCATGCAGTAAATTAATCGCGCAAGCCTTAGGCGACTTCCTGTTTTGTCGGTGCGGAGGCAGTACGATATGAGAAAAGTGTCAAATGTCAGTGTCGCGGCGACGAGCCAAATCCGTTTTTAGATTTCATCTTCGTGGATTCCAGTTATTGGATATTGTCAGTGTTGTGTGTCGGGCGAGTGACAACCTTAGTAGTCTAAAAGTGGTTAACAAAGACCAAGTGCGGGTAGTTCGGAAAACCCGTGCGGCTAGATGTTGATTGATACCGGCTAACGCCAGTCAGCTCACGACCACGAATGTTGTGATACATTCAAAACGTCGGGCGATTCTTAAAAAAGGTATAACTTATTTACCTCATGCAAGTACACGCAAGTCCAGTTTCCTAATAATAATAGGCAGGGACAGTATTCGCTCGGTGTATCCCTTGCATTTCATTAAAGTGTCAAACGTGCCTCTACGCGTGGCTATGTGGTACTCGGTGGTACTTTGGTGACCCGGTACTTCGGCTCCACGCACGCCTCCCAAAGGTCCGGGACACCATTATCCCGTGAACGGGAAAGACATTCCAATACAATTGTTACGCATATAAAAAATAAAAATAAAATGCATTTGTTTCGGACAACATCAGGTAAATGATCCATAGAATTGTTAGTAACAAAAAGACTTAAATAATTATGTTAGTACTTAAACTTAAATGTAGGGAGGGCCAGTGCCTCAGTAGACCGCTGTCCCACCTATCCGCCACAACGAGGAGACCGCAGCGCTTGCGCAGCCTCTCGTGGAAACCGTCCACGTGCGCGTCCGCGAACATGCTGGACGCGCTGCAGGCTGCAGTGTCGCCAGGGGGCTTTGACTCCGTCAGTTCGCGGCGCCGCTGCAAGTACATCCCCAGGTGGTACTCATTCGCGAATTGCTACCGAACGGTCGCGTCGCCTCATCATTCGCTTGGTGTGGTCAACATTTGTTATTGACCTATTACTTATAATTTGGGGTTGTAAGTTGGCGATTTGTTAACAGTACAACTTCTGTCTGTACGTCTATTACTTATTCTGTGGTGTCGCGGCAGCCGCAACAGTACCCTGTACTGTAGTTGTTGTTGTACTGTAGACGCGTCGAGTTCATGGCTCGCTGCGTGTACCTAGTCTACAGGCTGCAGGTGTACAGCGAAGTACAATATGCTCTAAATAATGTTATTTTAACTTGTGCTGTTCACTTACTAAACCTACGGGCTATGATATTGGCCCTGACGGCCAGAGCCGTCCGCTCGCGTTCGATATCAAAATCGTCACAACAGTCTTCGGTGATCAAGTGTCCCAGATATTTAAATGAGTAAACCCTCCTTAGTTCCTCACCATTTAAACGAACGGGCGGGACATGAGACGGGCACTTGGTCCCCGCCTTAAAAATCATAAACTCGCTCTTTTTACACGACTGCCCAAAAAAAGGGAGTGTAATGTTTTTAACATTATATTGTAAGTTATGTGTTAGGGCATAAGACTCACATTTTTCAATCAGTATTCTTATACCTCCAATCGATGGGCTCAGCAGTACCATGTCGTCGGCATAGCTAATATTATTAAAATAAAACCCTGTCGATATGACAGCCGACATGTGTAGGTACTGCTGAGCTCACCGATCAGCGCATCCATATAGAGATTGAACAGTTTGGGGTCACTCCCCCCTGCCTTACCCCGCACTCTAAAGTCACTCATTTGTGCAATAAAGATTAAATAAATAAATAATGTCTCCTGGACCCCGAAACTGCTAGGAGACAATCTCTGTGAGGTTGTTCGCCCGAGTCATAACGTCATCAAAATTGCCACCGCCGCGTTTGGAGAAGTATCTATGACCCCCAAACAATGCAACGTGCGAGGAAGTGTGTGGTATCATACCTATATATAAAATAAAAACGTCAGCTTTTATAATACCAAATTTAATAACATCTGGATAAATATGCTAACAATAATTTATGCAACTGGTACAGATACAATTATGCATAAGGTGTAGCGGGGCAATCTAGACCGCGGGAAATTAAAACTAATGTAAAATATCTTCCGTGTAATATACATCATTTACTAGAGTGCTATCTATGCCCGGATAGCGGAGAAGCCCTTTCACAATTTCACTAACATGGCACTCTTATAAATGATGTAAAACACGGAAAATATTTCGATTAGTTTTAATTTCCCGCAGTCTAGATTGCCCTGCTGCACCTTGTACTACTTTATCTACATCCATATATTAAATCCTTCTTCATGCGTTTCATATGGTTTGGTTGACCTAGCGTGCGCGTGGCTGTGCTTTAATGGGTGGATATGACGATAACGGTACAGATTTTCCCCCTTATTCATAAACGTCCATCAGACCTCTATTAGTTAACAAGCCGCTAAAGTTCGTTTGCCCTTATCTGTCACTTTGACATTTACGTTTGTGCGAAAGGGACGCACAACGTTTTAGTTAGCAGAGGTTTGTTAAGTTTTATGAATAAGGGGGTTTGATTTTGTAATGGTCATCTCCGCCCCGACTATGATGACTTAAGGTACTATGCGTTTAGTCCTACCCTTTTTATTACACGACTGCCCAAAAAAAGGAGTGTAATGTATCTTGTCAGGTTTCATGTATGTGTATGTATGTGAATTTATTTGTTCCCCCAGAACTTCTCAACGCCTTAACCGATTTAGATGTGTGGCGGACTGTAGACTCCATTTTGAGTGTTCGGTAAAAAAAATGTATATATCCTAGCAAGTGAGGAGTATCAAAATGAAGCATTTGAGGATTCCAAAAATATATATATTATAATGTATGTGTTTCAAGCAAAAAAAGTTCGAAATATAATAATAATTATAAAAATTCAAAACACGCCTGCACTAAAAAGATAAAACCAAGTTTCCTAATAAAGAACTCAAGGAAATATATTTTGTTTGCAGTCGGGGGACCTACTTCTTTTCTTGAGTTCTATATTAGGGAACTTGTTTTTAACACGCTTTTATTAGGTCGACCTGTATGTAACTATGTAATGGAATCTAATGTAACTAATTTAACCATCTTCCAAGCATCGTAGCGTCTTTAAAATTGGCAGCTGTATGTAGTTCTGATGACAATACAATAATATGGTACTGTCAAACTGATCTGATGATGGAGCCGGAAGATATGAACTGGAACTTCATGATGGAACATCGTATCAAAGCTATGTTTGGATTTGTTAGAAAAGTCTTGCAATGATCTTTGACCATGATTAGGTTTCAAGGTCTGATAGGTCGACCTGTATGTAACTAACTATGTAATGGAATCTAAGGTAACTAGTTAAACCATTTTCCAAGGATCGTAGCGTCATGAAAATTAGCAGCTGTATGTAGTTCTGATGACAATACAATAATATGGTACTGTCGAACTGATCTGATGATGGAGCCGGAATATATGAACTGGAACTTCATGATGGAACATCGTATCGTAGCTGTGTTTGGATTTGTTAGAAAAGTCTTGTAATGAACTTTGACCACGATTAGGTTTCAAGGTCTGATGATGAAGCCGGAAGATAGGCACTGGCATTCCATGATAGAATATCGTATCATAGTCGTGTTTGCACTTGTGAGAAAGGTCACGTAATGGACTTTGAACACGATCAGGTTTCAATTCACACGCAAAGCGTGTTTTTGTAGTGTTTTTAAACTATTAATTTATTTATCCTTTTAGTGCAGTCTAGTCGTGTTTTTAATTTTTGAGAGATTTAAGTAGTTGGTACTCTATTTTTTCTTTCGAAATGTTTTTCGCATATGTTTTCAGTGACATTGAAGATAACCTTTCCGTAACAAACAATTTTTATTGCAACATTGTTGACTCATTTTAATTTCCGGAATATTTAAAATGAATCATATGGTATTTATTACAATAACCGACATTTTCAAGGTCTATTACTTATGTATATTGATATTTTATCCTTACAATGTAAGAACAATTAAATAAATAGCAGATATTTATTACTCATTATTAGTTCCACTGTCTGTGTTTTCAGATAATTTGGGACTTTTGAATATTTTTGACAAGTGCTTATGCAAAATATCTTTTCAATGGTGTTATCGCCCTCTCTTTCTCCCGCCATATTCATTGTCACGCACTTCATTCATCCTTTTCCGCAATAAAACCTTTTTTCACATCATCCGCCTTATGGCCTGCCTGCCAAATAAAAAATAGACGTCATTGTTGTCTTCGATGTCAATGAAAATAATTCCTTAATAAAATACGTGATTTTGTTATAAAATTTAATAAACTGAAGAAAAGAAGAGTGAACCTAATACAGCATTCCTGAGCACATCGAGAACAGTGGCGGCCGCCCAAGAATACTTCAGCTTATTGAAGGTAAGGCAGGCCACCATCTACTACATCCTTTTCCCTCCTTCAGACCTATAGACCCCGTCTTCGGCCTACGGTCTTCTACCGCTGGTCCTTCGATTATCCTATCCTCGCGCTTACATTTCTGGTCCTTCGAGCCGGATCTCTTCTTCCGGATCTCTTCTTTTCGCCGCGCCCCGCTCCGCATCTCATACATTTATCACGTAGTTTCCTCCCGCACCGCCCTTATAAATTACCTAAATTATAAAATAATTATAACCGCTCCCGCAATTTAGGTAAATTTTATAAGAGATTCCTATTCGTAGGTATAGTCTATTTTTTGCACCGCGTATAATATAAACCGCGTCGCACTATGGCGACACCGCATAAAAATCCCGAAAGTGTCGACAGCGAGTATTTCGAGGACGAACTGTCGATGCTTGAGGCGAAACGTAATACGCTATTTGAACTCGTTCAAGGTATTTATAAAAAATCTCTGGTTGTTGATACTGATGAAGCATGTCGAGAAAGTTTCCTCGATGCTATTGACACCATCGAGGAAATTCGCTCGGAGTTTAAGGAGGTAGTAAACGATTACAATCGCACGCTGCTTAGGGGCAAGACCGCTTCTGCTCCTAATTATCAGCCGATTATAGCCTTCGAGGACTTGTACTGCCGCATTAGAAGGGTTATTAAACGACTTCAACCAACCGCCCCGCCGCCGGTCGCTTTGCCGCCTACAACGGTGGAGCGAGCCAGACCTTCTTTGCCAGCGATGGAACTGATGGCGTTCGATGGTGACATACGCAACTGGCCGCTATTCTACGCCAGTTTTAAGTCAAGAGTGCATGAGAACCCGTCGCTTACAGATGACGAGAGACTATTTTATCTTATAGGGAAATTGTCACCGAAAGCTCAAGCTGTCTTTGCGGGCATCACTCCATGCGCTGACAATTATAAGTTAATTCTCGAATGTCTTATTGACAGATTTCATGACAAGCGCACTCTCGCCTCTACATACATGGACCAAATGCTCAATTTAAAGATTAATGGCCCCGCTTCTTCATCCAACCTTCAAACGTTCATTGACAAGTTTGTCACAGCCGCAAATGCGCTTAAATCGCTTAAACTTGTCGATTTAACTGACTACATGTTGCTTCACGTGGCGCTTAAGAAGTTGGATCAAGAAACTATTAGAGCATTTGAAATGGAGTATCGTAATGTCAAGATTCCAATGTTTGACAACCTCGCCGACTTTGTCAAGAGTCAGTATAGGATTTATCAAAATACGCTGCCATGTACCACTGCCGCCGCAGGGACCTCGCGTGACAAATCCGCTAAAACGCCGCCGCCGCGCAGCTTCGCGCCCAATCCACAAAGTTATGTGGCTAGCGCGAATCTACGCAAATGCATTTGTGATAGTATTGTTCATGAACATTTGTTCAAATGCCCCGCCTTTAACAATTTATCGCCTTCCGAACGTTTCAAATGTGTCAAGGAACATAACGCGTGTGTCAATTGTTTAAGCATTAAACATAGAACCCGCGAATGCAATTCTGAATTGAAATGTCGTCTTTGCCGTCAAAAGCATCACACGATGTTGCATTTTGACAAGGATAAAAATGAAAAAACTGTGACATACGACGTGTCAAACGAATCCACTAGTAACGGATCGAAAACGTCATCGCCACCGCCTAACCCGACTTGTAACACTTCCACTGCCTCGCAAGTACTCGCAGTCGCAAATAATGAGACGGAACAAACTACAAAATATACAACGCGCAATACAATACTGTTGTCAACCGCGAAGGTTTTTGTTCACGATAGTGTAGGGAAAACGCAAGTTGTCAAGTGTTTACTCGACTCCGCATCTCAGAGTAATTTTATTACGGAAGACTGCTGTATGCGCTTAGGATTGTCATATGATAAAACATCAAGCGTGACTGTGCGAGGCATTGGGGGCGCTGAAAAGCCTAGTAGGGGTACCGCAAGCTTTAAAATATTTTCGCGATTTAACGAGAACGTTAACTTTGACGTTTCGGGTCTTGTGGTGGATCGCATCACAGACGAGTTACCGTCAGTCACAGTGGACACGTCCGCTTTCGTGCACGTCCAAGGACTCCCTCTAGCGGATGACAAGTTTGATACGCCCGCCGCAATAGACGTACTGCTGGGTGCATCTATATTTCCTCATTTGATGCTGCCGAAGATTATAAGGAGCGACGTGGAAGGAATACCGCCAGCTATCCAGTCAGTACTCGGATATATAATAATGGGTTCAGCTCCTACTTTACAGGTGCCACGAAAATTTACATCCGCATGCTGTGCCTTCGTTCAAGATTCCATGGACCACCTACTTAAAAGGTTCTGGGAGCTTGAAGAGGTGTCTGCTCCGCCCGCTCATAGTCAAGATGACATTGAATGCGAGGATTACTTCCACGCCACCACTACGCGAGACGATAGTGGTAGATACACAGTCGCGTTGCCTTTTCGCGACGATGTTTTTAAACTCGGAGATTCGCACTCGGCTGCATACAGGCGTTTCCTTTGCCTTGAAAGGAAACTAGAGGCATCGAGTACTTTACGTACCGCCTATGACGATATCATTCGTGAATACGTCCATAAGGGTTACATATCGGAGGTAATGGACTCAAAAGGCGCCTCGGCCGCAGCTACGCAGCAGTATACGATCCCTCATCACGCCGTTGTGCGTCAGGATAAATCAACGACCAAGGTGCGTTTGGTACTGGACTCAAGTAGCAAGACGAGCACGGGCTTATCCCTGAATGATGTTCTGCACTCAGGCCCTAATCTACAGGGGGATTTGTTTTCAATCCTCTTAAATTTTCGCCTATTTAAGATAGCGCTTTCAGCCGATTGTCGTCAGATGTTTCTGCAGATCGGTGTTCGCGAACGTGACCGTCAATTCCAGCGAATCCTCTACCGATTTAATCCACAAGATCCAATAGCAACATACGAATTCAATCGTGTTTGCTTTGGTATGAAGTCGAGTCCTTATCACGCGCTTCGCGTCGTCCGCCAGCTGATTGCAGACGACGGACATAAGTTTCCAACGGCAGCTGCGATCGCATCCTCCTGCACATACATGGATGACGTATGCTTTAGCATAATGTCAGAGGACCCGCAGAAACAAGACGAATCCGTGGCAATCGCAGCTTCTAAGGAGCTAATCGATTTATTTAAATGCGGTCAATTTGACCTCGTGAAATGGACTTCTAATTCCATTACTGTCTTAGAAGCCATACCCGCCTCGCATAGAGCTTCCGACGTTGAAATTGAACCGGGGGTGTCCCAAAAAGTCCTGGGCTTGTGCTGGAACAAGTCTAGTGATGACTTTTATTTCAAAGTCACGGAGCCAGACACGGCGTGCACAAAGAGGACAATCCTGTCTGCTGTCGCACGTCTGTGGGATAACGTGGGCTTGGTAGCACCTGTTATCTTGCATGCAAAACTCCTTATTCAGGAGCTTTGGTTGGTCAAGTGCGATTGGGATGACGTTCCCCCACCCCATATCGTGAAGTTATGGGAGCAATTTTGCTATGAGTTGCCAAGGCTCAATGAAATCCGTATACCACGCCATCTTGGAGTAGTACAGGGCTGTACTATGAACCTTTTAGGGTTCAGTGACGCCTCTGAACGCGCGTACGGAGGTGTTGTATATCTTCAAGTTCTAGAAGGATCAGAAATAACAGTCCGACTGGTATGCTCCAAGTCAAAAGTCGCGCCGCTTAAAACAATCTCCGTTGCGAGATTAGAATTGTGCGCGACAGTTCTCCTGTCCAAACTAATGCGGAAGGTTCTGGACAATTTTGAGCCGCGATATAAAGTAAACGAAGTGTACGCTTTCACCGACTCTAAGATCGTTCTCTGCTGGATTAATTCTTCACCGCACCGCTGGCAAACGTTTGTCGCTAACCGCGTTGTCAAAATTATTGAATCCATTCCGGCCAGCTGCTTCCATCACGTGGCAGGAATGGAAAACCCCGCAGATTGCTTGTCCCGTGGCTTGTCACCTGCTAAACTAGTGGATCATCCTCTATGGTTCAGTGGACCGCCATGGACTACCAAGCATCCGTCAGAATGGCCTTTAAGAGAGCTCGATCATGTGACCGTCGATGAAGTACCAGAGCTTAAGCGACTTGCACACGCTACAACTACAGAGGCTGCAGAGTCGCCGCTTTATTCACTCGCGCAGCGAATTTCGTCGTGGTCGAAGTTATTGCGTATCGTGGTGTATGTATATCGCATTTTAAAACCAAAACCGCGCACCACGGCGCTAACACGGGCTGATCTGGAGTTCGCTGAAAATAAAATTATGTTATCGTTACAGAAGATGCATTTCGATGACGATATTCACAAGATAAAAAATAACCAGGCTTGTACCCCCGCTTTACAAAAGCTTAAACCATTCTTAGACAAGGACGGTTTGATCCGAGTTGGTGGTCGACTATCAAACGCCAGCTTAGAATATTCACAAAAGCACCCTGTTGTGCTTCCGCGCCGCGATCATGTGGTCAATCTGTTAGTTGACTACTTTCATAAGAAACATCTGCATGCCGGTCCCGAAACGTTGATGTCCTTACTCAGGTATCAATATTGGATACTCGCAGCCCGTCGAGTCATTCGCGAGCGCGTTGCTAAATGCAATACGTGCTTTAGAGCGAAACCCCAGTCCTCGTTCCCTCTTATGGCGGATCTGCCAAGCTGTCGTGTAAACCAAGTGGACAAGCCATACTCGCATACGGGCTGCGACTACGCCGGCCCAATCCAATATACGCCTTTTCGTGGCAGAGGGGTTAGGAGTCGCAAAGCATGGTTGTGTATTTTCACTTGTCTCACCACGCGTTGTTTACACATTGAAATAGCAACGGAACTGAGCACTGCTAGCTTTATAGCTGCTTTGAAGCGGTTTTTGTCACGACGCGGTCCAGTGCAATGCCTGTACACGGACAATGGAACGAACTTTGTCGGTGCGAATTCCTATTTAAAGGATCTGTACAAGTTCTTGGATAATTACCGCCCACACTTCGGAATGGAACTGGCCGAAAGTAGAATTGAATGGAAGTTTATTCCTCCCGCTTCTCCTCATTTTGGAGGCGTGTGGGAAAGTATGGTAAAGATTGTGAAAAACCATCTTTTCAAAGTGATTGGCACACAAATTTTATCATATGAAGAGCTTCTCACGACCCTCACTCAGATAGAGGCCCTCGTGAACTCTCGGCCACTGACGGCTATGAGCAGCGATCCGGCTGAACCGAGAGCTCTCTCGCCGTCTCATTTTCTAAATACTGCTCCTCTACTGTCACTACCATCGCCGTTCATCGAGTCAGCCAATCTGCTCGATAGACATGCCCTGTTGGATGGAATAGTTAAGTCATTCTGGAAGCGATGGCGTGCTGAATACTTGCACCAGTTGCAATCACGCGCAAAATGGACTACGCCATCAGTTCCCATCAATGTTGGTACGGTGGTTGTAATTAAAGTAGATAACGCACCGCCTTTATCCTGGCCTTTGGGTATTGTAGAAGCGGTTCATCCCTCTAAGGACGGGACAACTCGTGTCGTTACTGTGAAGACAAGCAGAGGCAGTTTCACACGTCCAGTCGTGCGGTTGTGTCCGTTACCCAGCCAGTAGATATTACTAAGATGTAGTTATTCTTACATCAGTTTGAGTTTTATTTTCATGTTATATTTAGCGTGAGTTCGCATTTATAAGTTTCTGCTTCTGATTTTATATCATAAGCGTTTATATTCGTATTATTGTACATTTAAATTGCCGGAGTGGAGTTCTCATTCGGCTTATTTATTTGTTTAAAGTAACCCTTTAAGGTCGGGGGAAATGTTATCGCCCTCTCTTTCTCCCGCCATATTCATTGTCACGCACTTCATTCATCCTTTTCCGCAATAAAACCTTTTTTCACATCATCCGCCTTATGGCCTGCCTGCCAAATAAAAAATAGACGTCATTGTTGTCTTCGATGTCAATGAAAATAATTCCTTAATAAAATACGTGATTTTGTTATAAAATTTAATAAACTGAAGAAAAGAAGAGTGAACCTAATACAGCATTCCTGAGCACATCGAGAACAGTGGCGGCCGCCCAAGAATACTTCAGCTTATTGAAGGTAAGGCAGGCCACCATCTACTACATCCTTTTCCCTCCTTCAGACCTATAGACCCCGTCTTCGGCCTACGGTCTTCTACCGCTGGTCCTTCGATTATCCTATCCTCGCGCTTACAAATGGTGTATGTAATGGTGTTTTTAACTTCCCAAATACCTATAAGCTTAAAATTTGGTAATAATGTTTTTTATTACGTATATATTTTACCAACAAATACTAATATACTGATAAATTAGATTTTTTCTTTGAAATTTACTTATTTTTCCTATAAAAACCAACATAACTTTGCGGTCGGTTCGGAACCCTAAATGTGCGAAGTCCGACTCGCACTTGGCCGGTTTTTTTATTATTTGTTGTTATAGCGGAAACAGAAATATATCATCTGTGAAAATTTCAACTGTCTAACTATCACGGTTCATGAGATACAACCTGGTGACAGACGGACAGACGGACAGCGGAGTCTAAGTAATAGGGGCCCGTTTTACCCTTTGGGTACGGAACCCTAAAAAGTTCAAGAGGGGGTTGTATAAAAGGGATATTTAGGAAACATGATTTCTGTCTTTTTACTGTCTGTGTATTTCAATTTATGAAGTAAAATGTGGAATAAATAAATACGCTTCCTGTCTTATCTTGGAGGTATGAAATCATTATACCTACACTTAGTTTCTGCCCACGACTTCGTCCGTGTAAACATTCACACCCTTTTTCATCCCTTCGAGGGCCGAAAGGGATAAAAGGCGTTCAATGTTTATTCGAGTTATAAGCACGTTGTGTTTAAAGTTTCTTAAAATAATAATATAAATTATAACTATATTCCTATCTAGGTAGTACCTAACTTTTTTATTTTATAAACGGGTAAGTCACGCTTTTAACGTTGAATATCGCTCAACATTTATAACTTTTTTACTGTCACAAACTTTTATCATAATTGATACTTAAGGCGTGTGTAGAGGCAACGATGTAAAATCTGTTGTTTTTGTGCAATTTTTATGGCAACAATACACATTGCGGAGTCTTGAATAATAACACATTATGTAAAACTTATCTTGAAGTTGACCTTCAAGAAGAAAAACTATTAGTTTTCTTCATAGTTAGTCCAGAAATTGGATTACTGCAAGACCCTTGAAATTATTTTGGACAGATTTTTCTCGGGTGAATCAAATTTGTTAACTACCAAACTCGGTAAATATTTATGTTAGTGCGTAAGCTTAAAAATTGTATAAGTTTTGTGTTACTAACAACCTATGGATCCTGTTGTCCGAAATAAATGCATTTTTTTATATTATAGCATTATGTGTAAGGCAACATGGGAAATTATTGACACAAATGTCTTAAACATAATACCAATGACGCATCAACAGGATAGTGTCGATTATTGTCTGGAAATATGTTTCTTTACAGCCTCTTGCAAAGCAAAAAGGATCTTACCATGATGGAGATAGAGCAGTCATTTGGAAGCAATATCTGCCGATGCACCGGCTACCGGCCCATCCTGGAAGCCTTCAAGAAGTTCGCCAACGACGCACCAAAACCTGACGGTATTTTAGACATAGAGGACCTCACCATTTGCAAAAAAAGTGGTAAAACCTGCCGCAAAAGCAATTGCAGTGAAAGCGACTGGTGCTTGGTGGAATCACATGAAGTCAAAGAACCACAAAATATAGAAATTGAACTAAAGGATGGGAAGTTTTTTTACAAAGTGCTTAAAATTGATGATATATTTGAAGTCCTTAATCGGAAAGGAGATGATAACTACATGTTAGTAGCAGGAAATACAGCTAAAGGTAAATATCATTATAATATAATATTATATTTGTTATTAATTAAATTCGGTCCCCCGCGTGAAAGTTAAATTCAATAAATAAGCAAATAATGTTTAATAGTAAATTGATAAAAAACCGGCCAAGTGCGAGTCGGACTTCGCACATTTAGGGTTCCGAACCGACAGCGTAGTTAAGTTGGTTTTTATAGGAAAAAAAAGAAAATTTCAAAGAAAAAATCTAATTTATCAATATATTAGTATTTAATATGTTTGTTAAGCGGATGCGTCCGCTAGCGAAAATCTCAATTAAACTTTGATTAAAAGATTGATATTAGTATTTGTTGGTAAAATATACGTAATAAATTTAGTGCAACTTGAAATACAGTAAAAGTGTGATAATTTTCCATCCATCACACGACACTTCAACCTTATTCATAAGCGATTCCAATGGCATTCACGGGATGAATGCGGGTAGTGGTATATAATATAACCCAATAGGTACATGATGGTTATTATAAAGAACTTTAATTTTTAATTGTAAACCTTTTTAGGTGCGCACCCCATCGATCAATACCCCCTAGTCATGATCGACATCAGCGGTGTAGATACGCTGAAAGGATACAAGCTCGATCAGAACTTGATACTGGGCGCGGGCTCGACCCTGAATGAAACCATCGACTTGTTTGGAAGTTTAGCTACCACGGAAGAAAATTTCTGGTATCTTCGGAAGTTATCAGAACATTTGCAGTTGGTGGCACATATTCCTGTCAGAAATGTAGGTGTTAGCAGTGTCGAACACTACTTCTAAGTTTGCTCTCTTTAAAATATAAACAGATATTTAATTATAATTGGTCATTGTTTTGTTTCAGATTGGTACGATTGCTGGTAACTTGATCATCAAACACAAGCACAACGATTTTCCATCGGATATTTTCCTTTTGTTTGAGACTGTTGGTGCATACATCACTATTCGTAAGTTTAGGACTTTTGGTGATCTTTACAAGCGTTCTTAAATATTGGCGTTTTTAATCATATGAGCCTTTGTTTCAGTGGACTCCAAGAAACAAGAACAAAGAGTAACCATAGAAAAGTTCCTTGAAATTGATATGCGGAGTAAGGTCATTTTAAACATTTTGTTTCCTCCTCTTGGCCAAGACTACAAATTTGAGTCATACAAGGTACCAAATATATAGTTTTTTTGTGTTAAGTGAATTAGCATATATTCGACCCCTTTAATAATTTATACAATCCTTTCTTGAAGAACCCCATATTATATTCCCTCGGGTAAACCTTAGTATGAGTTTCCTTAATCTACTACCGAAATCATTGAGGGAGGAAATTTCTCTGAAACTGTATCGTATTTGACCATTTAGGTTATTAAAACTAAAAGTTAATGTTTTCTATACACTTCTCTCTACACTTTACTCAGACAGGGTGCCCAGTGCCTTCGCAGTGCGCGGCGTAAGTGGAAATACGTCAAACTCGTCAAAGCACAGTGGAAGGGAAACCGGCCGCAGGCCGGACCTGCGGCGATAACCCGTCCGCCGTCGCGCGCGCCATCTAATTTAAACGATATTCCTGTAACACGCACTACATATACTTTTGTAACATTTCAGGTAATGCCGCGTGCTCAATCGGCACACGCAATCGTCAACGCTGCGTTTCTCTTCAAACTGGACTCTTCTAACACCGTGAAAGAAGCCAGAATAGTATACGGTGCCCTGAACCCGAAGTTTGTGCACGCCACGAAGACAGAAGATTTCTTGAAAGGAAAGACACTGTTTACCAATAAGACCTTACAAGATGCCATCGACGTCTTAAAACAAGAGTTGGTAGTGGAGGAAAATCCTCCTGACCCTTCTGCGGAGTACAGAAAAAAACTAGCCATCAATCTGTTCTATAAAGTAAGTAGATATGAATGATAATAGCCGTAAAGTAAGACACTAAAAAAGTAATATTTTTCTTTACTAAAATAGTGCAAATATTTGAGTATCCTGGTAATTAACACGCTTTTATTAGGTCGACCTGTATGTAACTATGTAATGGAATCTAAGGTAACTAATTTAACCATCTTCCAAGCATCGTAGCGTCAAGAAAATCGGCAGCTGTATGTGGTTCTGATGACAATACAATAATATGGTACTGTCGAACTGATCTGATGATGGAGCCGGAAGATATGAACTGGAACTGCATGATGGAACATCGTATCATAGCTGTGTTTGGATTTGTTAGAAAAGTCTTGCAATGAAATTTGACCACGATTAGGTTTCAAGGTCTGATAGGTCGACCTGTATGTAACTAACTATGTAATGGAATCTAAGGTAACTAATTTAACCATTTTCCAAGGATCTTAGCGTTATGAAAATTGGCAGCTGTATGTAGTTCTGATGACAATACAATAATATGGTACTGTCGAACGGATCTGATGATGGAGCCGGAAGATATGAACTGGAACTTCATGATGGAACATCGTATCGTAGCTGTGTTTGGATTTGTTAGAAAAGTCTTGTAATGAACTTTGACCACGATTAGGTTTCAAGGTCTGATGATGAACCCGGAAGATAGGCACTGGCATACCATGATGGAATATCGTATCATAGTCGTGTTTCCACTTGTGAGAAAGGTCACGTAATGGACTTTGAAGACGATCAGGTTTCAATTAACACGCAAAGCGTGTTTTTCTAGTGTTTTTAAACTATTAATTTATTTTTATATCAGAAGTGTTTATATAAGAGCAGTGGCGGATAAATATTTTGAACTTTGCGTTATTTTAGGCATTTTACTCAACACCTCTAGCCAAGAAGCTAAAATTTTACTATGACATTAACGGGAAACAAACACCATTGCTCAGAGCTTGGTGTTTGTAGATTAATGGAAATTGCTCCATTATGTACCTATTGTATTGTTCCTTGTCCTCCAGGGTCTACTTTCATTATGCCCTAAAGACGAAGTGGATCCTCGTTTCGCCTCTGGTGCGATTGTTTTGAGCCGTGAGCGGCCGGTTTCCAAAGCGAAGCAAGTATATTCTACTAATCCTTTGTTGTACCCTCTCAACCAACCTGTAGAAAAAGTTGAGGCACTGGTAAGTTCAACCACAATTTTATGCAACAATCACTAAATAAATCACTAGATTTAACTCTTAAGTTTTAAGTGTTTATGTTGTGTGTTAATTTTATATATTTAGGTATGCAACATAAAAAGTACAAAGACTGTCAGTAAATTAAACATCCCTGTATTCATAAATGACCTGCCAAACCTAGTGTTAAATAAACACGGTATAGTATTGTTCGCGAACGATACTAGCTTATCTTCAAAAGTTCTAAGTGGTCAGGAAAGAGACTAATTTTGGTTGTATCAGCGATGCGCTAATTTCTGTTGTGAAGTGGCTTACAGCAAATAACTTGCTTTGAAATTCCAAGAAGATAAAGTGCATCAGATTCACTTTGCTGAATGTCAAGTAGGTATAACCAATTCGATGATGAAATTTTAAGGGTGATGTAAGTACTTGAATTTGAAGACCAAATTTCTGGGTGTCACTTCTGACTCAAAACTAGTGGCATGCAGATACCTATTTGTACATATAGGTACTGTATATAGCCAGTAAGTTCTGTAGCCAACAGCGTTATCTGTGACTACAACACCAGAAGGAAGCTTGCAGTGAAAGCCTATCATCTCCGTAAGATTATGTACGCTTTTATAATAAAATACCCACTGGAATAGTTAATATGCCCCTTCATAAATTTTATTAGGAATCCTCATAGTAGAAGTCACGCACGTCAAGCGCACGTCACGCAAGCGGTGTGACATATACGATGGGGATTCATACTTTTACAGCGCGCACGTCTACATGAACGTCCAGAATGCACACGCATCCGCTGTTTCCTGGGCTTGAAAAAGTTCTCTGTTCACTCTAAACCTTAGACTATTGTAATCAGATCCAGTGCGCAGGCGAGGCTCCGTACTCAGAGGACCTGCCAAGCATGCCGCGCGAGGTGTTCGGAGCGTTCGTGCTGGCGACCGTGCCGCAAGGAGACATCGACAATATCGACGCTAGCGAGGCTCTCGTAAGTCATTTCCGATGTCGCTGACTTTGGTCGGCTAACGCTAACTGATCCGGCGTTCTTGACGTGTGCATAGATTTTTGCAGAAGCGATGTGCGTATTCAACTGAGAAGAGAAACTAGACTCTATATTGGAGACAAGGCTTTGTAACGTGATCATGAAAGTCAGAAAGCAGCCTACCTAGCAATTCTTGTCCTTATCTAAATCGGTCAAAACCAATTTCTGTTGTCCAATGCTTCCTCCCATGCAGAAGTCTGACGGCTCGCTGGCTGTTACCGCATTAGGGAAGGCCAATCCCTTGGCCTCTTCGTTTTCCAGTAATTTAGTAGTAAAGTGTGCCGATCTCTGTAATTATTGACCTGTCGCCATCACCTCCATACTCTATAAGGTTATGCAGAGAGTTTTGAAGAGTAAGCTGCTAACGACCTCCTCAGTGATCGCCAATATTGGTTACGCCGGGGCCGTTCCACCGGGGATCTTCTTGTGTATGTCACTACTAGGGCGAGGTCATCGAGAGACACGGTGAGGCTCTTGCCGTGTCGCTTGACATCTCGAAGGCTTTTGACAGGGTTTGGCATGCTAGCCTGCTTCGAAATGTTATCCTCATTTTTGCCCCCTGGCTAGATGCTGATATTTAATAAAAAAATCAACGGGTTGCACTCCGGGAGTGTCGGTAGAAGTGAAAACTAAATGATATGATAAAATTTTCATTTAATATATTTTTGATAACAGCGCCACCTACGAACAATACAAGGCACTAACTATACAGAACGCTGCTGTTGGTTGTAACTTAACACAACCTGCACTGTGAGAAACTTCGCTTGTTTGTTCATAGGTGGCGCTGTTACCAACTTCTATAGGTCACGTGTCCATCTTACGATATTAGGAGGGGTCACTCAGCTGGCTTTCACTGGCTGGGCTTACGCTTTGATGGTCACGTGACGCTGACGCGAGTTTAAACATTTTTCCCCATCACAAAAAGTACTCAGCGCCGCTAAAAAAGTTTTCACTTCAATAAAAATAATCATGAAAGTAGCCTGCAAGATGTTTGTTAAAAAATTAAAAGTCACCTGAAAGTGTGTAGCTCGGCATAGCCAGGCTTCCAATCTATTTGATAGATTACCTAGCACACCAAACGCTCTAAAACTCACAAGATGTTTCGGTCTATTATCTCGCTGGCTTTATGAACTCGTAATTTAAATGTTTCAGAAACACCCAGGTGTGGTGGCGTTTTACTCTGCCAAAGACATACCTGGAGCAAACGCCTTCACTCCTGGCGCCAACATTCTCTACCTACAACCAGAAGAGCTGTTCTGCTCCGGCTCCGTCAAATACCACGGCCAAGTCATCGGAGTGGTAGTGGCGCACACCCGACCCATTGCGGAATATGCTACCAAGCTAGTTCACGTTAAATATAGTAATGTTGAGAAACCTGTCCTTGATGTAAGAGAGGCGATCAAGTTTCCCGGCAGAAAGAAAAAATCGGGAGAAGAAGACGGAACCAGTACAGGCACAGATCTGTTTAAAGTTATAAAGGGAGCGCAGATGATTTTCCAGCAGCAGCACTTTTGTATAGAAACACTAGTGAGCGTAGTGAAGCCGACTGAAGAAGGCTTGGAGGTACACTGTACTACGCAGCACATGGATCTTGTACAAATTATGATATCTCGTGCTCTGAAAATGCCCGAAAATAAGTGAGTAGATAAATTACATGAAGAGGTCAACATTAAAATTATCGACTGATGTTCCCAAGAGTCTTAGTCATGCTATTTTGAACACTACGCCAACGTTACTATTTCTGCCAAAAGTAAGCAGCATTTAGAATTTAAAAAATACTAGAGATCAGGTAAAAACTTTTTAAAAATCCGGTGTTTAAGGTTTTAAAATAGATACAAAATACACGTCTTTTTAGGGTATATAGAATATATGGATGACGTTTTAAGATGTACTGTTCTACAGGATAGACGTGCACGTGCGTCGCCTGGGTGGCGCGTACGGCCTCAAGATCTCGCGCGGCTCGCAGGTGGCCGTGGCGAGCGCGCTGGTCGCATTCAAGCTGAACCGGCCCTGCCGCATCATACTGCCCTTCACAACACTCGCCAAGGCCGTTGGCAAGCGGATGCCCGCCTACTCTGAATATGAGGTTATAACATTTTGGGGGGTAAACTATTAGCCAATACGGAAAGTCGTCTGACATTTGACTTAAAATTACTTTTGAAAGTAACGCAATGTCAAATGATAATTTCACCGACATCGTCAGACCATTCTTTGTTGTATGCCAATGGATAGAAATTACATTTCGTATTTAAACGAACGAAAATACAAAAAGTATTTATTTATCAGGCATCTGAAATCGGTATTAATTTAAAGGTTAAAGCCTCATATTAAGTACATCATCTAAAATTGTGTAACGGTCAAGCTCTTACTTATAATTCACATGTATATTTCTAGAATGGATGAGAAGGTTACATATTCCTAGGAGGAGTTTTCAAATCTCGCTACATCGAAAAAAACGTTATTTTCGTAGAAAAAAGAAGGCACGTGGGTAAGAAATAATGGACCAGTAGTGCCAATACCACAGTTTTCTGGTTTTAGATCGCAGTTGATATGTTCGGCAAAGTTCAAGTTTGCAACGACACTTTGTACATGGACACCGGATACATGCTCGATGAGCCGTTGTTCTTGTTCACGCTGGATGCCTACAACAACTGCTACGACAAGCTGCGGTGGATCTACAAGGTGTTCAGCGTGACCACCGACACGGCTTGCAACACTTGGTGTCGGGCACCAGGTTAGTATCAGAGATCATATCAACTTTATATAACGACATTTCAACATCATAATCCACAGAAGTGATCTCTTTTCTCAATCCTCTACAGGGACTTTGGAAACTATCGCCGCCGCAGAATTCATCATGGAACGTGTTGCGTACGAAATGTCTCTCGATCCATTGGCAGTAAGAATTGTGAATCTAGGAATCACTTCCATCGATCTTGTGAAAATGGTGGAGAAGCTCAAACGTGATGCAGAGTACGCGGACAGACGAGCAGCTGTGGACAAGTTCAATGCTGAAAACCGATGGAAGAAAAAGGGCCTAAGGTTTGCTCTTCTTCGCTGGAAACCTATCCTAGGACAGTACTTTGATGTGACCATGACAGTTTATAGAGACGACTGCTCGGTCTCCATAACCCATGGCGGCATTGAAATGGGTCAGGGCCTTAATACCAAAATGGTTCAGATCGCTTCACATTTCCTAGGAATACCAATGGAGAAAATTCAAATTAAGGCGAATTACACCCATATAACTCCTAATAGCGAAGTATCTGGTGGAAGTTTGACGTCGATTAATGTTGGGATAGGAGTGCAGCAATGTTGCGAGCAGCTATTGGGACGACTCGCTCCTCTTAAAATTGGTGTATCGAATCCTACTTGGGAGTTTTTGATCCAAACAGCGTATTCGCTCTTAATAGATCTACAGACTCACGCTTTCGTGGCGATAGTTGATACACAAAACCATGACGTGTTTGGCGCGACGCTGGCAGAGGTGGAAATAGATGTGTTGACTGGAGAATGGGAACTGCTGAGAGTAGACTTGCTGGAGGATGCAGGCATGAGTATTAGCCCAAGCGTCGACATTGGACAGGTAAGGACTATTCTGAACCATACATAAAAAATTGCCTTTATTTCCCTTTTTTCTTTTAGAAATAGTGCATGCTTGGAAATACAATTAAGATATAATTTTTATATTGGTATATTATACATTTTTTCATATATATTGATTAGTTCCTATGTTTTGTTTTACATACATTGTGACAAAAGGATTACTGAGTGGCTTCTTACGCTTACGTATGACGATACCGAGGCACTACTTAAATATAAATATAAATAGATTGCTTCTCAATCATCCTCAACATGCGAACACACACACACACACACACACACACACACACACACACACATAGTGTTATGATAATTAGTATATAACAAATTTTCTTTTCTTTCTTTCTGTAAATTTTATATTATTGTTGTATTCCACTTATCTAAATGTTAACTGTCAAAATTATCGTAATCTATAAACCTGTTAGGTAAAAGTTTTTTGTACGAGTATATCAACCAGTCTGTATTGTATATAACTCCGGATGGGAGTAGCGGCTTCTCCTAACACAAGTAGTATTGTCATACCTAATTACCAGGAGGGGTCGGCCACATTCATATATGTTACAACCAACACCACCAAAGGGCTCTTAATGGGTCGGCATCGCGTGAGTGACGCATCTGGTGTTGCAAGCGCCTATAGGCGGCAGTAACCACTTACCAACAGGTGGGCTGTCAGCTTGTTTGCCTCCGACGTAGTATAAAAAAAAAACACGATACCAAATAAATATTTTTGATTTTTGATTAAATTATTTAACTTGATTTCTATTTTGTATTCTTATTCTAATTCATTTATTTTTTATATAATTATGTATCTTGAAATTTATTTAAGTAGGTACATTTTCTTATATTGTATTAAATACTTAACAGGTTTTGTGTAATCATGCATTAATTAATAATTATATACCTACTAAGAAATTTTATAAATATTAATAATATTAGCGTGATATTTAAATAGGGATCATCCATCTCTGGATGAAGGCCTCCCATCTCTAGCCATGTCTCTCTCTCTAGCTTGTCGGGTCCAGAGGTTTTCAGCTGTTGCGGTAACTGAACCATACATTACAATGACATTAATCGTGTTTGCTGATACTTTATGCTGTTTACAGGTGGAAGGGGCTTTTATTATGGGCCTTGGATACTGGACGACGGAGCAAATGGTGTACGATCCTAACACTGGGGAGGTGCTCACAGACCGCCCTTGGAACTACCACGTGCCGCAGGCCCGGGACATCCCGCAGGACTTCCGAGTATACTTCAAAGAAAACTCTTATTCAGAACCTCGAGTACTCGGTGCCAAGTGTAAGGAACTTTTAAACTTTTTGGGATTCGCTTACTTGATATGACTGTCTTGAAATACTCTAGATCTCTACTTCTATGATCGTCAACAACATCATGAAAACCAGCATTGTGTTAAGACATTTTCAGAGTTTTTCTTCTCTGACCACTTTCCTATTTACCTACTTCGGGTCAGCTAGTCTATCTTTGCGCTTTCTCCAAATTTGGTCTGTCAACACACAAATACATTCCCTGGGATAGATAACAGTAGAACGACTACGAAAAAGAAGACAGTATATTTATAGAGAGGGTTAATTCGGTCTAGAGTCTGATGATGTTATTGTGTGCTTGCGCAGCGATCGGCGAGCCGCCCATCTGCATGTCGGTGGCAGTTCCCCTGGCGATGCGCGAAGCCATCGCCCATGCGAGGAGTGACGCCGGGAAATCCTTCAAGGAGTGGTTCCAGATAGGTAAATTATGCAAAATGCGCTAAAGCAATCTCTCTATACTAGAGCCTTTTGAGACCTGATTAAACCATTTGACTGACCCAATACATGGTACTTTCTTGTTTTATGGATATAAAAAATATTCTGTTCATATTCTAACTCTAATACAAACGCCACACAAAGGCCCCATAAAAAAATAGTTTTCGCCTATGCGTAAGTCTCGCCGCGGGGCACCGAGTAAGTAACTAAAGCATTAAAATATTACGAGTCCTAACGGTTTAATAACAGTTTTATTAGTACATCCATCAACAAGGCAAAGAAAAGTAATTTTAATCATGTTAGCAGAGGGCACAGCGCACAAACAGTTTACATAAACAAAATGTAAAATACTGTCCACAAAACCGCGCTTCAATTTACGGCCATAGTTTTCTGGCCTGAAGCTTTATGTTTTTTATTTAATTTCAGACGGCCCGTACACCAGAGAGGCTATTCACATGCACACGGAGACAGACAGCAGCGAGTTTGTATTTACATCTAAAATAAATCATTTTCCTTTTAAATAAAAAAATATAATTACCTATGAACATGATTTCCCTTATTTTGTTCAGTCAGACTATAAATTTCCGAAAACGCAAAAGTTCGATACATGTTTACAATAAAACCTTCAGATACAATGGCTTGCCATTTTATTACCTCATGCGTAAATTCCATACCTCACATTCCTGAAAGGTCTTGCTATAAACCTTACTATTCTTCAATCAGGGTAACCTAATTTTATTTCACGATTTTTACGAGGCATTTTGATAGTTCAAGGGCCAGTATAACATAAAGCGGGTATTTTTTATTATTCAATTTATTATGTCGCATTTACTGCCGCTGTTATGTTCGGTCGTAAATTATTATGTTTTATCTGACAACAAAGAGTTTCATCTAAATCCGATACCATTGGTGTAATATACGTTGTTATATTTACACACGCAATAATAGTCGTGGTCAGAAGAATGTGCCAAAGATGTAAACAAAATTTAAATTCACATACCTATTATATCCTGCGAGATTTCAAGGCGCACCTCCACGGACGAGCATTGCAGTTCTGCAAGCTATAACTATAATATAACATATAGCAAGAAATCAAGATCATTCGTATGATTATCTATCTAGATTTCCTCTTATAGCTTGCAAGACTGCAATGCTCGCCCGTGAAGGTATACATACTATCAAGATAGCCTTGATTTCCAGATTGACTTCAGTCTATTTTTTACTCCCTTAATCATAAAATGCACAATTACCTATCTATTTATTTTAGTAGTATAAAGTATGGATCGAATGGCAGATCTGGCTGGCTAGCAGTGGCGGTGCGTCAAAAATGTTCTTAGGGAAGCCGGAAATAATTTGCCGTTCTTAATTCTTCATGAGCCGTAGTAAAAGAACTGGATGCTGAAAATTAGGCAAGCCGGTGGTAATCGAGTTAAATGGACGCGCCGCCACTGCTGGCTAGTATCAGTACTTACTCTGGATAATTTTGTGTTGCTTGCGGTGGAGAAGGCCTGTTTTACAATAAGAGACTAATCGCCGTTCATATATTGTAATGTATACTTAGGGTCGGTTGCACCATCATACGAACACAGGCCGGTCCTCGTCAAATATGGCGCCGGCAGCTGTCATCCCATAGAAACTTGTCAAACTTTCCATACAATCAGATTTGACGAACACCGCTTACGATTACAGACGGTTTGGTGCAACCCAGCCTTATTATAATGTAGCCATCTCTGAGCTTGCAGCAGCCGAATTTGTTCAACATCGTCAATATTCTAAAGTCAGTAAATATCATAAGAGCTCTAAAAAATAATTGCTTAAGAAGACAGCTTGATGTATACGCTTTAATACTGGCTATAGATATCTTATGGTTCTATAACCATAAGATTTGGCCATTAATAAGGCCAGGTATACACGAGCGACGATAAAACTCAAATTACACGAGCGAAACAATATGGAAAGCTAGACTTACACTTTTATAATGCTGGTTATACGCATAGCACTTACAACAATAAGGCACGCTATACATTAACGCTTCGAAAAAGCTAGTTATTCTGTGGCTGCTGCAGTAAGGCTAGCGCTACACAAGCTTTACTATAAGGCTGGGTGCAGACTGCCGTTACAATAAGGCTGAGTACCCAGCAGCGCTATAATAAGACTTGCTGCAGCGGCGACACAGGGGAAATTGGCCGGAGCCGCGGTTCCGATGCGATCGAGGGATAGCACACCATGGAAAAGCAGTATGCTTGAATATCATAGCAATTGATGCTATAAAAACATATTGTAACATTTGTAACTGTGTATTTTCTACTTAAACACCAGTTAACGAATTCCACAATAAAGACAAATAAAAGAATATCATTTGAGTTGGAGTAAACCCAGACCCTGGGTTTTTCCACTCAAATGCCATTCTTTTCTTTTTCTTCATTGTTAAATTGGTAATTGTGGCCAACTTTAATTAATCACTGCTTTGCTGCGCTTACCTTTACACCACCAAAAATAATGCAAGGCAAAGATTCGCTGGATGACGTAGTGATCTCGGTGGTGTAAAGATAAGCACGCTGGTCCGGCAAACCAGAGGCACAGGCTCGATTCCCGTCTGGGGCTGCGTGCGTGATCACGCACGGTTAACTTTTCCTTTGTATTTGTTCTCTGTATCAAATAATTAGAAATTTAATCGTGGCAACTTCTACGTTAAATTAAAACGAATCAAAATAATTTAACAAAATAATTTAATTCGTAACAATGGTATGGTGGTGGTATTATATATATATTTATTCTTTTAAGCTTCCATACAATAATGATGTCTCATCATCATCATCAAAGAGCCAAGCTCTTGTCGGTGGAGCAATTTCCATATGTATCTCTTTCTTGAGCCTATCTGACCGCCTGATATGACACCGATGCCTACGTAAGCAAAAATCTCGTAGAATGCCTCGAAATCGTTTTGTCTTACTGCTAACGCTCGGATTACTGTGACAGAGAGGATAAAAGAGGAGCGCTTAAGCGCTCGAGCCCAACCCTTTTATGATACAAAGCAGATTTCATACTCAACTCAGCGCGACTCCGCTATTTATTTACGCCATGTTTTAGTTTTCTTTTTAAATTTCACAACGAGACCTAAAAAGGCTCTTTATTTACTTTAGTTTAACAATACCGATGTTTATTTTATTTTTGTCACACGTTACTTTTAGGGATGTTCTTATAATTAATACGAGCCTATACTCGCGACTCAGTCTATGAGTACACGGAATAAATTAATAACACTGTCATATAATTTACTCTTTCCACTCACATACATTTTTAATTATTATCTTAATTTTATTACCCATTTAATACCTTTTTTTTTGTCACTCAGAGAAATGCATGAAACTGCATACCACTACGTAACCTAAGGCTCCGGGGGAGAACCAGAAATTACGCATTGGTTATGTGGGGCTCTCCAGTCCAGAAGGGACTAGCCTACCCACTAAAACTCTGGGATGCTGCCCTCTCGTGCCTTAATGGTGATGCCGTGAGATCGTACATTCTACCACGACATCACCGGCACCGGCATTTAATACATGGGTTTTTCAAGCCTTACCTTTACACCACATGAAATAAAATTAATCTAGAGTCTAAAATTGACAAAATTTGATCACTCATATTGCTTATTACTTTGATTTTACTTTGAGTAGTTGAGTTTGATTGCGATTACTTTGAGTTTAAAACTGATATTATGTTTTTATTGCATTAGACCAGACTACCTTAAATCTATCGATCTAAACTTACACGATTTTCACACAATTATAATTTATTTACACTTATTAATTTATTTACCTTTTGTAAGGTTTTTGCCCGACGTTACAAAAGGTAAATAAATTATAAGTGTACGCGATTAAGTCCCGTTTTCCAATAATAATGTACCTTAAATCTAATGTAATAAAGTCATGAGTGAGATTAGTTTCTATTACAAAATATTGCCCAAAACGTTGTGTCTTTAATAGAAACTTCATTATAGCAGTATTAAAGTAGAATACCCAATGCATTAAGAGCATAATGTGAGTGTCAAATTCAAAATAAACGTACTGTATATACTTGTTAATATATTATGTACCTACTTAAGACTGTTCATGTATGTGTCACTAGCACGCAACATCGTGGGGTCTCGAACTATCGCGTAATTTAAGCTGAATCTGTTCAGCTGTGCAAAGGCAACAAAGAGAAAGATTTTCCCATTTATAATATAAGTATCAATTCGCCGTCAATCGTCAATGTCAGCCGTGTGTAATTCATATATTTTGCTAGTAAAAATGTAGCAACTCCGCCCATTATCTATGATTCGAGTGGAAATTGGATTGAAAACAAAATAACATTTTCCAAGGATTCTAGCTTAATCCTATTTCCTGAAACAAAGGTTTTTGTTTCGCATGATATCATATAACAGATGAAGATAAGACGGCGAACGCAATCATAGTAACCTACGAGCGTATTTGATAAGTTTTATTTGCTTCATTGAAGTCTCATTTAGTGGACAAACTGGACAAAGGCAACGTGAAAAAAACTTATCAAGAAGAGTACGCAGTTAATCAGGCTTTCAAACCAAGCTAAAATAAGCTTTCTTTCAAAATAAATTGACAAAAAAAACTACCTATAAGTCATTTTTGAAACAATGCTTTCATTCTACTAATACTATAAAGTAAAGTTGCTTTGCAAAATCGATGAACTTTAATACGTGAATTAAGGTTCAATAAGTTGAAGATTAAAAACTACATACTTACAATACATTAGGTATTTATTTGAAGCAATTAATTATTATCAACTATTGGTGAACCGAATCCCAGCAAAGTACATTTGGTATTTAAGGTTGTGAAAGGCCAGGAACACAGAATAGTATATAGTTACACGTACCACTTCTTTGGGCAATAATGGATTACTTTGGGCCCACTATATTCAATGTTTAGAAAGCCAAAATTATAAAACGTACTTTAAATAACAAAAAGATTACAAAAAGTAACACAAACTAACAAAAATATAAAAGAAATATATTCAGAAAAACAATAAGAAAACGGCTGCCGTGTTCACTTATCATCAGGTGGACCGTACCCTTGTTTGCCACCGTGATCATCATCCTCCTAGCGTTATCCCAGTACAGTTGCATCCTGAAGGATGCCTGATGGGGTCCGCTACCTAATCCCAAGATTTTGGCGTAGGCACTAGTTTTTACGAAAGCGACTGCCATCTGACCTTCCAACCCCAAGGGGAAACTAGACCTTATTGGGATTAGGTTTTGTCAATTGAGTGGGCAACTTGACTGTTAGAAGTTCTCAAGCCGCCCGAAGGCCTCCAACTTGGCTTAACGACTGCTGCCATAGAGCGCAACCGGGATCAACGGCTTAGCGTGCCTTCCAAAGTACAGGAGCGCTCAGTTAGTATAACCACTCAAAGCGGTCACCCATCCAAGTCCTGACCGCTGCCCACGTTGCTTAACCTTAGATACCGCAAGCGGTACGCAGGCGCCGCTGGGCCACGAGCGCTCTAGCGAGCTTGTTTGCCACCGTCGTTGTATAAAAAAAGAAAGGAAGAAAAAATAATTAATAATAAATAAAAAACAAATAATATTTCTAAATTAACATTAACTATGAATAAATAATATTTAAAAAAAAAATTATTTATGTCACACCTGGCCATAAAGTGGCCATTATCGCACGCTCCGCGCGTGAAAAAACCCACTTCCTGGCCAGTGGGTGACATGAAATTTTGTACTTACCACGGGCGATAATAAAGAAAGCCTCAGATCGCATATTTATCGCCCTTGCCTTCGGCTCGGGCGTAAAATACCTGCGATCTGAGACATTCTTTGTTTTATCGCCCTTGGTAAGTAATGTACTATTGCACCGTCCCGACCAAAGTGGCTCATCGGCGGAAATGATGATACTTAACTTATACACAACTCGACCTAGTCGACCTACGCTCCGTGCGGAAGACTTCGTTCAACTTGAAACCATGGCAAGCAGTAAAGCAGACTTGGACAGAACTTTAATATTGAAATTTAAGATACACACGGAAACTTGATCAATATCGGAAGAAGTTGCTAGCTTATGACAGGATCCAATTAACCGGTTCGATAAGTTCGTTAATTAGTCGAAGCGGACAATCGATGGCGACTGTCGCAGTTCGCCGAATTCATTTCCAGAAAGGCCCGTCCTGGATAGCAATGAGTACCAATTTGTAAAAATAGGTACTTAAAATAGGGGGGAGCGCTCGTGGCCCAGCGGCGCCTGCGTACCGCTTGCGGTATCTAAGGTTAAGCAACGTGGGCAGCGGTCAGGACTTGGATGGGTGACCGCTTTGAGTGGCTACCTAGCGTGGTTTAACTGAGCGCTCCCGTGCTTTGGAAGGTACGTTAAGCCGTTGATCCCGGTTGCTGTCTATGGCAGCAGTCGTTAAGCCAGGTTGGAGGCCTTCGGGTGGCTTGAGAACTTCTAACAGTCAAGTTGCCCACTCACTTGACAAAGCCTAATCCCAATAAGGTCTAGTTTCTCCTCGGGGTTGGAAGGTCGGATGGCAGCCGCTTTCGTAAAAACTAGTGCCTACGCCAAATCTTGGGGTTAGGTAGCGGTACCCAGGCATCCTTCAGGATGCAACTGTACTGGGATAACGCTAGGAGGATGAATGAACGCCTCTACCTTCGTGTTGGCAGTACTGTGAGTTATGTGCTGTTACAGTCCCCAGCAGATAAGAATTAAATCCTGACAGCTGTCATTTCAGACTATAGAAAATTATAGTAATATAATGAGCGGCTAGAAACTTTTTACCTCCTTACCTCGGGTACCTTTACAGTTTTGTAAACTTTTGTGGAGCATTTAAATATTGTGTACCCATATCTCTTTTACAACTCTGAATATGACGGGTGCAACCCGTGTCGAAACGTCGGTAACAAAGATAAATACATAAATATCGCGTTAGACCCGTATTAAAGAAATCTTTTACATAATAGCGCGAGACTTTTAAATGTTACATTAATTTGTAAAATTTGTTATATTCTAATTTAAATTTGTTATGTTAAAATATTAATTTGTAAAATTTGTGATAAAATATTTAAAAATACTAATATTATAAATTAAGAGCCTTCGAATCGAGCCTGATTTTATTATTGAAGTCGAATAATGTTTTTGTTGTTGAAGACTTCCGTAATGTTACATCAAACCAAGTCGAATCGATGACCATTGTCCAGAAGATATTATTCTTAGTTGCGAAAAACTCTGAAATCGCGGCTTCCGTTCAAGTTTAAATTGAGCCAAAGCTTTCAGATCTGAGGGGCGTGACGTCGCAGTCCGCTCTTTGAAGCAGTAAGGCTATGCGAGCACGAGGAAATTTTGTCCCCGCAAGTCTCTGTCACACTTATTGTAAGTGCGATAGAGACAGAAATACTGTCGCGGAGACAAAGTTGCCTCGTGCGCGCCTAGGGTAACAAGTCTTTACAATTTATTTGCGTACGGTCGGTCATTTTTGTGATATAGGTGTATTTTATCAGTATGAAAAAATACACTTACTCATAGGTGAATTAAATTATTAAATTGAATATAAAAGCCATCTATTCTATGGTACTCTTTTTTCTTAACGACAAAAATAAACTATTAAATGATTACCATGGTTTATATTTTATGTAAACTTTGCGTTTTGTCTCAAAATGTATGAAAGTGGTATGAAAACGTGAACAGCGCCTCTGGTGGTCACTAGTGGAAACTAAAACAGCGAGTATATAACATTTGTTGCTAACCGATGAACGCGCGTATTTCAAACTCGGTGAGAGCGTTTTCATACATTTTGAGACAAAACGAAAACGCGTTCGAATTAGTTAATGTTTCGAAAAAACTTATACTAGAGCTACAGTTTATAAGATACCAATTCAAAATGGGTTAAAGCACTACTATTCTAATCTAAATTCTTCTTAATTTTACAGTAAATACTCACATTGCCATACATACTGTATTGAAGCGATACGCTGCGCCACGCCAGTTCCTTCTACTTGATATTCAGAGCGCTTTATGCCGATTCGTTTGAATTTTGATAGTTCGCACGATGACCGAACCTTTTCTTGCTAAGTTGGTTGAGCGAATCTTTTTGCCTAGCTCCATTTCGTTTGAGCCTGGGTTTTTTTAATATTAAAAATGGGATTGCTAATGGTAGCCAGGGGGCAAATATGAGGCCGACGGTGAATCGAGTTAACCCAGAAAATGCCTATTCACTCGTGCCTTAAAGAGGTCCAGGTTATATGAATTCGGAAATACAGATGCCGGCAGGGAATTCCACCTAAGGATAGCTAGCTCTTGAATTATGATCATAATTTAATAGAGAGTGTTTATAAATTAAAAAAAAATCCATATGCCTGCCTAAGTATGGAAACCGCTTACACAATTTGACAAAACCGGTTGAGAAATGCGACCTGGGAGGTTACCGAGAACTACAAACGAAGTTTTCTAACTTCTAGATAAAACTTCGTTTGGGGTTCGCGCTGCGGTACGGTAGCTCCTCTGTATACGAGAACAGCCGGACAACTTGCCAGACAAATCCAATCTTTTGTGACATGTACGTGTTTTAACTTGTTATTGCGTGCAATAAAATGCTTACATACATACATACATACAAATGGGCACGCAATTTTGCCGAAGCTGAAACAAAGACGCTTCAAGCTCGTTCAGTTAATAAACTGACTTAATTGACGACCGCTTTAGCTTAGTTGGTACTGGTAGTGACCCTGCCTACGAAGCTGTAGGTCCCGGGTTCGAATCCCGGCCAGGGCATTTATTTGTGTGATGAGCAGGAATATTTGTTCCTGGGTCTTGGATGTTTTCTATGTATTTAAGTATCTATCTATATTAGTATGGTATATCGTCGCTTAGTACCCATAGTACAAGCTTTGTTTAGTTTGGAACTAATAGGTTGATTTGTGTAAGATTGTCCACAAATATTTATTTATAATCAGATAATCACGTATAGTACGGTACGAGTATTATAAAATTATACAGTGTACTCGACCAAGCTCAATGTGATCCTTTAAAATACCATCGGACTTATATACATTAATATTCTATACTACCACTAATATAAGGGTCAGTCAAGCAATTTGATTCCTGGGCCACTTCGTACCTTGTCATAGTGAAAATCTAAATTGAAGCCTCTAGAGATCATGACTAGTTACGAAGACTTCGTAACTACGAAGCGGCCAGAAATCAAATTGCTTGACCAGTACATTTATTCTGGCTTTAACTCTGTCCTGTCTGTACGTAGCTTGACACCTGTAATGCACATGAGCGATACAAAAGTTATTTGGGCAAAATGATAAAAGCTCCACGGAATGCCAATAAAAGAACGCAATCGAGCGGAGACGATGAATGGCTGGCTTCAGTCGCTGTACAATCGCCTGGAAAACCTGTTCCATTGTCACAATACATCGCACTTTGCTCACTAGGCCTGGAAACTTGTATCATAAAGGTGCCCATAAAAGGAATGATATCGCCTATGTTTACAAAACGTCGCTTTGCCTTTCGGGAATTTCTAGGTGGAATTTAGAAATTTGTTCGATTTAGCCTTGAACATTTGTTTAAATAAACTTTAAATAAATAAACTAAACTTACATAACCAATATTATAGGGAAACTACGAGGCAATGATATAACACTAGTAACTAATGTTATATCATTGCGTCGTAACGTTTATTTTTCGACGCTATTTATTCCAATCACATCCCAATGCGTTTCTTTCGTTTTCGCATATTCACATTAGGGCCATGATATATCGATTGAAAGAGACGCCCTTATGTTTTTCGCTCACGACAAAACGGGATGCAACACTCTTCGAGATTGCCTTTTAGACAAATCTCGTTAAATATTTGACTGTGTGCAGGTTTATTCAATTTCCTCTTGACAAAGTTTAGATGAGGTAAAATACCATCATATTAACTTAATCGTGTCTTTTAGTAATGCGTTGTTTTAGTAGGCTGAGTAAAAAAAGGAAAATTTAGACTCAACTTTGTTTTTTTTTTCTATCGAGAAAATTTTAAGCAATCATGTTTCGGCTATTGTCAGAAACACAATCATATAGTCAAGAATCATATAACTGAAAATCAGTCCATATTTTTTCCTCGTCTGGGCAGAAAAGCGTTTCAAAGTTTCTCAATTTCTCGTTGTAGCGCCTTAGAGAGTTAGAGGCACAGGGAATATTTAATGTTTTTACGGCGTTCCTTTTTGGTAATTGTCGTCTAATTGAATATTGTTAAAATATTTTAGCCAAATAGCAAGATCGGTTCAGATTCTTATATGATCAAGTCGCGGTTTGTCTTATTTTTGTATATATTTAATCGTCAGCTGACATTTTCAAGTTTCGCCCTAGAACGCGTTTACCCTGAAACAACAGCGTTTTATGAATGAGATAGCATGGACACCCAGTTGCCACTGATGCAGCAGCTCACTAGTCGATACTTAATGACAGGACCAAGTAGAATGGAAACTGCTACCACTATCTCCGCGAGGAACACGCTGTATGATCAGTGTACAAGAAAATTGGATAAACAATAGGTATATAAGTGCTCACTTGACCACTACTACTTTATGTATATGTCGCAGACAAATCGTATAATACGCCGTATTACATTATGCCTAGGCGTTTTACAAAACAGAGCTGTTTTGTATTACGGCGGGTCAACGATTAGGCGGATTGAATACGGCTGAATGAAAGCCGTAATGTGTTCGGCGATTTGCGTTCTTCAATTCGCCTAGCCGTAATGCAAAAAAGCGGTTCAGTCAGATTATATAATTCGCCGTAATACATTACGGCTAGCCTTTTCGCAAAATAGCGTCGTTTTAGCTGTCACCTCTTTTACAGCTTTTAGTTCCCATTTCTAACACTCGCAGCGCTGTTTAGCAATGACAATCCGGCCATTTTGTAAAACGGCTAGCCGTAATGTAAAACGGCGGATTATTAAATCCGGCAAATACAATCCGGCTAAACGTGAGCCGCCATATTGTAGAACGTATTGCAATGACGATCCGGCTAAACGTTAACCCGCCGTATTACAAAACGGCTCTGTTTTGTAAAACGGCTAGCCGTAATGTAAAACGGCGGATTATACAATCCGGCTGCGACATATATACTTTAAACTAACGCTGATGCTAAAAGCTAATGTTGGTTGTTTCTTTTTAGCCCCATCTCACCGGAATATCGCAGATTTCGTATCGGCTGCGATATTCCTCACTCGTCCTCACTCGTGTGAGGGTCCGATCAACTTATTAGACGAACATTAAGTCTTAGTCTACTCTATTACCTATATAGTCGAAAAAACTATTACATTACGGATACGGAAGTTGGCAGTGATAGCGTTCTGCACGGCACGGGCAATAAAAAAATTAATCAGGTACTGTGATATTGTTATACATATACATACCTACTTTATGTATACAACTTTGAATACAATATAAATCGCAGAGTTGCTTACGCTGGTTCAATTTTCTCGGGGCAGAGCAGAAGTTTATTTTTGGGGGGGGGGGGGGCGATTTTCGAGTGTCGAACGCTCGACTTTTCACTCGACATCTGTCAAAACATCATAGTTTCACTTTCACTTTCAAAAAGCTTTCACTTTTACCAATAATCGATTTATCATACTTGAGTCACTATACTAATCAAATCTTATCACAAGACCAAATTTCTCCGTCTAAACCCATACCTCGAGAATATTAAACAAGATCCGTGCCATTGCATTATCCATCAAATATTTGAGCAGGTTAAAATATTGCTCATATTTTTTACACACTGTATAAACCGCGGCTGCTTCGTCTAGACAGTGTTTGTTATTCGCGACACGTTAAGCAATTTTTTAAACACAATCGCCCGCCGTCCACATAATTGGGCGCCTCGCGGGTTATTGCAGCAAAGCTCACAAAGCTTGAAAAGCTCCGTTGTATGGCTAGACAGGATCACTTCTATGAAACACGCTGTATTATAATCTTATGTTCGTTGCACAAAAATAATGTAAAGGAAAGGAGAGATTGCACACTGAAGCAAAAAGGCAGGAATGGCAGGATGGTAATACGTGTCGTGCCATGTCTCCCTATTTATGTGAAGTTAAAAAAAAAAGTTCGTCTCGTTTGCACTCCTTAAATAAAAAAGTGTCTCCAAGAAAAAACAATCTTAAATATCATCGTTTTATATCAGAATGTACTGACAAATGTGTAGTAATTAAACCGTTAATTTAATACAGTATAATAAAATAACGTGGTTTTTCAGTATGCATCGATATTACTACATAGAAATATAGCAAGGACCTAGTTGTATATTTGTTTTACTTAATCGGTGGGTGTCTAAAAAAATATATTAAAGGAAAGAAATTATATTTTCTCTCACGTAAACTACTGATATAATTATACTGAGAAGATTCTGATTTCTGATTCAATTTCAGAGACCAGGAAATTGCCACGGAAGCCGAAATGCCAGGTCACATTTCCTCTTACATCTCTCGACTAAACTCAGATAATCGGAGACTCCTGTTTTCGAACAAACAAAGCACTTAATTGGCTGCCATTTTGCAGTTTTCCCTCGCCCAGTTCCCATTTCAACACTAATGCTCCAACGATTCATAAACCGACTACTTAATCAGCGTCTGGCATAAGTTGACCTCCGTGCTCCAAACAATCACATGTAATCGGGGGTCACAGTTACACTGGTCGATAATGTAGCCATTTAATGTGAATACAACTAACGACTAAGACAACTAAGCAATTACTTCCGTAATTACAAATGTGCAAGTGCTCTCCCACTTTGCTGCAATGACTCCACACCATCCAAGTTCGACCTTATAGCCTTGATAATAGGGGTGATATTAGTGTGAACTGAATGTGGAGTTAAGAGGGTAGTTTGAGAGAGATAATGGGTATGTTTTATTGGAGTATTAATCAGCTCGAACGGCACTTGGTTCACTTTATTGCCGGTCGATTGAATAAATTGTAAAGGAAATTACCTAAAGTAGAAAGAGTATCGGTAGAGTCTGCTACATTTTTGTAGCTATCTGTAGGTACATATTAAAGTCTTACTCCGTATTTAATTGTAAGTATACAATACTTTATTCCTATTTAAATTTTAAATAGCTAATATCTGGGCGACCGAGCTTTGCTCGGCGTTTTCCCGTACATGAGACCTAGCTAGATCATTGCTCGTCCCCGAAAACCCCCACATACCAAATTTCATCAAAATCGTTGGTGCCGTTTCCGAGATCCCCGAAATAAATATATAGAAATATGTATAGATATATACAAGAATTGCTCGTTTAAAGATTTAGCGTAAGTATTAAATCGCTGTAAAGTTTTCGCTGTCATGCTACACAACTTTAAATCCAAATATATTTAAACAAATTAATAATAAAAATTAACACAAGACATCAGTCAACAGACAAGCATGTCTGTTCCCAAGCATGCTCGTCTGTTTTGTAAATTAATAACTCGGCGAGTAATTTATCCGGATGCGTATATTTTTACTGAATTTCTTATATTTTACAAATTACTACGAGTATGTACTGAATCGCCAACAACATAAGAACTATTCTAATGAGCATGATAAGCAATTAATAAAAATGAAATGAAGGCGGGTGAAAATAACTTTTTCACTTCTCATGCTCGAAAAGTGTGTCATATTAGACTTGTGAAGCGGGGCTAAAGTAGTACATTTAAGCCATAGGGAAAATATGCATACATATTTATGATTTACAAAACATTTTAATTTGACCAATCAAAATACTTCACCGATTAAATCCACCAATCACAGAAAAGTAATTTGAGAGATTAAAAAATATTTGGTAAAAATCTCAACCAACCAGAACACAGCTGTACTAAAATCGATCGATCAGGAAAGACGTTTAATTTTCAGTTCTCTAAAGATTAAGTGGTGTCTATGGTCAAAGCAATTACTCCTCTTAAAAGAAAAAAAAAGCGCATGATGCATCTCTTTCTTTAATATAGAAAAAGAAAGGGAGGCGAATACGCAAAGCAAACACGCATAGCGAGGCATATGGTGCTGGCCTTAGAAAAAAAACATGCTGTGAAATTAGACATACGCCCGCCAAGAGTTAAATTATTCATTTAAGCTGGATAATTTGTGTTTATGTGTTTTCTCGCAATCGAAGTGAAAAGTAGAGTGTATAACTCGGGCCTAAAAACCATATTACCACTCGAACAATTTTCCCTCACTACCTTCGGGAAAATAACCATCTTGTGGTAATATGGCTTACTTTAGACCCTTGTCAAACAATCTACTATTGTTGTTGTTGTGTGCGTCAGTGTAGGCGTTATGAGTTCACCTTGCCTATGTGTTCGTATGTGTCACAACTACATGTTACTTAAATTTTTACATGCGTTAATATTTTACCAATACAAAAGAAAATTGTATTTAATTAAGAAATAAGGAAAATATGTGTATATTAGCTATTTACTGTGTGTTATACATATTTCATTAAAAATGTTAAGTCATGTTACATTCGGCAACGCACTTCGTAACACGAGTTACCAATAATTAACATAAAATTACAATCAAACGTGCGTAGCATTACTATGCTAGTTGATTAGTAGATACACTACACAATGACGTCACAGATTAACAAGATAATACCATTAAGCTAATTAATTTGACCATGATTAATTACATAATTACACACCGCCACAAGTGCTTCACAAACCGTGTCGATTGTTGCGTCTCCAGCCGATGTTTGCAGCTATCTCCATAATTAATTCACGTAGTTAAGCTATTAGCAGATAATCGTGATGGACGCAGGTGGTATGTAAGCGGGTTACGATTACGAATAACCTAATTTGATATGATAATGTGTCTCAACATGACTTGGTGTAAAGACATTGTGAAGATCGATCAGTGACTGGAATGTAAGTAACATTGTAAACACGATTCATACGACAAACCAAGGTACGTACGGTCAACCAATTTGATTTCTGGGAGGCAATCGAGAAACGTGCTAAGAGGCTCATAGGAAAGGACTCTCTTTGCAATGCGAGGCTGCAAAGTCTAGAGCATCACCGCAAAGTTGCCAAGTCTTTCAGTTTTCTACCGGTTGCATTTCGGGGAGTGTGCTGAGGAATTACACGACTTAATTCCTCCCGCCCCTTTCTACCATCGGACGAGCAGGGATACGGCAAGGCGACACCGTTTTACGGTGGCAGTTCCTAAAACTCGCACGAAGCGTTTTGCTTCCACTTTTATCGTGAGAACAGCCAAGCTGTGGAACTCCTTGCCGGATTCCTTGTTCCCTGTAAACTACAACCTTTCGGTCTTCAAGGTGAGAGTGAATCGGTATTTGCTAGGTAAGCGCGTTCCATCCTAGACCGCAATATCGCTTACTAGAGATGCAACGGACATCCGGTTGCTATCCGGTATCCGGCCTATCCGGCCATTATTTTTGCTATCCGGCCGAATACCGGATAGTTGCGCACTATCCGGCCGGATACCGAATAGTGATTCTTGCCATTATTTTAGACAAATAAAATAAACACAGAATGAAGTACAAGTTCACAACGTATACACTACTATACACATTAAACAAAAAAAAAACGTATCTATTCAGCAAAATAGGCGGGTGCACGTGTAATGCATACGAAATAGTTTCGTACGTACTGACCTAATAAAACTCGTTTCTTGCCTAGAAAACGGTCCGCGCGAACCTACAATACGTAACAGGTTGAAATCCTGCACGATGCGCCCGCCGCCAAACTAAAATGTAGGTATCGTTTGGCCGGCCGAATATTCGGCGGCCGGATACCGGATATTCGGCCGGTGATGAGGCCGAATATCCGGTATCCGGTATCCGGCCAAACAACTATCCGTTGCATCTCTATCGCTTACCATCAGGTGATATGTGGTCAAGCGCAAACCTATATAATAAAAAAAAGAGAGATTTCTGGGCCACTTCGTACCTTGTCACAGTGACATTGATATAAGATCTCAAGCGGCTTTCATATTGGTTTTCACTGTGACAAGGTACGAAGTGGCCTAGAAATCAAATTGGTTGACTGTACCATGGTTTTATATCATATTCCTGAGCCGAAAAGAACTGTATATTCTCGAAAAAAAAACCAATATTTCTTAGTTTCTTAGCACGTTGCAGTAGCTCTAGTATAAGTTTTTACGAAACAAAACACTAACCAACGCGTTTGCGTTTAGTCTAATTTTGTAAGGCAACGCGAGCAGCGCCTCTGGTGGCCTTAAGTGGTAACTATTTTTTTCCATATAAATTAAGATTAAACGCAAACGTGTTCGTTCGTGTTTTGTTTCGACACGACACGACACACAATCTCATAGCCAACGACACACCCGGTTTCCATCCATATCCATACCTACATAACTGTCTGTCTGTCTTTCTGTCTGTTACCTCTTCACGCTGAAATCACTGAACCGATTTGGATGAAATGTTGTTATGGAGATAGTTTTTGTCCCGGGGAAGGATATAGGATACTTTTTATCCCCGAAATCATCCCTGATGGGACACTCTTAGTACTCGTATGCTAGAGCCATAACTAGGGTGCCGCTCGTGGCGCCTGAAATAAAAGAATAGCAATTCTTTTAGAACGAGTTCTACGCGTACAAAGTCGCGGACAAAACCTAGTGCCTAGTAGTAAATAAGCAGAATAAGCAAACGATATTCAAATTTGCAGTTACCGTTCTACAAACACACGTACAACAGTGTACACGCTAGCTAAATATCCATGAAAGCTGGAAAACTTGGAAATTCTAGCTGCGTTCAAAGCTAAAGTATCATCGATTTCAGCATTTACCATCTTGATATGGAAACGACATTTCAAAAATGTATTCACTTGAATATTTGCTGGAATCCCAACATGTTTGTGCACCGTGCAGCGGCGGCGAGAAGCAACTATTGAGAGGAATTGTCGTGATTGTGGAACATTTGGGTTACGGAACTTGGACTAGATGACCGAGCAAGCGAAGCGTTTGCGTTTTTAGCTTGGTCAAAAATGTAGCTTTCGTATGATCCGCTTTTCTTCTTTACAGGTCGTATTTTTCAATCGATTCTCGTGAAATTGTATATGAACTTATATGGTCGATATATGGTGGTAGTTTATGTTGTAGGCAATCATTAAAAACGTAAAAATATATCACTCGTTAAGTCTGTCTACTGCTCACAGAGCCTCTAATTTTAGAAGTGATGTGAGCTTACTGATATCGCAGACTTCCTCACCTGACGGGTTACCTGACTGGGTTCCAACTGACGTGTTAGGTTTGCGAAGTACTTGGTAAGGAATATACCTAGTAAGTATATCATGCGCAGAAGCGGGGTAGTACATTTCGCTCCGCTTCCGCGCATCAGAAAACACTAGGGACGCCATTAAAAGCGGTACTGACTCGACTGCAATTTGACACAGACCTGACAGATCTCTCTTATCGTGCGCCCTCACCATGGTCTAAGAAAACAAGGCCTGCCATTCCAGATCATGACACAAAGTGACGTCACTGTCGAGGACACACTCACACTTACGTACGCATACCATAGGCTGATGCCGTAGTTTCTGTCACCCATACTACTATCCGATGTACCGGATTAATTGATTGACCTGGCGCAATCATAGGCCTCACCGACAAATTAGAAAGTCACCTTGCGTATGTTTGATGTCATTCCTGCAGTGTGATTAGGTACTTAGCTACCTAATAACACTGCAGGATCACCAGAGAAAAATACTCCAGTTTTCAGCGAACAGAATTAAAATCGAGATGTGGCAAAGATATGCGTGTTGGGTGAGGGATAATGCTGCGAATACACCGGCGGCCCGGAGGTAAGAAAGAAAAGTTCCATGCTTCAACAACTCGAAACTTCTCGAAGATCCAACATCAATGAAAGAGTTGAATGGACACTTGGTATTCAGTTTGTCTTAGAATACGAATCTATAGGTACATACCGCTTCAGGGTTGGAATAGGTGAAACTTGACAATTGAAACATGTTAAAGAAAAATTATACTCTGTGAATCGGCGACACGGTGTGTACCATGACATGACTAAAAGATAGATTAAGGCGACTTCCTGATTTGTCGGTGCGGAGGCGGTATGATATGAGAAAACTGTCAAATGTCAGTGTCAACTGTCAGTCAACTCAGTACTACTTTTTACTGCGCCCCTACATTTAAATGAGTGCTTCCTGACTGGCACGGGATGCGTGGAAGCGGGACGATGCGAAGGCAGTACTGGTCCGCTTCTGCGCATAATATTACTACTGCGCAGTGTCAAGTGGGAATCTTTGCGACGTCAGTAAATTTACGTCAAGGAAGAAAATTACACATATCGATCCCGCCCCGCCAATTCAGCAAGTCGCCTTATACTGTTGTGTGCACAGTCCGTCACGACAAAGATAGGTATGTTTACATTGATTGTCGACAAATATTATGTATGTATGAATGTATTAAATTTATCGCGTTATTACAATGTAATAAGGTTCAAAGTGTTAATATTTCTTTGATGGCGATACATACAACGACATAGACTTAAACGCCTCCGTATCAAAAGGCTTATATCGAAATCCCCTTCAGACCAGTATTGTATTCTCATGATCTTCCCTACAAAGGATCCTTTACAAACATACAACACACAAACACAGACACACGACAGGCCGCCTCCGCGCGTTCGCACATCAGGTCTCGCCATTACCATAAATGAATTATTGACGAATGCAAAATAAGCGGCTGTTGAAAAAAAATGTATTATTCAGAATGGTAAGCCAAGTTCGGGAGTAATGGAGTGTGCATTGTCACTGTGACTCCTGTCGGCCTAATGTACCTGCAATGACTTGGCTGTAATGTTTGAACCAGGGACTAGTTACATAGACAATGTCATTCTACATTGTGGCCATCTACGTGTACACGTATAACACGTCTGGCCAACTCTACTGTCACGCATGCAATAGAGTATTCAAGAGCAAGTTTGGCCTAGCCAGCCATATCAGAGCTCACGATAGGGCAAATACATAGTTTGTCAGGGTCGCCGTCATCGAAATCGATGAGGAGGACTATATACATTGTGGCGAATTTTTAAAATAATGAGTCTGCTGTAGCACTGATTTTATAATACCTATGCTATGTGAATCACTATGTGACATTTTCTTACTTAACGTAAACTTACTGACGTCGCAAATATTTATTTCTACTTGACTGTCAGTATTACATTTGCGCAGTGGTAATATCATGCGCACAGAAGCGGACCAGTACTGCCTTCGTATATCGCCCCGCTACCGCACATCCCGCGCCAGTCAGGAAGGTACTGAGTCGACTGGCAGTTGACACTGACATTAATGACAGTTTTCTCATATCGTACCGCCTCCGCGCTGACAAGTCCGGAAGTTACCTTAGACCTCTGCTTAACACAATAGCAAAAGCTCCTAATAAATGTGTTAAAAATGGTCTAAATATCATACGAAATTAATCGTACGTATTACCAGTCTATATACCTAATTCACTTGTCTCTGTTAACAAAGTTCTGATTTCGAACGGGTCGGCTTACTGGCACAATCGGACTCAATTGTGGCGACTACTGATAAAAATTAATCTGGGACTAAAAGTTTGGGACCTCATTAAAGTTGATGAATACATTTAAATATATTTCTTAACAGGAAAAAAGTGACATCTAGTTCACAATTTTGTGAATTCGGAAAAGAAAATTAAACCTGTAAGTAGCTTAACGATTATACCTAGTACTTTTTCTTTTCTTTCCTTCACGTAGCTAGTACATTTATCTCACGAGCCCGGGTAAGCCATGGTTGTATGTTGAGCTATACATGCACAATTGACAACATTTCATATTTTTACCTACTTTATTTTATGAACTAGTTAGACAATAGGTAAAAATCTAAGCCACCCGTATTTTTTCTTTTTCAATTTAACTCAATATTTCATACAAAAAAACGTTGAAAAGTAGGTCATTCCAAAAGGGCGTAAGTAAAATATGACGTCATCTTCCCAACAAGAATCCAGAGCCACTCCAGAGCAGCGATTGTCTGTACTCTGTACTAAGGTCTCCCTGAATACAGCGAGGAAGATGACGTCAACTTTCGGTTTACAGTAATTTGCGATTTTTTCCAAAATTAACGGTGAAAAAAAACAAAAAAATTTTTTTTTGTGTACAGTCAGCAGCAGAAGTAGGTATACAATCGAGGTGCTCAGAGAGAGGTGTACGTTTCAATTGTCAAAAAGATATTGACAGCTAGGCTAGCATTTACCTGTGAGCGGTCAGCACGTCAGAAATACCTGAGCAGTCAGTATTCAAAAAATTTGACACACATTAAGAATTACTAACACCTTAGCAGTCAGAAAACCACTCGTATCTAAGCAGTCAAAATGTCAATAATATCTGAACAAACTCGAGGAAAAGTTTACAGCCATCCATTAAATAAGAAGAATATTGATTAGAAAGTGTCTAAAATTGATCTTACTTTCTGGCAGCGGATGTATATACCTACCCGATTAGATTATCTAAAAAAACATTCTACATATTTATTTACTTCAAACTTAAAGTATGTACTCGATATATATCTTGTATATCGAGCGGGACTACAAACTACGTAATTAACGCATTCTCTGTCGGCATTTTGTTTCGAATTTTCACCTGAAGTCATCTCTATCCAATGCGATTAAGGTAAACGTCCCAGTACTTGACACCTTATAGTGGCCAAGAGATGACACTTAATATTCGCCTCTGACATCATGACATAAGATTGAAAATGGCATGTATTGGGTAAGTGTCGAGCATATGGATGTTTACCCGCTGATAATGCCTAAATACCAAAAAAGTCGCCTTAATAGCTCTGAAAATATTTTATATAATAATAGAGTAGTACATTAAACAGGGGTTATGTATTCATACCACTGATCTCATATAATCTGTACATAAGTTAAATCACATAATAGTATCCTGCAAAAGATACAGAATTTTGTAGCCGTATAAAACCATTAAATATATAATCAGTAACTGCTGCATAATTTGTATACAAGATGTAAATCTGCAAAAGCTACTTTATGTTCTTGCTATATGTCACAAACTTTAATAAAATGATCTGACAATTGGCGAAAAGAGTGCAGACTTGTCATTGTATACGTTTGTCTCACATTTTGCGATCTATACGTCATATAACACTACGAGTATTATGTTTATGAATATTGTAGAATTCGGCTGCAGAATGGCCGTCAGATCTAAAATTCGATTTTCAAAATAGTCTGCATTTTGTCAGGTAAGGATTTAGTGGCCAGTAATAAATATGCCTCGATATTATTAGTATAGCGTGAAGACTCTTTGGAATTAAATGGTTGCATGGGTCACCTCCTCTTTAGTGAAATATGAAATGAAAGATCGCTTTAGGTCTTAGCGGTCTTAGTCACTTTATTGATTTGTAAATAGGTATATGTTTTGCTAAGGTTAGGAATTCCGTGCCGGCATCTGTATTTTTGAGTGTCGAACGCTCGAATTTTCACTCGACATCTGTCAAAACATCATAGTTTTTTGACAGATCTCGAGTGAAAAGTCGAGCGTTCGAATAAGTATTTTCTGGGTGAGGTCGCTTCACCGTCGGCCTCATGTTTGCCCCCTGGCTAGATGCTGGCAAGAGCAATCTCATTAAAAAAAAATGAATTGTAAGGTGTTTATTAATTTATAATTTACTTGATGATGATATATTCTATCAACTTTTATTTAAACAAATCTTAGCTCGAGCTGGAGCGATGTGTCAAATGTATGGAAAAGTAGCATAGCATAGCTCTAGTGGAAAACCAGCCTTACAATACTAGTTTAAATTTCATTGATCTTGACACCCAATACGAAAATCAATAAGTTCGAATTTTCTCGAAAAAGGATTACGTTCTTAATCAAATTACAAAAAAAAGTTACTCAAAAGAATAAATAATTACATACATAAGTACAGTCAAGGGCATAAATATGTATACACTTTAGGACCTTATCTCAATGGAATAAGGTGAAAAAGTGTATACATATTGGTGCATTTGACTGTACCTACAATTATAAGTTTTCACAGTTTTATTATATATTCTATCCCTTTTCGGCAAAACGCACCTTTGTATTGGAACGACGTCATTTACTCTCTCGAGGTGCGTGACGTCACGAATCTGAAGCGCTTTCTCTCTCTCTCTCTAACTAGCAACATCACAACGTTATTGTTTGAGATATCTGAATAGGATTCATTTGTAGTAATAATACATTTTTTTAAGTCAATGACAACATTATTACAATGATATACCTGATGCATAGTAACAATCAAGCAACAGACAAATAATACCCGAGCACATTATCGCTAAAGTTATAGTATAGGTAATACAGAGATGTAAAGAGTCTATATGGTCAAATACCTATATAAATATAAACGGAGATATAATAGAATGTAAAGAAACTCATTTTGTTCAGATATCTACGGCTATTGTTGATGCTTAGTTACCATTGAAATATTAACTGCTTAGCAACCAGTGACACCCCGGCTGTTCACCTGTTTCTGATTGCCTGATTGGCACTGCGTATAGACGTCAGTGATGCTTAGTTACCACTGACTTTCCAGTTGTAATTATTATTTTCGATTTAAAAGGGTGTAACTGTTATTGACACTGAGCAGTTAAGATATTTGTGACGTACTGAATGCCCATGTCTAAATGCTAACTTAGTTGTCAATAAATTTATGAGAATTTAAACGTTATCTTCTTTGTGAACACCTCGCCCGCGTATATATATCTGCTGCTGACTGTACTTCACACGTTTTTACCGAAATGGTTTTCGAATTTAGACTTTTGGAAATTATGAAATATTGTTAATTGCACAATGTGTCCGTCAGAGTAGGAGCTATGAGTTCACATTGTCATGTTTTCTTAAGTGTCAAAACTAGAAATATGGCTAATCCACGCTTGTCAGATAAATCATAGATAAAAGTACTATACAAGTGGGCTTGATTTTTTCGCCATTTTTGTTATAAGCGTTACGAATAAATTAAATAAATAAATATTTGTGGACAATCATACACAAACCAACCTAGTCCCAAACTAAGCAAAGCTTGTACTATGGGCACTAAGCGACGATATACATAGTTATATAGATAAATAGATACTTAACTACATAGAAAACATCCAAGACCCAAGAACAAATATTCGTGCTCATCACACAAATAAAATATGCCCTGGCCGGGATTCGAACCCGGGATCTCCAGCTTCGTAGGCAGTTCATACATGGAAAATTATATGGATTGATGTATTAAATGTTAGTGATTGGGGTGAATTAATTTACACGTACATACCCACTGTGTGAAAATGAACGAGATACGGTACTATCTACGTATATATGCAAACTTTTTGATAACGACCCTTTCTGTATCAGTATAAAGTTAGGTTATATTGTTTTGTTAAGTACTCAGAAAATATATCCTTTTTTCGAGAAAATGCGGAGAACGGATCAACTGGATTGTTTTAGGAGAAAAAATACATCGATAGGCTTCTCCTTCCTCATATGGTTTGAAACGGTAAAAAGAAAAATACTTTTACGAAGCTCCACGCAAATGCAAGTGTCTAATAAAATCGCAATAACGTAAACGATTTCGAAATTCCGGCTTCAGAACGGAGCCAATCGGTCGCTACATCCTTTTATGCATTTATATCGTCCTAGTCAACAAAACCTCAGAGGAAAGGAGGACATAAATATAAAACTTATTTATTTGGAATCGCTTTGCCGGATAGCATCGATAACCCAGCCAAAACAAAATAGAACTCTGCATAAATGTATAACACTAAGAGATAAACATCATAAAAACAAAACGTACAAAAAGTTGTATCTGAAACCGCAGCATTGGCAACTATACGGGCGATAACGCCTGACGCAAAAAAAATAGCAAACAAGCACGTTGGTTTGCTCCAAACATTTTTGCAGGCGCCTGTAAATTCAAATAGGATTTTTAAATTAAATCTTTATGCGGTTGTAACGGACACCAAATTGGATTTCGTATCAAATCGCCGTTTTGTAGCCAGATCTTTTAAATTGTTGCTGTATAATGTGGATGAAATACAGTATTTTGCCTGGTTTACGTGAGAATCCTTTTACCTCGCTTAATCCTTTTACGCAGGGACGGACATAAGTAGCTTTCTTAACGGAAAAATGCAAAAATTGACCTCTACGTAGAAACAGCTTTGAAAGCTCTCGCGGTAATAGCTTTTAGCAAACTCTTTGTGACAGCTTACGTTCTATATATAATATATATACTTTATAGGAAATACGATTATTATATTATGATTATGTCGATGCTGGCCCAGCAGTGCCAAGACGAACTAGGCGAAATGCGAGGGCACTACCTACCCTTTCTCGACGTGTTCTTCGTTTTCTTGAACCCTTATAAATTGGGTTTAGATTATATCAGATAACCAAATACTCAGGATATGATGTCAATAGTGGACTTACCAAGTTATTAAACATATAAATCCCCAGGGTTAATGAACAGTGATTAAATTTTCCACCTAATGCCGATATAACGGTAGCTAACGGAGCGGGATCGATATGTGACATTTTCTTCTTTGACGTAAACTTACTGACGTCGCAAAGATTTTCACTTGACGTAATACTGTCAGTATTACATTACTTCGCATGGCAACGCTACCGCGCATCCTGCGCCAGTCAGGAAGCACTCATTTAAATGAGGCGACTTCCTGATTTGTCGGTGCGGAGGCAGTACGATATGAGAAAAGTGTCAAATTTCAGTGTTAGCTGTCAGTCGACTCGGTACCATTTTTTACTGCGCCCCTACATTTAAATGAGTGCTTCCTGACTGGCGCGGGATGCGCGGTTGCGGGACGATGCGAAGGCGGTACTGCTCCGCTTCTGCGCATGATATTACTACTACTGCGCAAACGTAATACTGACAGTATTTTGTCAAGTGAGAATCCTTGCGACGTCAGTAAGTTTACGTCAAAGAAGAAAATGTCACATATCGATCCCGCCCCGCCAAGTCAGCAAAATCGCCTTGGGCCATGTAAGGGCGCAGTAAAAAGCGGTACTGCCTCGATTGACAGTTGACACTGACATTTGACAGCTTGCTCATATCGTACCGCCTCCGCACCGACAAATCAGGAAGCCGCCTAAGGTGTAGAAATTGTTGAGTTAGAGCGTGTACAGTTAGAACACTTGCTACTAGAATTCTGTAATTTGACATGGATATATAACAAGCCGAATAAGCGGTACTAAGTGAAATCCGACTATGAAAGGACTCAAGTTTCCGTCAGTATAGATTTCCCTGTCCTTTCACCAATACCACAACTGTTTAAGGACTCTCTCTAAGTAATGGCTTAAAGGCGTTTCAATCCACGGACTTTTCTAAACCGAGTCATATCTCCACGGTGACATTTATTGGCAAACTTCGCCATTTGCGGCGTTTGGAAGTAATTATGGGCCTTTTGTGAGGTAGTTCCTGAGGTGACGTCTATCCTGAGTTTGGGGTTTGGCTCATCTTATTTATTAGCTATTGACTTTCGCAAATTAAAGGCCATTATAAATGAATAAATGAACTTTATTCTGTAAGTAGGCCGCAATGGCACTTTTACAAGTCAAACCCTACTAGCGTTTCACAGAGGCCACTGCCGAGAAGAAACGCCGAAAGAAACTCGACAGTCAGCCATTTTCTCACAAAAATATGCTTATTACAATGATAACCTACTTAAGATCAAGAAATCTAAGACACATAGAATTCAAAATTCTGAATTCAAACACTTATTCTGCAAACAGGCCACAAGGGCACTTTCACATGTCATAATGTTAATGTACAATTTTAAAAAAGTCTTACAATATAAGCATATGATAGATTTTTCATGAGAAAATATTAATTTACTATATAAGAAATATATCAATAAGAATTTAATACATTTTTCATGTCAAAATATTAATTATCTATTACAAACATTACAATTATGTAAGTATTAGAGCCGATATACGCGACCTTCGCTCTGGAGGGCGTAGTTTCGAGTCCAATATATTTATCAGTGCCTTTTAGGCGAAGGAAACAATCGTAAGGAAATCCGTCTGAATCCTAATCATCATCAGCCGAAAGACGTCCACTACTTAAGGCACAAGGCTAGAGCGGTCGTCAAATAATAACAAAAATCAAAGATACAGTTTCAAGCTTCCGATTGTCCCTGTAGCTACACATCGATTCCGGGCCATATTTGTACACAATGAGTAAGATATTGCGGCTCCGGGCGATGTTTGCATATCGGATGCGGTAAATGTGTACACGGGACCCGCTTCCTTATGTGGATAAGCTTGATGTGGATCAGAAAGCGGATTTATCTTTTAAATAATATGCCTTGCTGTTACCGTAACTGTATTATACCTACTGTAACGAGTTTTTGAGCGAAAATAGTCTAAATAGATGAGCATTTTATTGGTAAAGACCCTTAAAATGGTTATTGGCTGGACACAGCTTGAAGAACTGATTAAATGACCGAACCAAGCGAGTAAACAACCCCTCAGGCCGGACAGAAAGACAATATCTCAGCGACAGGGTTCCCATGGCACCTTTAGCGGTATACAGCCCAGAAAAGCACGCTCAGGTAAGTGTGAAAACCCTTAAAACGATACAATCACACAAGCAACGTGTAGAAACCCCATGTTACCGAATCGCACGGTCAAGTAAACAATTTGAAAACATAAGATTTTCCACGCAACGGGCGCGAGAGTTGGTTATTCAAATGAGTACGCGTCTCATGTGCCGCTCTTCCATAGAGTGGCGTATAAAGTACGCACCGAACGACCGCTTTTATTTCGCAACCGTCGGGTAATTTGAATGCGTCTAAAGATGAGGGTTTTATTTGATTCACTTTAACAATGCAAAATAAAACGTACCTACCGTTTGTCCTCGGGACCCGAATGTGTTTACAAGTTACCCATTATTGAGTGGGGAATTTGTCGCAGTTAGGTTTGGAGCATATGTGGAGGCAGGTGGAAGTAAACACAGTAAACAAGTATATATATATATATATAATAGTACATTACTTAACAAGGGCGGTAAAACAAAGAATGTCTCAGATCGCTGGCATTTGACGCCCGAGCCGAAGGCAAGGGCGATAAATATGCGATCTGAGGCTTTCTTTATTACCGCCCGTGTAAAGTACAAAATTTTATGTCACCCCCTGGCCAGGAAGTGGGATTTACCGCGCGCGGAGTGTGCGGTAATTGCCGCTTTATGGCCAGGTGTGACATAATAGTAGTTTATGCAACTGGTACATAATGAGGGGCATTAAAACACGAGTGTGTTTTATGAAACGAGCCGAAGGCGAGTTTCATAATAAGGTCACACGAGTGTTTTAATGCCTAATTATGTACAGTTGCATACATTACTTTATCTACACACATATTATAATTACTCTAAGATGGGTTCAGAAACCGTAGTAAATAAATACAATAATTGTGTTAATACAACCTTTTTTGCACGGTTGCGGAAATATCGAAATCAGAACTAGCAACAGATACCTGAATGTTATTTTAAAAAGTAAAGAGTCCTTATTCTGATGTGATCATGTCGTCCTAGCTCAAATTTCGTGCGATATATACTAAAAAAAACATCGAGCTGACATTTCGCATCGACTGAATTTGAATATTCAGTGATACTAGAATAGGGACATGTCAACTTTGACATTTAAATTTTGACAGTTTTGTTTGACGTAATATTTTAACATCATATATGAGATTAAAATGAAATATTTTATTACTGCTGTAGCCTTAGCCAAGAAAATTGCCATAAATTCATTGAATGTTGAAATGAGAGTCATTTTCTACGGTTTCCGAACGCATATTAGAGGATTTATGATATGTGTGTAGATAAATAAGATTTCAGTTCAATTCGACTATATAGATAGACTCTTTGACACGAGGGGGGTGTGGAGGGGCGCGCCTTCGTAGATAACACGAACTATACCTACCTTACGTCCGCTCGAAAACGTTACATTACACTATGAAACACATAACTTACAATACGACATGATTTTACATTACACACACTTTACACACCTGAAAACAGCTCAACATCTGGGAATATTACACATAACATAACACACATAACTTACAATAAGACATGATGTTACAGTTAGATACTTATATATCTGAAAACAGGTCAAAAACTGGGGACAAGTGCAACTGTATAAAAGTTTGTAAAATTGACTGGGAAATTTGGTGTCCAGCCAAGTGAGGCCAAGACTTCGCCGCGAACAAACAAGTGCTCGGCGAAATGGTGTTTACGAGGCAGGCTACTGAGCTCGGAAACAAGAAAACTGCTCCAGACAGCCGGTATGGAGGGTCCTATTAAGGCCAGTTGGGCGACAGGTTGTTGTACTAACCTAGGTTAGTTCTACTTACATTTTATCACGGCTTGAGAAGCAAGTGGAAACAATCAGACTAAGTACTGAAAAGTCTGGTTCATCAAGAAACTTTTAGGATATTTAATGCTCTTTATTTTTGTCTTGCAATGTTGTACACAAATTGTTTCAGAGATATAAGCCAAAAACTGAAAAGATTCAGTTAATTTTAAGGTCCTGTTAATATAGTATTAGGTATTGAATGAAAATATCCTTTAAGGATGATACACAGTAGACCGTTCCGCTCGTAGCCCAGCGGCGTCTGCGTACCGCTTGCGGTATCTAAGGTTAAGCAACGTGGGCAGCGGTCAGGACTTTGATGGGTGACCGCTTTGAGTGGTTACTAACTGAGCGCTCCCGTGCTTTGGAAGGCACGCTAAGCCGTTGATCCCGGTTGCTGTCTATGGCAGCAGTCGTTAAGCCAAGTTGGAGGCCTTCGGGCGGCTTGAGAACTTCTAACAGTCAAGTTGCCCACTCACTTGACAAAGCCTAATCCCAATAAGGTCTAGTTTCCCTTCGGGGTTGGAAGGTCAGATGGCAGTCGCTTCCGTAAAAACTAGTGCCTACGCCAAATCTTGGGATTAGGTAGCGGACCCCAGGCATCCTTCAGGATGAAACTGTACTGGGATAACGCTAGGAGGATGATGACACAGTAGACCGTTCCGTGTCCGGGCCGGCCCATTTTCTATGACAGGACACGCGACGGCCGTCGATTCCTTGTACAGTCAAGTGCAAAAATATGTATCGAGTGTATCCTTTCATAAATATGGTACTAAAACCTTAATTCACCGACATAAGAGCTATGGGAGATATTTTTGAGCAAGTTGTGTGCACCCATATTTTTGCACTTGACTGTACTAGAAAACGGGCCGGCCCGGACACGGAACGGTCTAGCGTGAATCATCTATTAGACTGCATAACAAAAATAGTGAGCCAAGTTACCGTATTGAAACCAAACCACTTTCTTAATACAAAACATTATCTTGGCAAACAAAATTAGTATAGACAAATAAACATTGCAACAGCATTCCTAGCATGCTCAATTGCTCATAGTCATCGCAATACTGTTACTTTTTCTTTATATACAAATATGTTCTGATTTACTCATTAACTCATAATTCGTAATTTTATCGCAACAAAATAATTTCGCTTTATTTTTATAAATCCTATACCTATCTCTTGAAACTTCTCTGAAAGCGTATATCTTTCATTATTTGTATATTTAACAAATATAACTGTTTTTAAAGGTAAAAATGATGAGGTCATAGCCATTAATTACCAGTACCCTTACCATGAGTTTGCAATGTTTGCACTACCGTACTCGCTAGCGAATGCGTAAAGGACCTCATAGGACCAGTCTCTTTGAAAATCAATTTTGACATAAATTTTATTACATGTATACAACTGTTTTTGATTTATAAAATACTTATTTGCGATCATGCTAGAGAATCCGTCAACAGTTTTGTCTTTCCGCTAGTCCTAAACAAATACAAACTGAATACAGCGACCGAAGCCACTCCGTCCCCCTTCGGTCGATCGATGAAAGCAGTCAAGAGACAATATTACACTCCTGTCTTGTTCAGAGAGGTACATACGACACAGATAAATGTCGTCTCGTTCAAATTTATAGCAGCTCAACTGGGGAAGTTCCGCCGTACAGATAACTTTGGCCACAGATTATATACAAATAGCTATATATTAATAGTTATATATTAGCGCTTTTCGTCGTCTTTTATAATGCGCACTGCTAAGGTTTGGAATTCCCTGCCGTCGTCTGTATTTCCGAGTTCATATAACCTGGACCTATTTAAGGCAAGAGTGAATAGGCATTTTCTGGGTGAGCTCGCTTCATCGTCGGCCTCATCTTTGCCCCCTGGCTAGATGCTGGCCAAGAGCAATCCCATTATTAATAAAAAAAAAAAAAAACTGCGTATCAGATGCCGCACTACCTAGAAACGGCGTGGTGATATATTTGTCTCGCTCCAACGCCTACAAAGGCCGGAGTGAGGTCAGTTTAATGCACTGAAAATCCTTGGGACTTGTAGTAACGCGGCCGGACCTCCGCGGTCTTCGTGCAGGTAGCCTGCCGCAGGGATTACTAATGAAATCCATAAAAAATATACTCGTGCTTGCCATTGGTATGTAAAAAATGTCATAATCATCATCATCATCGTTTGCCCTCTAAGAATTGTTCTAATTGTTATTAAATAACTCTAACCTAACCTGGCTCTATAACTTTTATTTATTTAAGGCATCCTGAAAATGTTATGGCTTTAGAGAAAATCGCTTATAGCAAATGACGATTAAGGGGTCCCGCACGAAATTCTGAAAATTGGCATACTTTTAAATCACTAGTACTTTGCGCTGAATTTGTTTAATACAATAAAATTACTTATGTAGGTTAGCCTGATCCTTACACAAGGTCATCGCCTTGTTGAAATTTGAAATAAATACATTTCAAATTAATAAACAATACCTCTACATAAAGTTAGTGACGTCTATGGTCATTTTTTTCGAATACATTGTAAATTTTACGCATGTAGTACAAGAAATCGACGGACGCGCGACGGCCGTCCACTTCTTGTACTAGAAAACGGGCCGGCCCGGACACGGAACGGTCTAGCGTGAATCATCCTTAATTCTTACATGAAAATGTTTGTATTGATATTCCACAGGGCACGGTTCTTAATATTCATTATAATTATAACAATATATACTTTTCGATAAAAGTACGAAAAACTAGTTTTTTGCCGTCAAAATGCCAAAATTTGATGGTATATAACTCGGTATCAGTGACTAATTTTGTTTAAGGCTTAATATGTTAATGCGATAAGACAAAAATACCGCGAACAAATGAAGAATTACAGTTTCGTCAGAACTTCGTGCGGAACCCCCCTACTAGTCTTGTAAACAAATTATGGATATCGAAGGGATCTGCTCGCGCAGCCATGAAACTCTGTAAATAGGTGTTGCACTTGAATTTAAACTTTCGTGAGTTATGTCACTCCGCCTCCTGTGGGCGACATGTTCCGAGCTCTCCGGGAGTCCTCAGGATGACAACAAGCAACAGACCCGAAGAGTTCCAAACATGTCGCCCGGAATATTTGTAGTGTTGTGTTTTGTCGCGTGCGTAAGTTGTCTGTAGCAAGCCATATTTTCTCACAGAAGGAGAATGCAGTAATGGCTAGAGTCGCTGTCATCGAAACCGATGTGGAGGACTATATAAGTTGGGCTACATCGATGAGACACCTTTACGAATGACGCTATCATGAACAGCTGAGCTCACCCAACAAGAGAAGCTTTGATGTAAGTCAGATGTCAATTGAATTAGAAAACATGTAATTAGTTACTAGGGGGTTAACACATGCGTCTCATATCCTTTCACACGTGTAGGCAATTCTTATACACTTGATTTTTATAATAGGTAATCTACTTATTCAACACACGCACGGCAGAAAAAGACGTCTTAGGCGACTTCCTGATTTGTCGGTGCGGAGACGGAACGATATGAGAAAACTGTCAAATGTCAGTGTCAACTGTCAGTCAACTCAGTACTACTTTTTACTGCGCCCCTACATTTAAATGAGTGCTTCCTGACTGGCGCGGGATGCGCGGAAGCGGGACGATACGAAGGCAGTACTGCTCCGCTTCTGCGCATGATATTAATACTGCGCAAATGTAATACTGACAGTATTATGTCAAGTGGGAATCTTTGTGACGTCAGTAAGTTTACGTCAAGGAAAAAAGTGTCACATATCGATCCCGCCCCGCCAAGTCAGGAAGTTTAGTCGCCTTAGAGTAATATAGTACGAATTTATTAGTAAAACCTCATCTCTTTACAAATTGGTAATGCATGTATGCAAGTTTGCAACATCATACGGCATCTTTAATCCAAGGTATCAGATGCACCACGCTGCGACTTGCAGCAAGTAATCTGCGCGGCAGTTGTAAGGATACGGGCCGGGATCAAGCGAGGTGCACCGGTGGTCCGGATTAAAGAATTCTGCTCCGCGCTTCGAACAAGTTTGTAAGGTTTCATTTAAGGCGAAAGTAGCTGTTAGAATTTTATCAATAAGTACAAAATCCCGGGATTATTGCGACTTTAAAAAAGCTGGTCCCGGGATACCAACACTAATTGCCTCGATATGCCGTGTTTGTCGCCCGCGTGCAAAAACATTGTTTTTTTTTGTCTTTTAATTTTTTTTGTCCAAACGGATCATTGCTTATAGAAAATAGTACAAAGGAGTTTTTAAATAAATGTATTTTTATTCTTTCGCTAAAATAGCGATCAAAATTTCACTTATAGTTTAGAAGCAGTAATCGTACCTACGTTGGACAGCTTATTATCTAATAGTTTAACACATAGTTAGCTCTATTGTTATTATAATTAAGGTTGAAATTATCATTCGGTTGAAGCCGCTTAACCAATCTCACTGGAGCGCAAACTCTTAGAGTTTCCATATACACAGTTAGGTTAAAAAAAGGAAGAATCATTGGGTAAGCGTCAAGCCCTTAACTAAAATAAATTAATTTTAATATTTATTTAGAAATTAATGTCCTTACCAAAGTGTTGATCAATTGACAACATTTCATTTTTTTTAGTGCCGCTTTTTATTGTCTGGCTCGAAAGAACGCATAATTTTAAGGCACCCGTATTTTTTTATATTTATGAAAATCTTTTATTTTAGTGGAAATATCCATTTATATTATGACTCGGGCAGAAAGGGCGTAAGTAACAAACGTCAAAGTACTATGTAAATGACGTCACTTGTTGTGTTTCATACACTTAAAAAAACGTTGAAATAGTTTAAACAAATTAATAATTACGTATAAAAACATACTTAGTAGGTATGCTTAAACAGCTTGACAGTTTCGAGTTGTCACGAATGTCACGATAAACGTCAAAGTTCTCAACCGCTAAATTCTAACGATTTGTAAAGGCTTGTTGAAAATGACTCTCAAAAAATACTGTTTTATGAAAAGTTGCAAAAACAACACATCATTGTCGTCCGGCAAACAGTTTTTTAATGTTCCCAATAGCAATAAGGCCGAGTGGTGTACTGCAACTGCAGCGGGTTTGGATAAAGTAACAAAGAGGACACTTTTTACGAAGATCATTTGAATGTGAGTATAATGGGTGTATATTTTAATAAGCTTTTAGAACCGACAATACCTAGTTTTCAATTGTATTATTAATCGCGTGTCTGTTTCTTTCAGTTGGAAGAAAATATGGAAAAAATGTTGTACCTCTATACTGGAAAACAATGAAAGTAAACGCGCGTCTATAATCTCGATTGCCGGTGTTTAAACGACCATTGCAGGAAGTGACAAACATTTTAGGACCCAGTACTTCAACAGAAATGAGCCTGTGTACGGCAGCTACTGCTTCACTTCAAGAAGTATAGGTGTTACTAGCTGGAGCACACAAATCACTGCTCCCCTGCAACTACATCTGCACGAGGCCATCCATAAGGCGGGTAACAGGAGCCTATGGAGGAGTCTGGTCAGCAAGAATAGGACATGATGTCATGATCCTCAGCATTTGAGATGATTTACTTACATTTGCTTTGTTCAGGGTAATGATATTTTCAGTTGATGAACCTGGTTCCTTAAGCGGATAGTGATTGTTGTTTTTATTGTGCTAAATTGTGAAGTTTGCTTGTTTATTATATTTTGTGAGACTATTATGTTTTATTTACCTATTTATTAATTTGGAATGGTAGGTACAAATAAAGAAATTTAAAACAACAAATACAACTAATTTAAAATTAAATTTAAGTAGGTACAAAAACTTTATTAACTCTTTGACCACCAAAGCGATAGTGTGTCGTGGTGCCCAGTACGCCAAGCACTGTTTTTTTTTGGTGTAATGTCTAAGTAAACCAATAAAAACAAATTAAAACAGTTCATAAATGATTTTTTTCATGATCAAAGTATACCTTCACTCCGTCCTTTTAAGTGGTTGTTGGCGTGGTAGGCACGACGACACACAACCACTAGGTTCTTGGCGGTCAAAGGGGTAAAGTAATTTTATGATAATGAATTTATTTGACCTGATGCTATGTACTTGTACCTGACCATTATAAGTACCTAAAGGATGGATAGGTACTTTAACTATTTACAAGTCATCAGAAAGAAGTTTTATGCTGGTTCGGAAATAACAAATTCTCATAACAATAAAAGTAGTTTATTCAACATAAGATGTCCGCGAAGATAATGCAGCTTTGGCACCTCGGGCGCCAGTCAAATTATATTTATCAGAGCTTTGCAAAAACTTCATCATCATGATTCTCTGGTCTGTCTCTACACGAGGCGAGTTTCTGCGGTCAGCTTTCACAAATCCTTCAGACTTTCTCATGTTCGTGTCGTTACTATGAAAAGCGCAGGTAAAGTAATTCTAGGGATGGGATTGCAGAATCGTTCTTTATGAGATTGTCCAAGGGGGTGCCAAGTCGTCGTGTAAGAAAGCAGTCCGGGGTCCGTAAGAGAGCGAGAGTCGTTGAAAATCAAAATAATTCAAGGAAATACGAGATTGCAAGCAAATATTCAAAACGAATTAATGAACTGTCAAGAGCGTCAAGTGTCAACTCAACTGTCATTGATAGTTATAAAAAATGTCAGACGTAAAGCCGGAAAATATAGTTTTTTTATAATAGCAACATTGGAACCTCTAGGGCTCTAGGTAAGTGACGTAATTTCCTGTTAAACATATTTTACTACTTTATCCAAAAAATACTGTAAAAAAAAATCCAAAAAAATGTTTTTTGTGTTCTACAAACGTTTTCCTCGAAATGGTTTTCGATTTAGCAAAAATTTTTTTTTTGAAATGTTGTCAATTAAATTGTTAATGAACCAACATTTCAGATTATACAATTATTCAGAATTTCTGGTAGCTTAATGCCAGAGCCTTAAGCAAGTTCTCAAAAAACACAATTCTAGCAGACCGCGCGTTTCTCCGGAGGATTTCCCTTAAGAGCTGAGAGCCTCGCAGACTTTACTTGTCTATGTAGATAAGTATGTGGCTACTATAGTAATAATGTAACCAGCATATCTATTACTAAATAAAAAGGCAATGATTTCTATATAGACAATAGTTAAAATTGGATCAAACGAAAATAGAGTTTAAATATGCCCATACTGGTCAATACAATTTCGATTTGTATTTGATTTTATAACTTAATTAAAAAGCGGTAATTTATTTCCATGGTCAAATAACTTTTGTTTGAATATATCAATTTTCGGAAAATTGTAACACGGATTATAAGAAAAAATTAAACAATATTATGTGAATAATAAAGTTTAATGTTTGTTTTTTAGCTTGTCGAATGACTTCTTAGGTTGAATTATTTCTTAGTCAGAGAAAAGCTAATTCAATTATTTGGTCAAATGAATACCTAATGTAAACTAACGTAGACCTACGTTTGTTTACATTACATTACATCCAAACATACAACAAACATGAGCATTGTTTACATTTGAAAATATGTATCAGGTATCTCACAAAGCCATACTAAGAAATAATAATCATCAAACCACAATACATTTCTGGTTTCAAGAAATTTTACCCGAACTCAGCCGCAACCAATATGGTATCATTTTAATTTATCCTTAATTACGCAGTACCACTGAAAATATTGCCTTAAACCCGGGCTGTCCCGAAACCCACACCGAAATTTAGATTAAATTGTAAATGAGCCCGTACGAATTTCGCTTGATTTTTTCTTTATTTGTTTTTCCGGGGGTATCAGGTGGACGTGAAGTGCTGTGTAGGAGTTTATTGAAGGGAAAGATATGGTAATGTTGAAGAAATAAGTAACAATACGATTTAAACTCGATTAATTCTCACAACATATAAATACGAGCACAGTATATAGTTGCATCCTCGCAGTTGTTTTCAATCGCTAAATTTAATGATGACCTGTCTATTAAGGCGACTTCCTCGTTTGACGGTGCGGAGGCAGTACGATATGAGAAAAGTGTGAAATGTCAGTGTCAGCTGTCAGTCGACTCGGTGCCATTTTTTACTGCGCCCCTACATTTAAATTAGTGCTTCCTGACTGGCGCGGGATGCGCGGTAGCGGGACGATGCGAAGGCGGTACTGGTCCGCTTCTGCGCAAGATATTAGGTACTACTGTGCAAAAGTAATACTTCCAGTATTCTATCAAGTGGGAATCTTTGCAACGTCAGTATGTTTACGTCAAAGAAGAAAATGTCACATATCGATTCCACCCCGCCAAGTCAGGAAATCGCCAAACAGCAAAAAACTGTGTCTTTTAACCTTTCCCACCCGCATACCCAAACCGCAGCCTGAACTGTCTCCAGCGTTTGATATTTACTATCACGTCGCATTCCTCACGTGCCGATACGGAGATCTCCGCAAGTATGTACGCTGCCTTTGTTCCCGTTTCAAACTAAATTCCTTTTTAAGTATACTGAAAATCATCATCGATCAGAGAAAGTAAGTTTACGCGGATGAAGTCGCGGGTAAAAGCTATTTCGCAAATGATAAAAAGCTGTGTGTGTTTTTGTGTGTACGTGTGTGTATGTGTGCGTGAGAGTATATATAACATCCAAATATAAATCAAGAATAGGTTGCTGACTGTAACTGTAACTTGCTACGAAGCAATCAGCTTGCGGTTACGTAGCGGCGCTACGAGTTGCTACGGGACTCGTAGCGGTCTGTAGGCCCGAATGACGATTTGCTGACTATTTACAATTGCAAATCGCAATCTTGCTCCCTGTGAGACGTTTTAGGCGACTTCCTGATTTGTCGGTGCGGAGGCAGTACGATATGAGAAAAGTGTCAAATTTCAGTGTCAGCTGCCAGTCGACTCGGTACCATTTTTTACAGCGCACTTACGTAGGTCACTACTAAAAAATGTCTACTTTAAATGTTTAAATGAGTGCTTCCTGACTGGCGCGGGATGCGCGGTAGCGGGACGATGCGAAGGCAGTACTGCTCCGCTTCTGCGCATGATATTACTACTGCGCAAACGTAATACTGACAGTGTTCCGTCAAGCGAGAATCTTTGCGACGTCTAGACACGCGGCAGCGTGTCAAGCCAAAGTTCAAAAAAAAAAGAACTGGCGTCGCAGCGGCCGTGTGTTATATTACACTAACCATTTGGTGGCACTTTTGACCCCTACGTTACTTAAAATGTATTGAACGTACACATATGAAATTTGGTACGTTTATTAAGATCCTTAAGGCTAACCAGATCCCCAAATTTCATTAATATAGCTCAATCGGTTATTAAGATGCAAACATCTAAAAATAGGATTTTTTCTACATAGGTTAGTTATTGGGGAAAATATAATCAAAAACCTAACCCACTTCCAGGTGACCTAGCAAGTTGAAATTTGGCATCGAGCTGGGTAAATGTATGATTACGAACCTGAGAACCATAAACAGTGTTTTTTTTACGATTTGTAAATTTTGTAATATTTTCCAAAGAACAACTTTTATTTAGGTACACACTAAGCGCCTATTGATTTAGTACGGGCAAAAATGTACATATGTAAAATTTCGATTTTGAAGCAGAAGCACTCATAAGGAGTTTGTAATGGATTTCGAAACAATTAGAGATAGACCTAGCATACGGTTTCCATACGTCCCGGTACGCCGCCACATGTCCCGGTTTGAAGCGTGGTGTCCCAGTGTCCCGGCCATTAATCAAGGATAGTTTTAAATTAGTAGGGATCCACTAGGTAAATAAGTATACATGTACGTAGTACGGATGACTATTAAGCCCGTCTAATACAGACAATGCCTGCGCGGCGTGCAGCGCATGAAGGATATCTTCCGACGGCAGGGACCTCCAGTCTGATGCCCTTTAACTTTGTAGATGAGGCAAGTGCTGATGTCCTTTGAATGTTTCTCTTTGACCTACACTACCTTTTCTTGAAATGTCCACCCGTCCCGGATTCCGGCCTTCGTCTCCATATCTATGGCAACCCTAACACTAGCTGTACACTCTCGTGCAGGCGGTGCAGGAGCACTCGCGCTTGGCCTGCCTCGCTGTGTTCAGTATGGGAATCGTCGGCGAGACACCCCCCCCCCCCTGTACACTCTCGCGCTCGGCCTGTCTTGCTGTGCCTCAGCGAGAGTGTAAATGCGCTATATCTCGTTTTAACAGTCCTTCCTAATGTTCGAACAGCATAGGTGGTAGGCGCCACATAGTGAAACTCTCTGAATTGTAAGATCCTGTATGTATGTAAGAAAATGTCACATATCGATCCCGCCCCGCCAAGTCAGGAAATCGCCTTAGGTGCATTTCTCACATAACATCTACGTAGTTAGTGTAAAGCCAATCCAAATGCTTGTTGAATTAAAGTCCGTCTTCACACCACCACAGACGACCGCTTTCGCTTAGTGGTAGTGAAGAACACGAATATTTGTTATAGGTACTATAATCCTTACATAAGGTACCAAGAATTAGCAAACTAATATAAAATGTTTTAACATTTTGTTAGGCAGTGGATTTTTTTTTCAAAAAAGTTGTGATGTATATACTCACGCACGTATTTTCACCACGTACCACATCTAGGTTTAAAGCGGTTTAGTGATTGGTATTGGCAATATTCCCATTCCGTGTCCGGGCCGGCCCGTTTTCTAGTACAAGAAATCGACGGCCGTCGCGCGTCCGTCGATTTCTGGTAAGTACTACAAAACGGGCCGGCCCGGACACGGAACGGTCTAGCTTGAATCATCCTTTACTCGTAAGACCACGACAAACAAATGAGTTATGCCTTTACACGCAGGAAAGAAGTACGGCGTAGCACACGTGGCGTTGCTCAAATAGCGCTTACTCCACGAACATTACTTTTAAGAAAATAAAGCAATACCTACCTTATGTCACACCAAGGTGACCTGGGGCATATATTTTATTTATAAGTCTATTTTTAAGTTTATTTTTAGGTCTATTTTTAAGTTTATTATAAGTTTACGTTAGTAGCTTTTTTTTTGTATCGAAATAAATATTTACAATATGTCACAAGTGTTATATTCAACTTGTAATAAAAACACCAGTTTGAAACCAAAGGCGCATTTGCTATTTGCCAAGCTCTTGTTAGTTCTAAGAGTAGTTTAAACACCAACCTAAAGTATCTACTTACAGTAAACCATAAACTTGCAACTAGCCTTTAACTGCCGAATGCTCTTTACGATGTTTTGGCAACCACGTCCAAATCCAAAACATACTGTAGTCAGTTGTAACAAGGTTAGTAGTCGTGTGTACATGGTAGAATAGTGGTGACATTTTTAACCGTTATTGCTCGTGTGGAGAGCGATGCGTTTTCAGGTCGTTCGGGCATTATGTTCAGGTCCGAGCTTTTAGAAGCTTCACAAGCATTTATTTTGAGATTGTGAGATGTGTTTGTACAGTTGTCATTTAAAAATTAAATGTTTGGTTTTACAGTGCTTGACTTTTTGCACACGACTCTTTTTATAGTAGTCTTCTGTGTCGCGGCATCAGACTGACACTATAATTATTTGTAAATTTTTGAAGTGAAAACTTCTTTAGCGGCGCTGTGCACTTTTTGTGATGGGGAAAGAATTTTAGGCTTGCGACAGGTCACGTGACCGACAGATTCGTCAGTTCTTCAGATTGAAAAATCGTAAGACGGACACGTGACCTGTAGAAGATGGATATTGGTAACAGCGCCACCTATGAACAAACAAGCGAAGTTTCTCACAGTGCAGGTTTACCGTGTTAAGTTACAGCCGACAGCAGCGTTCTGTATAGTTAGTGCCTTGTATTGTTCGTAGGTGGCGCTGTTATCAAAAATGTATTAAGTGAAAACTACTACTTTATCATGTCATTGAGTTTTCACTTCTGCCGGCACTCCCGGAGTGCAACCCTTTCTTTTTTTTAGCTGCTTGTAGTTTATCATTCATTGTCAAAACTTAGAGCTTCGCTTTTGTCGGTGGGGTAGCCACTACTCTTCTCTGTTCATAGCCAGTTTCTTGACTTCCCCATACGACTCGATAGCAACTCCCTCCCACACTTGGTTAAAGTAAGTCAGTCTATGTCTTCCTCTTCCTCTCCTGCCTTCAATTTTTCCCTCTGTTCCTTTTCTCAGTAGTTATAAGATAAATATTTGTGGTTAAAGATATTACTTAAGTTCTAGTGAAGTCTTAGGCGACTTCCTGATTTGTCGGTGCGGATGCGGTACGATATGAGAAAACTGTCAAATGTCAGTGTCAACTTTCAGTCAACTCAGCCCCTACATTTAAATGAGTGCTTCCTGACTGGCACGGGATGCGCGGAAGCGGGACGATGCGAAGGCAGTACTGGTCCGCTTCTGCACATAATATTACTACTGCGCAAACGTAATACTGACAGTATTCTTTCAAGTGGGAATCTTTGCGACGTCAGTAAGTTTACGTCAAAGAAAAAAATGTCACATATCGATCCCGCCCCGCCAAGTCAGGAAGTCGCCTTAGATTTATTAAATAATCTAAACGTAACTTTTTATGGGAAGTTAAATTACTATTTTAGCATATCTGAAGTTACATTAACTGGCAATGCAGGTGATTCAGCAGAAACTTTGAGTCCACGGCTAGGATTTTGGATGACAATGTAGGCTGTGGCGATGCAGGCAGACCAGGCGAGCGGAGTTGCGGGCAGAAACTAGCTTGTCATCAATGTCATCATCTCCCGGTTGTATCAGGAGTCCGGGGTCGGCTTTGACACTTTAACCCAAGATATGGCGTAGGCACTAATTTTATTGCTACCAGACCGAAAACTAGACCTTGTTGGTATAAAAGCAGTTTCCACACGATATTTTCCTTCACCAAAAGCTAATGTTTAGTTACCAAACGGTATCTTGTATGTAGCTGAAAATCCGGGTATAGAACCCGAGACATCCCGGTTGAAAGTGGCGAGCCTTGCTACAGTAGTTCTTCACTAGCTTCTAGTATCTAGGATACCAATAATTTTACAGATCCATGTCTATGTCGTCTGCCATAAAATTGAACTTCGGATTTTATTGTCGGTAAATTTTCATCATAATCGTTGCAATATTCGTTTCGTCATAAATTTACAATGTAGGTATAACTTCGAATTCCGATTTTGGTTTGTAATGTTTTATCGATAGTCATAAAAGTAATTTAGCTGAGTGAAACGATTTAACTTCGTCTTGTGACGTTGTTCCTCACATCAGACATCATAGGCGCAATCAATAGAAACTTACATAACATCTTATATCTTTAAACGAGCAATTCTTGTATATATATTTATTAATATATATATTTATTTATTTCGGGGATCTCGGAAACGTCTCTAACGATTGAGATGAAATATGGTATGTGGGGGTTTTAGGGGATGGGCAACTAACTTATTTCCATATCCACAGAGCAAGTAATCAATACACAGCCTTCCTAGTACTGTCATGGTTAATTTCTATAAGATGGGGGTGGTTCTCATGGGCTGTTCTAAATATGAGAGAGATGACAGTCCGGTTTACTATGACAGTGAATAATACTATGAGAAAAAATCAATTTATAGGGGCGTTCGAGCTTTGCTCGGCGTTTTCGCGGGCATGAGACCTAGCTAGATCTATTGCTCGTCCCCGAATACCCCCACATAAGCGGCCTACACCCCGCCGTAAAATTTATTTATTTATTTATTTAATCATTTATTTCAGGCATCTGTGGCCTATAATACAAATACCTTAAAGACTAACATAAATACATACATACATACATGTAAAAATAATAATAATGATTACGATTTACCTACACCGCTATACCAAATTTCATCGAATTCGTTAGAGCCGTTTCCGAGATCCCCGAAATAAATATATATATATATATATATATATATATTCTATATATACACAAGAATTGCTCGTTTAAAGATATAAGATAATAATCATCTACATAATCAAAATTCGATTTAATAATGCGACAAAGGAATCCCCTAGGATATATATCCCTGTGCTTAATAAAGTGGCGAACAATAGGCCGGCATTATTAACACGGACCGCTGTCTGCGAGCCTCCGAATAAATAATGAACAATTTAATTTGTTCACCTTAATAAATGTTAAGGCAACTTCATTAATAACGGCCGCTAGTTTTAGGGGCCGGCAGGAAATTTGGAAAATTTTCACTCAAGTTTCACAATTTTCCTCTCCACCTTGTTTGAAGTTGTGAACTTTGAATTTTATTAAGGAAGTATGGACGACTGCTTTCACTTTTTTTACATCCCGTTCAAATTATTAAACAGAGCCGTTACAGGTCAAATACTTAAAAACCGGCCAAGTGCCTCTTTAAGGCGATATATCGATTGAAAGAGATGCCCTTATATTTTTCGCTCACGACAAAACGGGATGCAACTCTCTCCGAGAATGGCTGTTTTAGACAAATGTCGTTAAATATCTGACTGTGTGCAGGTTTATTAAATTTCCTCTTGACAGAGGTTAGATGAGGTAAAATACCATCATATTAACTTTTAATCAGTGTCTTTTAATAATCCGTTGTTTTAGTAGGCTGAGTAAAAAAAGGAAAATATAGACTCAACTTTGTTTTTTTTTTTCTATCGAGATAATTTTAAGCAATCATGTTTCGGATATTGTCAGTACCACAATCATATAGTCAAGAATCATATATCTGAAAATCAGCCCCTACTGTTTACTAGTCTGGGCAGGACAGCGTTTCAAAGTTTCTAAATTTCTCGTTGTAGCGCCTTAATGCACGAGTGAATAGGTATTTTCGGGGTATACTGTAATGTAGAGCATCGCCGTTTTTCCATAATTCAATTTTCAGTAATTTTACGTTAATTTAGGTAGGACGTCGTGACAGTCTACGACCTAGTCTTTATTTATTTTGAACACAGTATCAGCTATGCTATAGTACATTACTTACCAAGGGCGATAAAACAAAGAATGTCTCAGATCGCAGGTATTTTATGCCCGAGCCGAAGGCAAGGGCGATAAATATGCGATCTGAGGCTTTCTTTATTATCGCCCGTGGTAAGTACAAAATTTTATGTCACCCCCTGGCCAGGAAGTGGGTTTTTTCGCGCGCGGAGCGTGCGATAATGGCCACTTTATGGCCAGGTGTGACATAAAATAATTTATTGTATGTATTTGACGACCGCTTTAGCTTAGTTGGTAGTGACCCTGCCTACGAAGATTGGGGCATTTATTTGTGTGATGAGCACGAATATTTGTTCTTGGGTCTTGCATGTTTTCTATGTATTTAAGTATTTATTTATGTATATAATTATGTATATCGTCGCTTAGGACCCATAGTACAAGCTTTACTTAGTTTGGGACTAGGTTGATTTGTGTAAGATTGTCCCCAAACATTTACATTATTATATCCCCAGTATTTACACTTAATTTTTAGTGTCAAAAAAAAAGACTGCCATATTTTACTTAACCGTAACGGAACCTGGCGCTCCGTTGTAGCTGCGGCAAGCCTACTTTTAATGAAGGAGGATTTCACGGGGCAGGTATAAATAGGTCCGCGGCACGGTAATGAAGAACGCGAGCCGTAACGAGCGGCGCCGCGGCGGGCAATTAGTCTCGCGTGGGATTAGGGAGGCTGCAAGCTTATGCAGTCTTGGCTACTTACTACTAATTGAATAACTGGGTACCATGTATGTGTGTATGTATGTATATAAGAACTTTATTTTTCACAAAAACATGATGAAACAATAAACATCTCACATAAGATTAAAGAGATGAGATGTATTGTTATTATAAATAAAAACCTGAAAACATTGGGATGTCGTGTGAAAATAAAATAATAAAGTACAAAGGGTCCGAGTTGTATCAAATTAGGCCGTTCAAAAAGCGACTTTACTGCCCAAGCTTGAAGATTCAAAGTTCAATGACAAGTTTTATAAAATGTCGGGCATATTAAATAGGTTTGTAATTTCTACTATACTTTATACAAGATTATAGAGACCTAAACGCTCAACTGGCTTAATTCGAATCTGGCCTTTCCCGCCTAAACCCTGTCTACCTAATATGGTTCTAAGTTAGTTAAACTATTCACTTTTGACAGACGCCCGGCAACAGTTGATTCAAGTGACCGATTAACACATTCACGGACACAGCGTCTAAATTTTTTTTAACAACACATCACTGTTTTATCAAAAATCGGGCCACCAACATAGTATGTATGTAGGTAATTTCATACAAACTAAAACTTTCATCTTGTAGTAGTACGGCCACAGCCGTTTTGTCTACAGACATGATGTCACAGCAGCAGGTCATGTTCTTCGTTCATAAAACTGAATCTCTTGCTACGGCAATGGGAAAGTTTGTAACGCGCCTAAAAGGCACTTAGATGTCCGTTGTCCGCCTCATTATAATCATACTAGTTTTTTTCCCGTGACTTCGTCTGCGTGGAACTCCTATTATCGCGATAGAATTTAATTGCTTTATTTTATATCAGGCGCTTACCTAGTTATCGCTCTTCGATACAAAATTCCACTCCTTAAGGGATGGTTTCCGGGACAAAAAGTATCCTATGTCCTTTCCCGGGACTTAAACTATTTCCATGCCAAGTTTCATCTAAATCGGTTTAGCGGTTTAAGTGTGAAGAGGTAACAGACAGACAGACATACTTTCGCATTTATAATATTAGTATGGATGAGAATTTCTCTCTGTGGACTGACTGGCTGTTTTGTCGCGGTGAAGAACACCGTCCACAGCCGTTGTGTCGTATCACGAGGGTCTTATTAGATTACTTCTGTTGACGTATTGCCCGATTTGTCCGTGAACGTGATAAAGTTGAGTTGAGACGGTAAAAAACTTTAATTTATCTGAGTCGATATTGTTTCTGCGGGGCATAGATACGGGCATAAGCCTACTAGGTATAGAAACCACAATATCGCGTGTTCTATAGATGGCTGTACTCGGTACGACAGCGATTATGCTCGAATGATATCTGAAATATGCGACCGCAGCCCTCAAGGCAGGAATTTGTGCGGGAACAACATAACTATAGATAGTCGCATTTTAACGGATCACAGGATAAATAATAGGTAGAGGATGACGGGTAGCGATAAATTCCTTGGAGCGATATTCGTTTTATGAATGCAGGCCGTAACTAAGCCGATATAAATTCAGAGTTGGTTAATGTGAAGAAAATATTACGAGTATTATATTTTTATTATAGTATCGATATGGTTTTTGTCATTCAAGGTGACTGTAAGTATAGTAAACCACTGCAAACAATTTTTATCATCATCATCATCTGAACACTTTGAGGAGGCCTTTTTTGGTGTCTGAGCAAACAAATTTAATATTAAAAAAATATTAAAAAGTTACCATTTACCTACCTATGTGTGTCCTTGATTGAGGTGTGCAATAAAGAGTATTACCTACTATTTTTCTCTTTGAGTTTTTTTTCTTTTTGATGCTTGCTTGCTCGTTTGCATGCATGCATGTGTACTTGCTTGCTTGCATGCATGCATGCATGCGTGCTTGTTTGCTTGCATGCATGCATGCTTACTTGCTTGATTCCATGCATGTTTGTTTGCTTGCTTGCTTGCATGCATGCGTGCTTTTTTAGGTTTAGGTTAGGTTAAAATAAGGCTTAACAATGATTAAAAAACTAAATTACATGAAATGTACGTTAGACGAAATGTAAGTTAGATGAAACTTAAGTTAGACGAAACAAAATTATGCCAATCAAACATTATACAAAATAAGATTATACAAACTGAAAATTAGGTGAATTAAAATTAGACAAAACAAAATTATGTGTATTAATGATTATACAAAATGAAATTCGGTCAAACAAAAATTAGGCAAAGTGAACTGTTATGCCAAGTAATTTTATATGAACCGAAATTAGGCAAAAGGTTTTTAGGCAAATCAAGGGTAAACCCACTAAAATATCATAAGTTTGTTCATAAACGAACAATAATTGCTATAAGCGCCACTGAACTACAATTTCATACGCTCTGCCTTACACAGACGTGATTTTGTGTTCAGCCAAGGAGAATGTTTGAGTGAGTAATTTATACGTTAAGCAGTTATATTCAGCACCGCTGTTATTGCAGCAACGCATCCCCGTAACTTTGACCACGGCCCGGCCTGTTGTAGTTGTGGCCGCCGGCCGGTATGCAAAGCGAGCACTTTGAGATGACCCGACGGGTCCTTCGTGTAAGAAGAACAGCCTACACAATAGTCAGTAACCGCGCGATTTGTAAAAAAAAAACTCAAGCAACAAAGGCTACCTTGTCACTAACTTATGAAGAGTTCAAAATATAGGGCATGCAATTTCCCGGGCAATCCCGGGAATTCCCGGGATTTTGTATGGAAACCGGTACCGGTACTGCACGCCCTCATAAAAACTAGCACAAAAAATATAAACACTCAATACGATGTGTTACGCAACTTTGTAGTGACCGCGAAAACGCTGGAACTTGACTCTCTTCGTTTTTAGGGTTCCGTAGTAAACAAGGAACCCTTATAGTTTCGCCATGTCCGTCCGTCCGTCCGTCCGACCCCCGTTTTTCTCAGTAACCGTTAGTACTAGAAAGCTGTAATTTGGCATGAGTATACATATCAATGACGCCGACAAAACGGTAGAATAAAATCTTAAAAAAATATTTTTTACAGGGTACCTCCCCTACATGTAAAGTGGTGGTGCAATTTTTTTTTCTTCCAAACCCCATCGTGTGGGGTATCGTTGGATAGCTCTTTAAAAAATATTATAAGGTTTCTAAAAGCATTTTTTGATTAAAGAATAGGTTGGCGTGATATTAAGCTTTGAAGTGTCAATTTTTGTTATGGTCAAGTGTCCCCCCCCCTGCCAGCTAAACGGTGGCTACTAGGCATGTGAAAAAAATCATGGTAGTAGTATATACAATGAATTTAAAAGGAAAACTATCACAGCTAAGTAGACATTACTAGTTAACGAGTAATAGTCGAACTTCAGAAATGTACTTTGCAAAAGCAAACCTTCGTACAATTTCCATTGATACCTTTAATTCTGTCAAAAACATAGTAAATATAAGTTTGCGAACTTTTTAGTCCACATAATGTAACGGGTGGACGACTACGGAACCCTACCTTGCGCGTGGCCCGACACGCACTTGGCCGGTTTTATTTATATCCACGTCGGTGGAAAATAAGCGTGCGGCCCGCCTGCTGGTAAGCGGTGACCGCAGCCTATGGACGCGTGTCATATGCGCGTTGCCAACCCTTTAAAAATGTATACACTACTTTCTGGAAGAGTCCCATATTGCCGAAAATCGTCCTTTGCCGAAGATCGATATTTATAATTGTATGTGATGTTTTAGGGCTCTTGTGGCTGACTACCGAATTACTGATACGTAAGGCGGCCGCTTTAATATGATCCGACGGGGATACTCGGTACACCATTCAACGATAGTGGATGAAAGAACACGTTCTGTCCTTGTTGTCACAAGTAATTCCTAGAACAACACGGATTTTTAAGCAGTGAACAAGCTCGCTTGTCTGCCTCACCGCCCCACTTAGCTCCTAAACTTGCTGCTCTAAACTTGCCCGAATATATTTACATCAACCCCGAGTATTAACTAAAAGGCATCCTAAATATGAATATGGAATAACAGTTAAATATAAATTGAAAATGGACGTAATACGAGAGACAGAAAGCGGACCTTTTAATGTATGTGCTGAGCTAGCAAGACTCATTACAATGTTACGAACCTACATTTGCTTGCATTTGCATTTACAAATTTATAAATCTAGTCTTTAATTGAAAATTATAATCACCTATATAATATCGCGTTATGGCGATTCTGGGGCTACCTACTGAACCCTACATCAAAGCTGACGACATACAACGAAGATATCTATATAATTGGGTATTATTTATTTATTTATCGTATGGCAATTACATAACACTGTTCTTTAATCTAAATTTACATTCTTCCAGGTACTTAGCAGCTGCGCTCGTTAGGTTTTTAAGGTATATAATTGGGTACCTACCTAATGTATGATTGTGTAAAGTCATAATAATTATGTAAATATGGAGGGACCACAATTTGTTGTTTGCTAGAAATAAAACTGAAATGAATATAATAGTCGTATGAATAAATGATTTAAACATCCAAATTTTCTTCTCCCTTGGATCATAAGATAAAACACTTACCAGCTGCTGCAAAACATAACAGTGAACTGTGCACCGACGGTAAATTGCATTGTACATCTTACATATATAAATTAATTTGAGAAGAATTATTATTTTAGTATCCAGCTGTACCAATTTTAAAATATGACGCCTGTATCAAGATTTCGCCAATATCAATATCATGTAATCATGTCAGAAACAAAAATATTATGACGTAAGCATAGCAGGTTTTTGTAACACGACGTCTCAATCGTGATATTATTGTATTTTTTTTATTAATATGAATATATTACAAAAAATGAAAAAATAGGCGGATTACATACAAAACGTACTTACATATTGAAACGAGTCTACTTTTAAGAGAAGGTTCTTCATTCAAAATTCAAAACATTTATTCTGCAAATAGGCCTCAAGGACACTTTTACAAGTCAAAATCTATCTGTATCAACAGAAAATATCTGTAATGTTCAAATAAAACTAAATACATATCATAAATAAGACTAATCCAGATATTTTAGAGATGTATAAGGTCTCTAAGCGTCACAATAAAATAAAAAGGTACAATAATCATCATAGAATATTATGAGATGTAAGTCAGAGAAGCTAATAACAACACAGATTTGTTAGAGATGTATAAGGTCTCTTAAGCGTCAACATGAAAATAATAAAATCTAATAAATGTTCTCAGAGATGTATAAGGTCTCTGAGCGTCAGTATAAAAAATGATATCAAATGAGAACAGAGTGAAGTTTCTCATGTCAATTCATCATCAATCATTTAAAGTTTTCTTTATTCTAAGAAAGATATTTGTATACGTCGAAATGCTCTGATGTTTCTAGAATCGATCTTGAACCCTCAAGTACTTTATCATAATAAACTAAAACCAAACTATCCAAAGACAGCAATGTCCGCCGATCATAATCGTTTCTAGTACAGTGCGCAGTCCGGCGGAATATTCATCGAGCAAACAAACCTCTCGTCCTTTAGGTACTTAGTACACCGAAAGGTAGACACTAAAATTAAACGACACCGATATTTGGTATTGAAAATCAGGTTTTTTAATTACCATTTGACCCATCTAATGGAAAACATAGCCACCATAACCCTTGTGACTTCACAAATATCATAGGCGCGTTGCCGACCCATTCCTAATCTGAAGACAAATAGTCCCTAGCAACACAGTGTACCATTATTGGTGGCCTTACTCCCAGCGACACAACACCACAAACCTACAAGCAGTATTATCATGGCTACGGTTTTTTGTAAGGTATTTTTCCAATGTCGCACTAATGTTTCAATCCTCAAAGAGCTACATATTAAAGATCGATTTCGCAAATTGTACTACTGTAAATACTGAAGTTCTTTGGTCACCATCTCAAGAAATATAGATTCAATTGAAAAACTGGTAGTTCAGGGACAAGTGGAAGCCGTGAAAGCACGAGGCCGATCACCAACTCGCTGGCCTCACCTGATTAAAAAATTGAGTGTATCATGGTCCAATGTACTCGCGATGCCTGTAACCGGCGGAAATGGAAGCTGATAGCTAACAGAGCTGTCTTCCGAAACAAAAACAACCTACCGAACATTCGGTCCACGACCACTTTGACAAGAGTAACTGACTAAGATGAAGACTTTTCCAATTCGACTGTTCCAAATACACGTGAGATGTCATTCTATTGAACTATTGAATACTCTACATCTCTGCTCTACTCTCTTGTTGGAATTAGTCACAGCACCTGTAAAAGCTATCACAAATTAAATTTTAAGACGGCAATGTTCGAGGGCTATAATTAATACGTTTCTTGTAAAATAAGCAGTCCGATGGAATATTCATCGAGCAAACAACCCTCCGCGTTCGTACTTACACATTAAGGGATCAAATTAACATGCTTCTGAAATTTATACCGAGAGCTAGTCACCAAAATTAAATCAGACAGGTAGGACAGCGGAATAATCATCGAGATCATATTTGGAGCAGCCCAACTGGGGAAGCGCCTCCACCTTACAGAAGATCGCTAATAATTATCTCACTAACGCTTAACTTACATGGAAAACTTTTTTAGTAACCTCTGTATCATTTTTAGGGTTACGTACCCAAAGGGTAAAACGGGAGCCTATTACTAAGACTTCGCTGTCCGTCCGTCTGTCCGTCCGTCTGTCACCAGGCTGTATCTCAAGAACCGTAATAGTTAGATAGCTGAAATTTTCACAGATGATGTATTTCGATTGCCGCTATAACAACAAATACTAAAAAACGGGATACAGTAAATATTTAAGGGGGCTCCCATACAACAAACCTGTTTTTTTGCCGTTTTTAAAGGCCTATCATACATACCCCACACGACTATGTGCATTGAAAATTTTTTTTCATCTTCCAGTTACATGTATGGAGTGGACCCCACCCCCTAATTAATCTTACCAAACTTATAGTCTCCGAGTAAATCGGCTGTAACATTCGAACAGACAGACGGGTTCCGTTTTAGCCATTTTGGATACAGAACCCTAAAAAGATGCCACCTTTACTAAAATCCTCGTCAAATATACATGACTAGCTCTTAACTCTGTCCCTGTTTTCACTATTAAGATAATGAATACACGGTCCCGTATTAATGACGTCCGGGTCATTAGGCCCATGAATTTAGAAACGAATCACACTTCAAACAAACCTGCTCGTTACTCTATTCAGCTTAAATTTTTCACAACCCACGTTTTACTAATGTACCTAGTCGCAATTTAGCACTTTAAGAATATTTGCATGCTATCAAGAAATGGCTGAAGAAGGCTGAACAATTCTGTTAATCCCCCCCTTACCTTACCCTTTATAAATAAATAAATAAATAAATATTTGTGGACAATCTTACACAAATCAACCTACCCTCCCTCCCTCCCTCCTCCTTTGTTGTGTTACCTGTACCTGTATACCCCTTTTCTGCAAATAAATTATTATCTTATCTTATCTTTTAATTCATTCGCGCACTCTTTATAACTCGTCAGCTTGGTGCCAGCCAGAGTGTGACAATTATTAGTAAGGCGACTTCCTGACTTGGCGGGGTGAGATCGATATGTGACATATGCATGTTCTTCTTTGACGTAAATTTACTGGCGGTGCAAAGATTCTCACTCGACGGAACACTGTCAGTAATTACTTTTGCGCAGTAGTAATATCATGCGCCGCGCGCCGAAGCGGAGCCTTCGCATCATCCCGCTACCGCGCATCCCGCGCCAGTCAGGAAGCACTCATTTAAATATAGAGGCACAGTAAAAAATGGTACCGAGTCGACTGACATTTGACACTTTTCTCATATCGTACTGCCTCCGCACCGACAAATCAGGAAGTCGCCTAAGAGAGGCACAACAAAATGTCATCTTGCTCGAATTTGGGGCAATCCAGCTTAACTGGGGAACCTCCGTCTTGCAGAAGACCACAGCCATAATAACATTATTTACTATGCAGGTATGTAGTATTGTGTTCCTGGAGGTGAGCAAGGTTGCCAGAGCTCCCGAGGATGCACTGTGTTGAGCGAGGGACCTAAATTTGCCCCTTCTGCTGTCAACACAGTGAATCCTCAAGTTTTGTAAAGGGTCGGCAACGGGCACGTGACTCCTTTGTAGTTGCGAGCGTATATAGTCTGCGGTGTCCTCTTACCATCAGGTGGACCGTACGCTTGTTTGCCACCGACTTGTATTAAAAAAAAATTAGAATAGGAGCACATGAGTGTGATAATTCGGATAGGCCTCCAGAACATTAATTGCTTATCTTCAAAGGTCCTTTGGGGAAATTAATTAATTTCTCCAAAGGATACCTAATTAAGCACGACTAAAATAATAAATAAATTATGCTTAATTATGCATGATTTATTTATTATTTATGATATATTTATTTATTCAGAATTAATTAAGGCATTTGTAGGAAAACATTTATTTTATGTCTCTAATTATCAACAACTTTATCAAAGGGACGTGTTGACGAGGCGCTTTCATAAAATATTGGTGTCAAATGTATGGAAGGGCATCTAAGCGCTCTCTACATACTGGCTGTCGCACCTAGTAAGGGTGTATTTCTGTCGCAGCCGGATTGTATAATCCGCCGTTTTACATTACGGCTAGCCGTCTCACAAAACAGAGCCGTTTTGTAATACGGCGGGTTAACGATTAGCCGGATCGTCATTGCAATACATTCTACAATATGGCGGCTCACGTTTAGCCGGATTGCATAATTCACCATTTTACATTACGGCTAGCTGTTTTACAAAATGGCCGGATTGTCATTGCTAAACAGCGCTGCGGGTGTTAAAAATGGGAACTAAAAGCTGTCAAAGAGGTGACAGCTAAAACGACGCTATTTTGCCGTACAATCTGACTGAACCGCTTTTTTACATTTCGACTAGGCGAATTGAAGAATGCAAAGCGCCGAACACATTTCGGCGGATTTTCAATCAGCCGTATTCAATCCACCTAATCGTTGACTCGCCGTAATACAAAACAGCTCTGTTTTGTAAAACGCCTAGCCTTAATGTAATACGGCGGATTATACGATTTGCCTGCGACATTTCCATCAGAGCTATGCTATGCTACGTTGCTATAGATGTGTTGATCCACCGAAAGCTATCACATCCTCGCAGCAGAGCAGCATAGCATAGCTCTGGTGGAAAGGCAACCTACGTCAGTATTTTAAGCATGGCCCAAACAAAAGCCTCGATTTGTTGTATTTTTTTCACAGCAATTTGAGATTGGTCATAAAAATATCAATCGGTCTGACTTAAAAGGTGTGTGTCCGCGCGTAAACTTGTTTACGAGCGGGTCCGCGCGCGCCGCTAGTTTACGACGCGCCACTGCACTAAATAAGTTGTAAAAACTGTTGGTGAGAATGGTGAGAGTGTAAGGGTACTTGTTATTGGATACTTAGTTAGAGTGAAACTAATCTTAAACTGAACGCCCGTCTAGTTCCGCACACATCTGTAGCTCTAGTATAAGTTTTTTCGAAACATTTACTAATTCGAACGCGTTTGCGTTTTGTCTCAAAATGAATGAAAGTGGTATGAAAACGTGAATAGCGCCTCTGGTGGTCACTAGTGGAAACTAAAACAACGAGTATAACATTTGTTGCTAACCGATGAACGCGCGTATTTCGAACTCGGTGAGAGCGTTTTCATACATTTTAAGACAAAACGCAAACGCGTTCGAATTAGTTAATGGTTCGAAAAAACTTATGAGTCAATTTCACCAAACGGGCATTTTTGTCAAATTCCCATGGAATTTTGAAATACCAATAATATATAGAAAATTTTATGCTGATAATTTGATAAAAAAATTAATAAACACAAATTTTCTTACGGGGTACTTATACATATAAAATTACGGAAGTTATTACAATTTGAAAATTTGACCTGGGCACGGGAATTTATCTGTCCATGGGAATTGCCTTTTCTTAGTAAAAATTGTATTAAAATTATTATTTACCATCTAATTTATCAAGAATTATAAAGTTCAATTGTATCGTAGTTATTTAGCCTAATTTTACCAATCATGGGTTCAAGTTTCAACCGAGGAAATTTATATTAACCAAAAATCTATATTTTAAGTTAAATTTCTCTTTATACAATCACATATCAACTTCTTTGCAGAAAATCATACAAGTATTAATATTTAAAACTATCACTAAATGCAGATGCACATATAGACGCTCGAAACTCCAAAAGCGTCACGGGCACGTTGCTGACCTTTTATAAAATTTGAGAAGTCCGCTTACTTGTTTGTCACCATCGTTGTATATAAAATGCGTATGTATCCATATATACCTACATGATTTTATGTACATAATGTTCATTGACTTTGTTTATTGATTCTTTTCAAATATTTAAGAAGCTAAGTGTAATTGTACCAGTTGGCCTGTTTTTTTTTTAAATAAACGCATAAACTACAACTCTACTCGATATACTTAGTACAAATTATATTTATTTATGCATTTCATCCATAATTATTGTTATTAAATGCGGTTTATTAACAAAATAAGTGACCCTTCCAAATTCCCGTGCCCCAAAATCAGCTGTTTTGGGTAAACAAGCTATGGGAATTAGGACACGGGAATTGGAAATCGATATAAAAAAATCATAAAAAAATCAAATCACATGTTAATAATATTTTAAGTTATCGTTTATATAGAGACACCAAAGTGCTTTATAATGCATACATGTGTTAATGATTACTTATGTAAGAATTTGAATTTCTAAAGGCCACCGAAATTGCAAGCAAAAGCAAAAAAAATGTCGCCCACCCAGAAACCGAAGTACTTAGGTGGTTTACTCGAACTTAATGCGGTTTGCTATATATATTTTTTTTATATATAATAGCTGACATTTGAGAGCACATGTGAAGCAGGACGCGAAGCTGATCAAATGTAAACGATGGCTGCCAGGGACTTTTGAATTTTGCTGACAAAATTTAACTCTCGCGCTCGGACGATTTTTAAACTTCAATTACAAGTTATTCACCACAGTGAAGTGAATAGTGTCTGTGCTCAGTGATAGTAAATATAATCGAGTTAAAGTTTTTGGCACGAAATCAGTGATTCTAATGTACAGTTTTTGATAGGAATTTTTGATTGATTCAAAACTCGATGCCGGACAGGGCACGGAGTCTTAATTTGAGCGTTTAGGTATTTTTTAATGTATTTTAAAAACAAATAAGTCAGTGAATTTGAGTGGACCTCAACGTGGAAACGTGTATTCTTTATGAAAAAAAATAAATGGTACGTATTATCTCATGCTACACTACGATTTTCAGCTCGGACACAAAAAAAATCGAGTTTAGAAAATGACCCATACTAGAGCTATTGATGTAAGCAAAACTGGCCAAAGTAAAGACTCACACGGTGAGATATCTGTCTTTATTATGTGTGATCAGATATTATCTATCAGCACAGGTAAAAAATACCAATCTCTTTCTATTTGTTTGAATTAGAAAGAGATGGGTAGTAAATAGTAAACATAATCTGTTTGCTTGCGGTCGTGTCTAGAGCCGTGCGGGCTAAGTAAAATTAGTTGCCAAATTATGTTGTCATTTGGTTGGCAACTCAATCGCCAACAAATCGGCCCAATGCGCAACAAATGTGCGGTTTCCGTAATCCCCTAAACATAACGGCTCAGACTGCGTCGATCGCGCTCCCACGATCGATGGATCTATTGATCGGCCCGTCATTTCGGTGCGAAGGCGATTAATCGTTGTTAACTCGACTTAGAGATTCCCGGCTTAGGTCCACAAGTTAGAATAGAGCAGAATAGAATAGCGTGGTTAGTGAGAAAAGATACGTTTGGCTACTTCGGAAGTCAAAAGGGAACGAAATAAGGTAGTAACGGACTTAGTGCTGTTTAGAGTGAAACCAGTTTCAAAATGAAACCTCTCCTAGTTTACGCAATAAAGTCCATTCAAATCCTTTCTTAATATAGAGGTAATTATATATAAAATCTAAAATCCTTTCTTATATTTGTACGGTCTATGTCTTCCACGTAAGTAGGTATCAGATAGTGCAGGTCAAGTTATAAAAAATATGATACAATCCGGTATGGTATAAAAGAATGGGGGGGAAGGGTTTGACGACCGCTTTAGCTTAGTTGGTAGTGACCCTGCCTACGAAGCTGGAGGTCCCGGGTTCGAATCCCGGCCGGGGCATCTATTTGTGTGATGATCACGAATATTTGTTCTTGGGTCTTGGATGTTTTCTATGTATTTAAGTATTTATTTATCTATACAAATATGTATATTGTCGCTTAGTACCCATAGTACAAGCTTTGCTTAGTTTGGGACTAGGTTGATTTGCGTAAGATTGTCCAATATCATCATCATCATCATCATATCAGCCGAAAGACGTCCACTGCTGGACATAGGCCTCCCCCAAAGAGTGCCACAATGACCGGTCTTGCGCCACCCGCATCCAGCGGACTCCCGCGACCTTTACCAGGTCGTCAGTCCACCTTGTGGGGGGTCTACCCACGCAGCGCCTTCCGGTCCGTGGTCGCCACGGTCGTGGTTGTCCAATATATATTTTTTAAATTTAAATGAATCAATACTTTCATAATATGTTTTTGAATAAGATACGTCAAACGGTTTTTGAGCTATCGCTGAAACATTGTCTTGCTAAAAGTCCGGGACATCATTGTTCCGTGAGCCGGAAAGGCATTCGTACAAACTTATAATCAAAATATGTTCACTCATTTGGAATTCAGGCTGTGTACTTTCATGAAGGTATTAGAATGAATATTAAATGATAATCCCTTGTCGGTTTTTTAATTAATAAACGTGAACATTAAACTTTATGTTCCATTAAATACCCGCCGAAAGTATGCGTTATATTTTCAATTAACAGCTAGCCGCCCTAAGTAAACCCTAAACGCTGAACATCTAATAAAACGGTCTGATTTAATACCCTCGTTTTATTTCGGCCGCCGCAACTTTTCGAATTTAAGATGTGTGAAAGGTGTGTGAGTATTATAAATCAATATTCAGCATGTTTTGTCATACGAGTAGATTCTAAAGCTGCACACAAACATTATAAAGTGTCTGTAATTAGATACAGCTACTTTTTTTGTGGTTTATATTTTTAACTAATTCACTATGTCATTCACTATCAAATAAAACTATTGTGTGGGGAATATATTCCTTCATATTGCCAGTTCTTATTAATTACTAGTTATGGCAAGGACTACGTAACGAAATATCAGTTGAACTGTACAAAATACTCAGCGCGCTGCGAACTGATTGATTTAAATGCCGAGTGAATGTAAACTTTTAATGAATGAAAGTTAGCCGAGTTGCGCGCGATTTGAAGGAACCTAATGAGTAACTAACTCTAAGTGAGAGTATAAGTTTAGTCTATGTAGTATACAGCGTGTAAATGGATTAACCCTCATATACCAAAGTCTATTATACGGTTTTGATTTTAGAAAACAGGATAAAATAGTTCTTAATTAATAAACAACTTAAGATTAATCTTAATTAGTGTAGGTACACATTTTTGAAGGTTCGTGGCCCAGCGGCGCCTGCGCACCGCTTAAATTGCGCTTGCTAAGGTTAAGCAACGTGGGCAGCGGTCAGGACTTGGATGGGTGACCGCTTTGAGTGGTTACTAACTGAGCGCTCCCGTGCTTTGGAAGGCACGTTAAGCCGTTGATCCCGGTTGCTGTCTATGGCAGCAGTCGTTAAGCCAAGTTGGAGGCCTTCGGGCGGCTTGAGAACTTCTAACAGTCAAGTTGCCCACTCACTTGACAAAGCCTAATCCCAATAAGGTCTAGTTTCCCCTTGGGGTTGGAAGGTCAGATGGCAGTCGCTTTCGTAAAAACTAGTGCCTACGCCAAATCTTGGGATTAGGTAGCGGACCCCAGGCATCCTTCAGGATGCAACTGTACTGGGATAATGCTAGGAGGATGATGACACATTTTTGAAAGTTGGGCAACACGCATGTGTAACCTTTGGAGTTGCAAGCGTCTACAGGCTTATATGAGGAATGTTACACTGTCTTACTTATGTAGACAACTCAAATTAAGTACGACCTTCTTGGTCAACTGAGCCCACAGACCACTTAGCCCGCGGGTTCTATTGACGACATTGATTTCTTTGCGGGCAACTCGACCCACTCTACCGCATAACACGTAATATTTCGTCTAGACAGGTCTACAGATGGTCACAATGCCAGTGGAGCGACGATGACGGTTACTGTCGTGTCAGCGCCGCGCGCATCTCCGAGGTGGTGGTTGTCAGCCGCGTCGTTGAGTGACAGTCGCTGCGTGTCAGTCGCTGGCGCATTGGCCTTGCACCTTAAAGATAATAGCTGGGATTTTGCCCGTCGCCGCGTTGGTGAACACACGTGCTCTTTGCGACGACGGGCTGAATTCACTACCGTACAAAACCAGTTGCCTACTGTCATGGCGTCGTTACCGAACAACGTCTTTGAACAAGTATTGATTGGTGAAATCATCATAAATTTGATGGAAAGCCATTTTTAAAGAGTGAAGTGAAAGATAATAGCTAAATGACAATGTGGAATAAGTAATATCAAGTAATATAGTGTAGGATAAGTACCTAACACAACGAAACATAAGAATATCTGCAGCAATAATCACTTGATAAAAATACGCATTACAATAATAAAAAAAATATCTATTAGGTTACCTAAATCTGTCATTTGTTTTGTCTACACCTTGTATTTTAACTACGTGTCTAGAAAATTAAGACAAAGTTTGACCACTGAGATAACACCGCGTCTTCTAATAGTTAACGAAGTATTTCAATGGCTCCGTTAAACTTCATAATAAGCTTGGCAACCTGAGAAAGTTGGCAGTTGGCACACACGCGAACATAAAGTCGCACAGACTTCATGAAAGTCAATGGGTGTCGACACACGGGCAAAGATTAAATGGCGCCGAGTGTCCATTAAAATTGTAATTGTATCTCTGTGAAGTGGGTTGTGATGTTTAGACTTCGTTTCAGGAGGACTAAGACGAAAATACAAAGTGACGAAGAACATAGTGTAGGTGATTTATTTTACCCACGACGGAACGGAATAGGTATAATACATATATGCGTTAAGGGTGAGAGGTTGTTTGTTTAAAGAAGGGCATAAGCGTTTTACTCATAGAATGAATAGATTTTTTTGTCGATACATACATTAAAACATACATGTAGCAAATTGTAGCGAATGTTCCCCTGTTTTTCCTATATGAATAGTCATTTTTGATCAGCTGTGAAGTGGGTGCGGGCTGAAAAACAGCGCTGTGCAGCCGACCAGGCTCACAGCAAACGCTAAGCCCGAGCCCTTTGTCGCACCAACTTAAATTTGTATTTCTTTAAATTTTAAATATCTAACTCTTTAAATTTAAATTGTGTTTGGTTTTTTTTGTGTATTGCCGATTGTTTTTTCTCTTTTATGCGACAGTAAATGTTATTTTATTTATTTATTTATTTAAAATGATAAATTATCTTGTAATGTTATGAATAAACGTAATAATATTAAAGGATGGCTATATATAAATGTAATACTATAATTAATATCGAAAACTAAGCATAGATATCAAAATTAGGTCCCATTGGAATTGAATATCTTGATTTTTAATAAAATATTAAAGTTCGTTTATTTTCAAGACATTTGTATTAAAGATATTATTGTCAGAAGAAAATTACATCTCTAGGGGTAGTTACATAAATAATGAATCTAAAAGGACCGCAATCTCAGTCGAACTCAGAGCAATATTGCCCCGAATAAATTATACAACGCGGTGGCTCCGTGACCGTCCAGATCTTGATAGTATGATAGTGCTGATATTGAATTTGAAATGACGTTATAAAGTGTGTCATCCATACAAACTTATATGTATTTTAGGGTGGAGTATATAAGCACTATAAGCGCTAATGAACAAAATTTCATGTACAGTGACGAGCATTAATATCTGCCCTAACAAAGGGCGCATAAATATTTGCCTCATGAACCGGAAAAAACAATCTAATCCCAAAAAGGTCTAGTCTTCTCTCTGAGTTGGGAGGTCAGACGGCAGTAGGCTTCGTAAAACTAGTTCCGACGTTACATCTGGAGTTGCTCTGGAACCGTGGCATTTTAAAAGGTAGGTAATCCATCGCTTAACATTTTACGTGATATCACCACGATATCACATTACTCGTACGACAGTTAGTTCGGTGAGCGTACAAAACGCGCTCGTATTCTTCAGACTCAATTAGGTCCAACAAAACCGTAAAGAGCACAATCCCACAAGCCAGATGGGTTTAGAATTAAACCGTCTATAAACGGTCCACATGTGGCCGAGGAGTGAAAAGGGGGTGAAAAGGGGGAATAATACCGCCGACAACCGCGCATTGTCGCCGGACAAAGCGGGTCGTGTGTGAGCAGCTTTACTTTCTTACTAGCCGGCGGCTCCAGTTAGAAGCCGTAGCGGAAATCAGCTTTTTTAGGGTTCCGTACTGAAGGATCCAAACTGAACCCTATTGCTGTCACTCACGCGTCCGTCCGTCCGTCTATCCGTCCGTCCGTCCGTCGTCTGTCACACAGGTTTTACAGCAAAACGGTTGGAGCCACAGTCTTAAAATGTTTCACAGTATTAGCGCCTCGCTTTGTCGTCCCAACGTGATATTTTTTACTTTTAGGAATTATAATGATATGTATGTTAGTCTTTGTATTATGGGCCACAGACGCCTGAAATAAATGATTAAATATAAGAATAAGCATCTTGGTGACCCAAAAGCCATACAACAATAACATACAAATACTCAAAACTTATTTTTAAATGTTTTAAAAGCTCATATAGCTGACAGATACCTATGAAAACTTGCGACTCCAGCAGAGTCGGAATCGCATTGCCGACCCTTTATTTACTTGAGGATTCATTGCGTTGATGGCTAGAGAGAAATACAGGTCTCTAGCTCAATACATAACTCAATAGGGTCATCCTTAGGACTTCAGATGGGTTGTTTAAAACTACACTTTAAACCAAACAATATTTATTTATAAAACAGCGAATTCAATATACATATCAATTGCAACACGTTTTTTCACCGACTCGAGTGTTTTGTTTTTTATTGATTATTTTTCTGTAATGTTTGCGGCCAGTACATTTTCAATGCCCAGAAAGAGGTTTTATAGTGCATACATTTTAAACAGGGTAGAGACTGAAAATCAGCGATTTTGCCGAGTCTCAATGCCTTTCAATACGCAGACATACTGTATTAATATGATACTGCACTGTATGTGTAATTATTTATCATGAAATAAATAATCTAATCTAATCTATTATTAGTACGAGTACCTACATAACTTGTTTGTGCTGTTGAATAATGTTCATTTTATTTTTATTTTTCCATATAATATTAGGTACAGTATTTTCACGACGGCTATAGAGCAAGCGGTGCTTTAATTATACCTATCGGCATCTATTCCTCTTCCACCGTTCTTCGTTTGTTTGTTTGTTCCGGCGTACCTACAATTATTTCATAATATTTCGTCTGGATGCGTCATAGGCTCAAATCATTTAGGCCCTGGTCTCCTATAAACGCCATCGGCCGCTTACAGCGTCACGCCGTACGCTGCGTCACAATGCTTACTATAGAGATGTACTATTTGGCCCTGACAGACCTGTGAGAACATAACAGTACATCTCTATAGTAAGCATTGTGACGCAGCGTACGGCGTGACGCTGTAAGCGGCCGATGGCGTTTATAGGAGACCAAGGCCTTAGTCCGCTTAAGCTCATGCCTCGCGTCGCAGGCGCGGATAATGGGCGAGTTGTCTTGAATCCCGGAGTCAATCCCGGGCATTGTCCCGCGAGCCCGGTACGGTTTCATTACGGAATTGGAGAGGTAATGAGAATTTACTCCATTTTATGAGGTAGCGAGTGCCCGCCGTTCCGGGATGATTAAAATAACACGGGATTAGTCTACGTACTTACACACTTCGCTAATGCTTCGGTAATGGGCCTGATTATTCATTTACAAGGAACAGGTATTTTTCTGAAAGCGGTAAAAGCACAGAAATATATCAAGATAGAAGGAAAGAGTTCGGCAATTTGTAGGGAGACCGAGCGTGTAACATTTTGCGTAGGTACTTTGACGTCACGAGCGTAATTTAGTGATGAGAAACATAAGCCGCGCGAAAACGATTCAAAAGGATCGATTAGAAGTATTAGAACTCGGCACCGATTCTATGCATCGATTTAAAATATCGATAAGAACCGACAGAGGAAATGATTATTATTTTCGACAGAAGAAATGTTTTGACAGAGGAAATGAGTAAGCTCAGAATTTGAATCGAAAAATATAAATGTAGGTACCTACCTAATAACCAATAAATTGCGTTACATTTTAGTAATTTGTACATATTAGCCGCTCCAGTTATTAACTAAGTACCTATAAACGTGTAACATTTTCAGGGGTACCCTAAGGGTAAAACGGGACCATATTACTAAGACTCCGCTGTCCGACCGTTTGTCACCAGATGACCAGACTGTATCTCATGAAAAGTGATAGACAGCTGAAATTTTCACAGATGATGTTTTTCTGATGCCGCTATAACAACAAATGCATATTAATTAATTATGCATAAGAATAAAATAAATATTTAAGGGGGCTCCCATACATAAGATATAATTTTTATTGCCGTTTTTATAGATAATGGTACGGAACCCTTCGTGCGCGAGTCTGACCCGCACTTGGCCGGTTTTTTATATATTCTTTGTTACAGACCATGGAAAAATCAAAGAAGTCCCGCGAAGAAATATTAGAAGCTAAGAGGAAAGCGATTAATAATATTTATGTCACACCTGGCCATAAAGTGGCCATTATCGCACGCTCCGCGCGCGAAAAAACCCACTTCCTGGCCAGGGGGTGACATAAAATTTTGTATTTACCACGGGCGATAATAAAGAAAGCCTCAGATCGCATATTTATCGCCCTTGCCTTCGGCTCGGGCGTAAAATACCTGCGCTCTGAGACATTCTTTGTTTTATCGCCCTTGGTAAGTAATGTACTATTGTTTTGCACTACGTACATTATATAGCTGCATAATAATATAAGAACGTAATTATTATTTCGTCTGTTTTCAAATTCGATTTTAATAATCGAGTAAGAAAATCGCAGTGCACAGCACTATTCTTTAGTTTTGACAGAAAAAATGACTATCGACCTTGAACGTGACTCGACAGTTTGAATAGCTTATTTTTACATTGCTGGTTTTGAACGCACGCCAAGTCTGGCTCGTCAAATTAAAGCCGCAATGGAAAGCTAGCGTTGACACACAATCGCCCGCTACCGTTATGATGAAAATAATAAAATATTTCGTTTTTTAATTATTAACAGATATTTAAGGACAAATTGTACTTACCAATGAAAGGAAATACCTCGATTAACAGCTCCAACTTTCTTGGAAGTGTTTGAACAATTAATTATTGCGCAACGAACCATTTTGTTTTTAAAACCTGGCGTCGCACGCATAACGCGATCGGGAGCACACTGAAGTTTGCGGCGAGCAGTTGTGTCTCCGGGACGTAATTTCGCCACGCGAGGTACATACACTCGTTCCTTCTATCTTGATATATTTCTGTGGGTAAAAGTAATTTGCTACGGAAATGTTAAGATATATTTTGAGACATATTTCTTTTTGGGTTTGATTAGGAAACATTCTGTTTTACCAGAGGAAATACGCTTCGGCAGTTAGAAGTTCCAACCATTAGGAAGATAACAATAATTTGCATGCAGAGTGCAATCGTACCGTTATTTCTGCAGAACAGAAATAAAGCACGCCTGAAACCGATCTCCGCCACAAAAGCTTCGAATATTAAATCACCGATGAGAGCTGCAATTTAAAACACTGCAAAATATCACACAAGTAACTCGATCCCCCACAATTTATAAATGTTGCCCATGCACTGCTGTTTTTGGTTCACTATCTTGGAAATATTCTATGTTGAAGAGGCGTTGAACTGTGTCATTGTAATAAGAGTCGCAGAGATGTGATCGGAAGAGCTATTGAAAACGAAGGCCCACAATAAAACCGGTGAGTCGCTGTGAGGAGCCGCAGAGCAATGCGGGCTCACGTAGCTCCCGGCGGATGACGGCGTCGCGTGTGGGGCAGAATACAAGGCAGGTTTATTCATAATTTAACGATGCACCACACTTGTAGGTTACGATGGTGGTAATTTTTTTAATCAAAGTGAAAATTGAAAAATTCAACACCACAGGTGGGATCCGTCCATTGCTCTACCAATTGATCCCACCTGTGGTGTTGAATTTTTCAATTTTCACTTTGATTAAAAAAACTAAGATTTTCGCTAGCGGACGCATCCGCTTAACAAACATATTAAAGTACGATGGTGGTTTTGATAATCTATAGAAGATACTTATTACCTAGTAGTCCTAGTACTCCAATTAAAAACCGGCCAAGTGCGTATCGGGCCACGCGCAAGGTAGGGTTCCGTAGTCGTCCACCCGTTACATTACGAGTATGTGGACTAAAAAGTTCACAAACTTATATTTGCTATGTTTTTGACAGAATTAACAACATCATCTAAGGTATCAATGGAAATTGTACGAAAATTTGCTTTTGCAAAGTACATTTCAGAAGTTCGACTATTACTCGTTAACAAGTAATGTCTACTTAGCTGTGATAGTTTGCCTTTTAAATTCCTCGTATATACTACTACCATGATTTTTTTCACATGCCTAGTAGCCACCGTTTAGCTGGCACGGGGGGGGGGGACACTTGATCATAACAAAAATTATCACTACAAAGCTTAATATCACGGCAACAAATTCTTTAATCAAAAAATGCTTTAAAAAAACCTTACAATATTTTTGAAAGAGCTATCCAACGATAACCTACACGATGGGGTTAGGAAGAAAAAAAAATGCACCACCACTTTACATGTAGGGGAGGTACGCTAAAAAAATTTTTTTTAAAGATTTAATTGTACCGTTTTGTCGGCGTCATTGATATGTATACTCATGGCAAATTACAGCTTTCTAGTACTAACGGTTACTGAGAAAAACGGGGGACAGGCGGACGGACGGACGGACGGACGGACATGGCGAAACTATAAGGGTTCCTTGTTTACTACGGAACCCTAAAAATGGTAGGTATATTTAGCAGTAGAAAGTGTTAGGAAAATTCTTTAATCGTGGATATAGCACTCGAAATTTTTGTGCCTACGCTACGTATTGCCTTTAATTAAATTAGCCTAATTGCCAAAATATTTCACAGGCCTTACCAAATATGAAGAGCTTATTACGAAGTTACTGTAAGCATATTTCATTTTGAAATGATCGTGCCTACGGAACATTAAGACTAGGTATTTAAATTCCTTTTATCTCCAAATCGATTTGAGAGCCCACTAAATATCCCGCCCGAGCAACAGTCATTATTCCGCGCGATCGCTCCGAAGCCACAAAGGAAGGCATTTACTGCAGTCCAACCATTCAGACCTAATGTCCTAGCATGGTTTGGCTTTCGTTTCATCAGTCCATATTCCCTCTAAATCCAATACCTTGCACCTTATTACCGTCCCTCAAAGTCTATTTTAAAGCAAGGTTTTGGACTAAATTTCTTTGCAGATCATGCTAGTCCGAGCAGTCGTTAGCTACGCTCCGGTTTTCTGTTCTGTCTCTTGCCGTTGCACTTTTCTTTTCATATTTTGAAGACTTTTCTCTTTCTGCGATTTTAACTTTTTAAGTCTGTTTATGTGAATTCTTGCTGAAAGGGGGAGCTTGTATTGTTTGGGTTGTATTTAGCGACGAGAATAGTTTTAAATGTTTTAAGCGGTGCTCAGGTAAAGTTGTTTTTGAAGTCTAATTGATGTTCTTAGAGAGTTGTTGGAAAGTGAATAGTAGTCGTAACTTGTTACTTTCGGTGCTGAAACCTTCATAAGTCCGCCGGTTAATTAGTTAACTATTTCCCAAGTTAGAGATACGAAACCATGCAATTTTAAACCGTGGCTTTTGTTTGGCAGCCTATTGACTAGCAGATGGAAATCGCAAGTGTGCTGCCAAGCCTTGAAGAGACTACTGCAGGTCCCTTACTCTGAACATAGTCACATCTCATCGCGACCTTACACCCTACCTCAAGCCTACAGAACGGAGTTATATGGCTGCGGTGTTTTGTATGGTTAAGGTACCTCCCCAACTAGGCTGCTCTAAATTATGAGCGAGATATCTCCCCTCAGTGCCCTCTCTTGTCTAATAATGATCAGTATTTCGTCAGTGAAACTCAAGTAGACTTGAAGCAAGTGAAGGCCGACTGTATTACAAATACAATCACAAATATAATTACTGGAGGCAGTTTATTATTTGCTAATAACGCCCGGAGCACGATCCATTGTTAGGATCTTGGGTTTAATTTATTTTACTGTTCAGTTAAATTCCATTCATGCGCCGCTTTCAGTGGATTCCTGGGAAATAAATTGAGAAATATATTTCCAGTTATTTTCAAATATCTTATTGTTAGATGGTATTTGCGAAGCTTTTCAGGTGAATTTGAAGGCCGAAGAGTTTCGAAATTCAGTTCGGTAAAATGTTTGATCTCCTTAGAAACGTGAGCATACTTTCCGATTCGACTCATCATAAATTGCTTCAGTTATCCCTATTACTGCGGAAAATTGCAGAGCATTTTACCCAATTATATCGAAGAAAAGGGTAATTTCTTCGGTATCAGTACGTATTGTATTTCAAAGAGTAAGTATCTATATTTCTTTTGATCGTGACCTGTTGTTAGATGGTCGTCGTCTTCACCGGGAGATATAGGTTCCTAGGGGAAGGTTGCTATGATTGGACCATTCGCTGTCTTATAATGTACAAAATGTATGTAAGAAAATAAAACAAGTTTGATATTTTATAACTTTTGAAATATATTTATTCGTTACCTGAAACACAACACAATAAGGTATAATAATCTTGGAGAAAAAATGTGAAAAGGGTTTCTCAGACTGTTGCCTTCTTTGGACCATGGTCACCTTGATTGAACCACTGAGTCGCCATCAAGGAAATTTATACTGACCAATCAAGGAGACTTATGGAAATCGACATTAATAATATATATTTTTTAAATATTTTAATAATTTTTGTTTTTTTACAAAAAAAAACAGAAATCAACATTTTAATATATTTGTTTTATTTTTTTTGTTTTAAAAACAGCCATTTTGAACATAATGATAAGAATAGCCTCAAAACTCTAACCAGTTTTGAAACAAGATTTGGTTTGTCCTTCTCTGTAGTTTGATCGGTGCCTACATTCGGTGAAGCTTGTGTCTGTATGAAACAAGATTACATCCATTAAAATTTAACGCTATTCAGATTGTCGTTTTAACTACAAATATTAGGTACAGCATATCTACATGTGGGAACTTCTAAATGTATCGAGTACATCACGTGTGTTCAATTAGGCGACTGAACTAGGATCCGGCCCTCGGCGTAAATCGCAGAGGTTGCGTATAACTTACAATTACGGAGGAGTACTTAAGTTCCTGTAAGTGGGTCTAAGGGTATCCGCACACTAACGATTTCTTAGCGATTCCTTCGAATCTATACGACTTTAATGTTGTTATACACGGTCTACCTCACACCACAACGAGCTCGACACCTTTGCACCGTATCGCTTGAACATCATTTTTGTGTTGTGTGTGTTATTAATAATAACTTATTATGTCATGTTGAGTGTATGTGTGTGTGTGTGTATGACAAAGTACCAAAGTGTCCAGCAATTATGAACAAACACAACGAAACATTTAACGCGCACACTCAGAGAGGCCGGGAGACGAATCCTATAATCTTTGGATTACTTTTTTAGAGTTCCGTAACCAAAGGGTAAAACGGGACCCTCTTACTAAGACTCCGCTGTCCGTCTGTACGTCTGTCCGTCTGTCCATCTGTTTGTCTGTCACCAGGCTGTATCTCATGAACCGTGATAGCTAGACAGTTGAAATTTTCACAGATGATGTATTTCTGTTGCCGCTATAACAACAAATACTAAAAACAAAATAAAATAAATATTTAAGGGGGGCTCCTAATACAAAAAGACTTTTTTTAAAACTTTGCTCGTTGCCTTCATCAGACGCTGGGTCTTAAAAATGTATGGGAAAACTAAAATCCGACTCGCACTGGACCAAAATTCTACTTGATATTATTTAACGTTATTAATTATTATTTATAAATAATGGTACGGAACCCTTTGTGCGCAAGTCCGACTCGCACATGGCCGGTTTTTATTATTTTGTACCGCGATCTCACTACGACAGTAGAATACTAATAGACTGGTTAACGTACCTAAGACATTATTTCAAAGCATAGGAGCCAAAATTCGGCTTGGCAACATTCGGAATCGGATTCAGCAGGCTTTTTAACTTCGGCAAAATTATGGTGCCAAAATGGCTCACAAAATGCCGTTGACATCGAAAAGGCGTGCGATTTTTAGAAATGTCTACCAGTTTAATAAGCAAACTGATTGCACCTCCATAGCAAGAACATACTATAGCGTAAGAACACTTGCGACTCCTGAATCTTTACAAGCACGCTGCAGACCTTCCTCTGCTTTGATAATTCGTTGTAATAGCTAGAGATAAATGCATGTCCCTCTCTCTCAAAATAGCGCGTCCTCGGGAGCTCTGAAGCCTCTGAAGCCTCCTACCAGGCAAGCAGTGCTGTTAATTTTGACTGCGGTATTCTGTAAGGCGGAGGTATTTCCCCAGTTGGACTGTTCCAAATATGAGCGACGTGATATTTTGAATAGAACAGAATAGAATAAGCATTTATTCGAAGCACTTAAAAACATGCATACAGTACCTTATAACAATAAGAGTTAATTTTTAGGGTTCCGTATCCGAAGGGTCCGAACGGAACCCCATTACTAAGACTCCGCTGTCCGTCTGTCCGTCTGTCACCAGGCTGTATCTCAAGAACCGTGATATTTTCACAGATGATGAATTTCTATTGCCGCTATAACAACAAATACTAAAAAACAGAATAGAATAAATATTTAAGGGGGCTCCCATACAACAAACGTGATTTTGTTGCTGTTTTAATAGATAATGGTACGGTACCCTTCGTGCGCGAGTCCGACTCGCACTTGGCCGGTTTTTTAAATAACACAGAAAAAAATAAGATTCAAACAGTTAATACGGAAGTGCCACGAAATGTTCCCGACTCAGCACACCTCCCGACACATAAAAACAAAAAATTTAAAAATTAATCGAGACGCAATAACAAACAATTAAACAAACCAATTTCCAGTAGTAAAATGAATAATAAATTAAACAAAACTATTTCCAGTACTTTTGCTGTGCCGTACTCCAATGTTTCACTTAACTTAACAAACTCCATCCATGTCCGCATGCGTGTCTCACCTCATATCCTCAAAATGTCTCTAGTACGAGGGAGCCCTAACCTTGTAGTTACAAGGCTGAGGGGGTAGCGGCTGAGTTATTGGGCTAGAGTTGGGATATCGGACCTTTTTCAGTCGATCTGCGCACACTTGCCTTTGTGTTGGTATTACGGTTCGGGTGATTATCGGCTTTAATATCTTAATAACTCTATCCTGTATTATTAGTAACCTTTATGTTTACACAATATAAATTATTGTCACATTTACAATGAACATAAGACAATTACTTGGCAAAATAGCACATAAGTACCATAATTTTTTTTAACGCTGTTTGAACATAGAAAAGTCTTCACTTGATGCCATTTGTCTAAAGAGTTGCTAATTTGACTATCTGTTACAATTAGATACTTAAGCATCAGCCCCTAATGTAAACTAGATCATGTTTGATGGATAATCAGTTGTTAATCCTAAAGAAACACAATTTAGGCTTGTAAATAAAATGTTTTTGTTTACCAAGATATAAATTCAGGATGTATAACCTTTTCAGGCTGGGTCCATCAACTAGACAACCAATCACCAAAACAACCAACCAACCAGAGATCAGCCAGTAATAAAAAAAACAAAATTTACCTAGTTTTTGAAAAAAAGAGTGATTATTAAAATTTAACAAAACATGAATGGGATTCAGTGGTCCAACAATGTCCGTCGGAACAGTTCGAAGCGGCGCGGTTTCAGCCGCGCCCAATTACAGTAAGTATCTGAGTTTCGTAATTAATTTACAATTAATGGAGCCGATGATTGGGTTAGGCTAGTCGCAGATCAACGGTGAGTGAATAATTTCTAATACAGTGGAGTCGTGAATGACTGTGTTGTAAATGTTTTGGATTTTGATGGACATGTCTCTTTCATGAACTCGTTAATTATAACGATGATAACGTTGATTAAGTGATTATTAAATCACATTTTTATTAGCAAATTAAACTGGAATAATAAAAGACATGTGTGAGTATACAGACTTGTCCGCATAAATGCTGCCGCTCACGATAAATTACCGGCATGCATTTTTGATTTGCTTCTCATCTACATAAAGCCGGCATATATTTGAATAAAACACAGCCAGAGATCAGAAACGTTCTGTTAAAACGTGTTGTAAAAAATAATTTGATATGATTAATGTTGCTGAAGAAGAAAATGATACAGAATGATGAAGATAAATGATAAAATCTAACATCTTCACAAAAAAAAATGTCCCCGCAAGACCCAAAAGTCACTTGTAGATTATAAAATGTACGGAAATGTCAGGTGTGAGGATTGACTTCTTATCTTGCAGGGACTATAGGATATTTAGTGACAAAGATTTAATAGCACTACGCTCGCAGCTTTTTCTGATTTAGAGATGAAAACTCGCCACAAGTACACTGAGCGAAAAAAATACTAATTATTAGTAAGTTTTAGTGAATCCCAAGACAAGGAGATTCATTAGGTAGTATTTTTTTTCGCTCAGTGTAGAGCGCCCGACTTGGCGTCAGAGAGCGGTCAGTTAATACGAGTAGCACCGATTATTAAACTTAATAGGTAGATATCATAACTTAATGACTTTGTTCTATATTTTATTATGTCGATTTCAAATCAATTTATTTCGTATTCTAGAGCACCAACGGATATCTAGTCTATCTAGCTTTAGGTCAGCGACTTTATAGGTACTTGTATAGAACTCGCTATTGCCTTGGCTTAGACAAATTTAATTATTATTTTAGAGGCAAGCTTAGTTTATCGCTCTCACATACAAACTTTTACACCAATTTTCACCCGCTTAAGGAAAAATTTCCGGGATAAACGGTAACAGGCAGACAAATTAGTATGGATAAACTAAATCGCCTCATCCTATTATGAATCCCATTATGCCCTTACAGCGTATCATGTAACCTGTATGAATCCGGAGTAGTTTCTATAGATGATTCCGAAATTGCGCCAAAGCAGTACGTATATTACCTCCGATATCTCATTCGCGCGTCACATAATACGATATAATAATTACGTGATGGGCTCCATTCAGCCCTTGGCTTGGGCTCAAAGGAAATGTATATGTTGAGAGGCGACTTACGCTGAGGGTGCCCTCGGAATTAGAACGGATGTCTTATTACTAAGAGGCGCGTAATATGTATTTAAGTGGCTGCTAATTGTATAAGTAGGTAAGGGGGACTATTTCAAAGACATAGGAAAAAACGGAAAATCGGGTTTTTGAAATCGGTTTAGTATGCTTTTTCATGCCACGACGATAGCTAACAAGCATACGGTCAGTCTAGTGAATGAGTACGCGCTGTTCTATGGATGCTTGCGGTTGGGTCGTGTCAAAATGATGGAAATAAAGGCAATTGTAGAAATATCACGTTAGGGCCGTCTAAACAATTTTGAGAGTGCCGATCGTCAGCGGTGAGGGAACGATCAAAAAAAGTAATTGTTTTTGCTGGAAACACCAATGTACATTGTACACACTCAAACTAAAAAAAAAAAAGGAGCATTAAGAACAACCTGTTGAATTCTGTTTTTAAAACCATGCTCAATAAGTAAGATAATACAGTCAAGGGCACCAATATGTATACACTTTTTCACCTTATTCCATTGAAATAAGGTCCAAAAATGTATACCTTTTTATGCTCTCGACTGTACAAACTGATCTACGAATTGAACTCGAAACTAAAGAGTTTTGTGCGTGAGTTATATGTGTGCGTGAGCGTGTGCTTCTTATTGGGCATGATTCTAAATGTATGCCGACTTTAGTGAAGTCGCGTGAAGCTGTCAAACCGTCCGCGTGGTCGTGTCGGAGGTTTCCCCTGGACTTTTCCCGGGCCACCCTCCAAAAGCCACTGTCAGGTTTTTCTAAATAGGTCTGCGCTTGACCACAAATCATCTGATGGTATGCGATATTGTGGTCTAGGGTGGAACAAAAAAAATAAGGCTGTCAGTAATGATCCGTTCTTTTATTCGAGGGACGAGTGTGCGCTACACTGGCCGTAAGAATTCAAGCTTGCATTGCAAAATGCAATCTGCATCCCAAATGCGTTGTTTCACTCGCCGGCTGTTTTCCGGGGTTAATTGGCCCGGCATAATCCCGGTTATCCACTTCGCACCCTTTCACCGCGACTTGCTCCACCCTGGCATGCATATGGAATGAGTACTTATTTTTGAGGAAAGAGGTTATGAAGGTAAATTTAGAGATTATGCAAATAAATAGGAATTCATAGGGATAACTTCGCCTTTGTACTTTAATCTTACGTGACATGTATATTGTTTTAACCTGTTTTGTGTACAATAAAGTGCTTACATACATACATACATACATTGCCTCATCTTCGTGGCACCGCCACAAAAGCCGGCTCTGCTGCAAATTCAGCCGAACTCCTCAAGCGGCGCAAATATGCAGCCCTAAACAGTGGTGACCAATTTCCGCCGTTTGGGGTAGAGACTATGGGTCCGTGGGGGGGAAAGCGCACATTTAGTTTTTAAAGAATACTCCAAACGCCTTGTGGAGGTAACGCGTGACCGGAGGGCTGGATCATACCTGGCGCAGAGGATCAGCATTGCCATCCAGCGTGGCAATGCTGCCAGCCTTCTAGGCACGCTGCCCCCACAAGGTGATTTGGGGCATTTTTTTTATTTGTTAGTTTATAATTTAAGAGTTTAGTTTTCAATTATTGGCACATACATAAATAAAACGATAATTTGGTTGATGAATGAGGAAGATTTCTACAAGTACTTGTGCGGATTTTTTGTTAATACTTTAGTGATTTCAGAAATGTGGAAGTGGCAAGTCGTTAAATAGTGCCTGCTTAACACCAGACAGGCCATGTACTTGTGTACCACCGTCATTGTAGAATACCGTCGCGTCCTGCGAAGACGTTTATTCCAGCGACACGTTACTGTACTGTGTGAGTGCATCATATTGGACGTCTGTACGGCGGGGTGATCACGTAACGTTCCCGACCGTTCCTTACTAAAAATGACATTAAACTATACCTACTTAAGCCGTTAGAGATCTCATATCAATGTCACTAGCCCAGAAATCAAATTGGTTGACTGTACCTAACCGTTTGAAACAGGTACCAACTCATAAACAGCTTAGTAGCTGCAATCCTACACCTTAAGCATCGACCTGCCAACAAGCACCTTATCAACTCAATTAGTCGGCTTTTGCCCGTCGCCGCGTTGGTGACACGTGCTCTTTGCGGCGACGGGCTGAATCCACTACGGAACAAAACCAGTTGCCTACTGTCATGGCGTCGTTACCGAACAACGTCTTTGTTCAAGTATTGATTGGCGAAGTGGGCGAAATCATCATAAATTGACCGTGAATTTCGGTGGCACCCAGGCGGCCTGAACCGGCGCGGCATTAGGGCTGCGCCGGAATGGTACTCTTGTTTTAAAGACAGCCGTGACATGGTGACGAAGAGCCCAAGCAGAGTTTTATCTGGAATCTCTAAACTAGTTTGAGTCTTCATAGCAGATTTTTTTCTTAAGTTTTGCAATTCAAATTTCTTTAAAGTTTTCTATTTCGGTTGACTACTAGTTCGTCAAATTCACAATTTCACAGATATAAGGTACCATTTATACATTTAAACTCAACTCCACACATTCCCGATTAGGTCTCCTCCCGTATTAATTCCTACTCGTATTCGAATTCTCAATGGTCGTTGTATTAAAAAACTAGTACTATAGAATCCCAATTCGACAGATTCCTATTTGTACAAATAGCCAAGTTTGCTAATAACCATTTCTACCCATCAACTCCATTCCATTTCTCATATTCTTATCAATATCAACAAGTAGTACAAATAGTCAAGAAAGTCGAGTATCTCTCTTTGCTCACCATACGTCACACATCCCTTCTTTTAATTGGTAATCAAGCCCTTTACAGCTTTAATTAACCTTTAATTAACTGCCACTTACTCGGGCCCAAATTGTCAATCTATTTTTGTTTACGAGACACGTCGCTATGACGCGAGGTAATTATGTGCCGCAGTAAAGTAAGGACAGTATGCCACCACTGTACCCAGAGATTTTGTGGAGAAGTAGTAAGAAACTAGGTACCTAAAGTACCCTTACCAGATGGTAGGGGTGGTAGGTAGATACCTGTAGTACCTGTAGTAGTATACCTACTTGTTTTAAATTAACATGGCGTCGTAACGGTGACACATGACATGTCGTTTAACTGACTTGATTTGTGTTGTACCCAATTCTACGCTTAGTGGTAGTTCTTACTATTTTGAGATTCCTGTGGCGGTTTCCTATCAAGTGAGTCGTCCCAGCGATTGCTTGCACTAATAAGACATCGCCTTTACAACAGTTACCAATTACCAGCAGTTACCAGCTACCTACTGGTTAGGTACCAAAAGCTGCTTGTTTTTCTTTACATCAAGTTCCTACCATAATTGATTCTCTCACACTAAAACTTTTGACCAACATTTTAAATAGTGAGTTAAATAAAAAAATGACGGCAAATTTTAAATTTTTGACAGGTATGTCAATAGTCATTATTTTACTCCCTAGGTTATATCGATTCCCAATGTTCTGATACGCTGACAAAGGTTTAGTTTACACTTAAACCTATCAAAAACTGTTGTAGAAGATCCCTGAGCTTAACTGAGCTCCTATTGAAATTTTATAAATTAAATATCAGCATTCTCGTATAGAATTGGCAAATAACAAACCGTTTAACGTTCACACGTGTCTTTTAGCCTCTATACTTATAGCTAGGTAAGTCGGATACGAACAAAGGGCGTCAAGTTAAGTATTACGTCACACGAGGCCGAGGGCTGAGGGCCCGATCATTCAGGAGCGAAGTGCGAGTGAATTTGACACGGACCATGAAAACTCTAAAAATAACTTGCGTCCCTTACCGGGGTCGGAGATTAAATTACTCTGGCTGTGTCTAAAAGCATAGTTCTCGGAAAACATAATGTTTTTGTTATACAGAGCAGATTTCTGACTTTTACCAGATACACAATTACGTTAAGTACTTAAATCGAGTGAGCCAGAAATGAACTTGCAGATCGTTCATTGTTGGATTCATCTGAAGCAAGCTCTAAAACTAAATCTCCTGTCTAAATCAATTAGGGGCGGCCGGCAAATTGAGCGTGCGGTGCAATGCCATTCGGACATCGTAACACGGTTCCCGGCCTAGGCCGGGAGACGGCGACGGCTTGTTCAGCTTATCAATTAAAGTAAAGGGGGGCAATTTTTGAGTTTCGAACGCTCGTTTCGTTGACTCGAAATTTATCAAAGTCGATAAAATGTCTTCTTCTTCTGTTGCGACCTTTTACCATCTAATTGGAGTCGGCCCTCCTTATCCTTCTCTTTCACTGTGCTCGGTCTTGAGCTGTACTGGCGTCAATTCAGGTCTTTCTCGACCGTCGTAAGCCAAGTGGCGGGTGGTCTTCCACGAGCCGCGACGTTTCGTCGTTGGCAAATCTAGGGCTAGCTTCACTATATGGTCCTCTTTGGATATTTTTTTTTAAATTCGAGCGACATAAAATTTAAAGTCGACCGGTACTCGTTGAAGTAAGTACTCAATTATATCGGTAGAAATTTAGTAGGTACCCACTAAGTTAAGTATTTCATCCTCAATCTATTTTCTTCTTTCTTGAATTTTAATATTGATTTAAGCTGAATGACACATTACGAAAATTCATTCGAACATGAACACAAATCCAGAGTTAAAATAATAAAAATTCTTTCGCCTTGTTTTAAAATACACACAATGACGCCGACATGAACAAATTAGTTACTAAACTTTAGTTACTTATACTTGAAAAATATTATAGTTATTTCTAAATTAAGAATTCGAACACGCATTGTTTGTCAAGTTCGGATGCCAAATTTACTTTTAGGTATCATTACACTGAAAATGCACATAAATATTAAAATAATACTACGAAATCAATGTTCAGTATTGGTTCATTTCTATTTCGTATTTCAAATACGAATTTTAATAACCGGTAACGAAATTAAAAATCTCTATATTCTTTCGCTAGCTTTCTACTATTACTAACTACTACTAGTTTTTTGTTTTCCCTATTTTTAGTTTCACTTTTGTCATGACTGTGACTATTTTATAGCGTAAACTTAAAACTCACAAATCGCCTCCATGTAGGAGAAGAGAATAATATTCAGACTCTGTTTACTTAACTGAAGTTATTATGTAACGTTGTATAGTATACTTAGTCTACAATTTTTAACTGTCTATTTAATAGTACATTACTTACCAAGGGCGATAAAACAAAGAATGTCTCAGATCACAGGTATTTTACGCCCGAGCCGAAGGCAAGGGCGATAAATATGCGATCTGAGGCTTTCTTTATTATCGATCGTGGTAAGTACAAAATTTTATGTCACGCCCTGGCCGCGTGCTGCTGGAGCGTGCGATAATTTCCACTTTATGGCCAGGTGTGACATAAAGTATTTTTATGAGTATTATCCTTTTTCCATTTTAATCTCGACATAGTATGGGTATTATCCTTGTTTTTATTACTGAGCAAGTACATCGGATGGTCTGTCAAATTGATTAGACCAGCTTGACAGGCCTGGTTTCCCACGAGCTTTCATAAAATTACTTTCATTTATTAAATAGAAAACCTAGTTTTGTCGTTCAGTCAAGTTAATCTTGATAGACGTTACTTTCAGATCTTAAATTCATACTTCAAATCGAATGTGGCCCAAATGTATAATAATGATAATAGCCTAATAAGACATTATTTTTTTAACTTACTTCAAAGTAATACTTAAAAGTAGTAAAATAGTAGCAATACAAACCTTCAAAAATAAATCTCAAATAAAACTCTTGACTTCACTCCAGTTTAACCAAACAGCTCGCAGCTCACTCTCGATGGTATTACAGACTATTTAGTTTCGGTCTATTGGCAAGCGACAGATAGGCGAGGCGCGAACATAAAAAGCCGTGAAGGCACTCTGCACCTCTGATATACAGCGAATTATATGCGAGTGTTTATAGTGTCACTGTTAACAGTAGGTAACTATTAAATTAGAATGTGTTTCTTTTACTGTAACCAATGACGTTCTAAACAAACGCTGATCCCCCAGACTATGCGGTACGCCTTAAATACCGAAAGGGGGTTAAAGAGGCTTCGAGGGGCCTTCGTTAGGGGGATGCATGATCGGACCCTCTTTACATAATTGTAGTGAGAGGTCGTTTGGTTTGTAATTTAGTTTACCTCGGTACGAAGGTTCATTACCTTAGTGGGGCAGGAGATCAATATTGGTTTATGTACCGCCATATAGGTTTATTTTACTAATATTATGTGTCTTCCTAAAGCAGGAGGTTCCACTTTGTCGACGACAATAAAGGCGGTTTCTTATTGCGTCAGTGAAGAAATGGCGCCTTACTGACGTCGCTAAAAGCCACCCCTTTTGTTGAGAATGGGACAAAGATAATTATAGATAAGAAAAAATCACTTGTAATAAAATATTGGACAATATTCTGGCAATATCGCCATTTCACCCAAGACCCAGGAAAGGCTATATGATAGTATTTTTAGGGTTCCGTACCAAAAAGGTAAAAAAGGAACCCTATTGGTTTCACTTTGTCTGTCTGTCTGTCTGTCTGTCTGTCTGTCACATCGCTAAATATCTCAGGAACTACTTATCCTATCGATTTGAAATTTGGAATAGTTATAAACAAGGGTAACCCAGATACATAGAAGATGGTTTTTTAAATTATTTTATTTTATTTTCTGTGAATAATGACAGATAAAAGGGGGTTCAAAATTTTAAAGTCTGGCAACTATGTCAAGTGGGGTATCATATGAAAGGGCTTGACTTGTACATTCCAAAACAATTTTTAGTTTTTTTTTTTCGTTGGGGAAATTTCGATTTACGAGGGAAAATGAAAAAAAAAATACCATTCCCCCCCCCTTATCTCCGAAGTTTACGAAGAAAAAAATTTGAAATTATTACACAACATTAATATGCATGTATATTTTACAGGAAAATTATAGCCATAGCTCTATCTAGTTTTTCTTTTTTTTAATCATCAAAAAACTTTTCTATACTAAGTTTGTAATTTAATCACCTTTGTATATATTTTTGTTTTATATTTAAATTTACAAAATTACGTTGAAAATACCTTCTTTCAAATAAAAAAACAATTATTGAAATCGGTTGATGTGATAAAGAATTATCCTTGAAAAACCAACATACGTACTAAGTTATTCAGTCGCGCAAATTAGTAACACAATGCGCCGATAGATGGTGCTGTCATGTTTTTTTAAGATTGTTCCTGAATTAATGGGGTCGGGACGGGTACACAACTACATATTCAAGAACTGTGTACGGAACCCTCGGTGCGCGAGTCGGACTCGCACTTGACCGGTTTTTTTTTATAGAACGTCAGTGGCAACCTACCTGACATGATGATGTCCTCCCAGACGTGTCCGTCGACGGCGAACCTACCTGACAACTCTCCTAATGATACCACCATGATGGTTACTATGTCACCGTCGTCTATAGGCGCTTGCAACTCACAAGCTGTCAATAAAACCAATCTAGTTTTCCCTCTCTTTTTACAAGCTTTTATTTATGTCAAACCTGTTTTTTAACAAGCGAACCTGAAACACCGTCAAAGAGAAACGCGTATAATTTTCTTAACCCGTTAAAAACTCGCTCGGGGCACAAAAGCGACCTTTGACAACAACTTTTAATTTGCGTTTTGTTCAATATGCTAACGACAGGAAAGTAAAACGAGCATCAAAAACGGAATGTTATACTTTAAAACATCACAATTCTTGCATAGAAAGTTAAAACACTACCTTACGATACATAGGTACATTATATAATTTATTAGAACAGCTGACTACGGGTGACGATGAGTACAGATCGACGAAGTTTATTATTAAATTAAATTAACAACTTCTTAAATTTGTTAACAAGGTGCAATTAATTAAAAAGATGAAAATAATTTACTCTCATAAATCAAATTTCAAAGGGAACATTTAATAAATTTAATATCTAGTCGACAGTTCAAGCACGTGTACGAGTATGTCTTCAGTTAATAACTCCATAAAATGTTTATATTTATTAAATATATGATACCTACGTAAATACCTAGTTTTACAAAACGTTTTGTCATTATCGTTTTTGTTTCAATGCAACATAGTTAGACATTATTCAATTAAGAAATTAAGCCTAATTAAGCCTTTTTGTGATTTCCCTGGCACGGGGCTTCTAGCCGTGGCTAGAATACCGTGGTATTGAGAATCTCGCCGGGGTATAGATATATTATGTACTTATGTCGCGCATTCAACAATCTCGACATATTCGAAAATAAAGGAGACGCGTTCAAAGCGTGTTTCCACGACTCCTGGGTTATCACAAAACAGCTCATTTAGGTATTTACATTGTTTTCACCAAGTTTCTGACATCTCAATTTTAAGTTGTACAGTTTAAATTGGATGCTGAAAAGTCGGTCAAGTCTTACAAATCCCTTTGGACAGGTAAAGCCAAAACAAGTTAGGGAAAAATTGGGCTTCACAGAACGTCTGCGTTGTGTATCTTCGGAATAAATTTGACAATTTAACAGGATAACAAGCGAATTTCACAAAAAATAGATAAAACCCGTATTTTAAAGTATTTTACAAAACAAATGTTTACGCAATTCTTCTGTTCACCTTATGTTAACAGAGATAAGTCAAAAGAGTCATCTATGACTCTTACGTCGTAATTGTTTACTTAGCGTATTATATCAGGAGTACAGTTAAACAAGTTACTTCACATCATGTGCTGTGAAAGAGTTAAAGAACCAAGAAACTTAATTATACAAGTAGGTATCACAGAAATAACAAGCATCTATGTAATTCGACAATGTAAAATCTGTACTCATCACAGGGCAAGCCTGAGAGGTCACCGGGAAGGTTATTTTATTTACATAAAACATAGCTTTGTACAAATACGACCTCAATTAGAATAGATTTATTCACAGAAATCCTTCTGAGCAAGCGTGGACCCTGTCATGGTGAATAGCTATAAAGTTTTGCTAACGTTTTGTTAAGCTTAGGCGATTTCCTGACTTGGCGGGGTGGGATGGATATATTATGGTTTTTTTTTCTTTGACTTGAGCTTACTGATATTGCAGAGATTTCCTCACTTGACAAGATACTGACAATTTTATGAGCAGAAGCGGGATAGTACTGCCATCGCCACCGCTTCCGCGCATACTCGTGAGTCAGGCAACACTCATTTAAATGTAGAGGCGCAGCAAAAAGCGGCACTGACTAACAGTTGACAGCGGATAGTTTCACATCATCGTATACCGCCTCCACGCCGACAAATCATGAAGTCTCCTTATTAGGCGACTTCATGATTTGTCGCCGCGGAGGCGGTACGATATGATAAAACTGTCAAATGTCAATGTCAACTGTCAGTCAACTCAGTACTACTTTTTACTGCGCTTCTACATTTAAATGAGTGCTTCCTGACTGGCGCGGAAGCGGGACGATGCGAAGGCAGTGGGTCCGCTTCTGCGCATAATATTACTACTGCGCAAATGTAATACTGACAGTGTTCCGTCAAGTAAGAATCTTTGCGCCGTCAGTAAATTTACGTCAAAGAAGAAAATGTCACATATCGATCCCACCCCGCCAAGTCAGGAATTCGCCTAACAGTTGACAGCGTGCGGACAGTTTCACATCGTATCGCCTCCACGCCGACAAATCATGAAGTCGCCTTATGCACTGAAACGCACGTAAGTATTCCAATATACAAAATGAGTAAATGCACACCAAAAATTTGGTAAACGATCATAATTCGATTTGGTAATCGTTGAAAATAAAATTTGGTGAGCATGTCCCCTTCTTTGCTGCTTGTTACCATATTCGGCGTGCAATTTATTTATTTAGGGACCAGTCACCACATTTGGTGCGCATTTACTCGTTTTGTACTTTGTTACCACATTTAGCGATTCATTTAGTGATCAGTAGTCTCCATTTGGTGTTTAGTATATATATTTTTAGGTAAATAAAAATAGCTATTAAGTATTGACCACAGAAAAGAAGACTTCTGTTTTTTCAACCTCGTGAAATTGAAGTTCACCCCTCCTCACAATAACATCCAAGTTCTATTTTATAGATAATAAGATTCAAATTACTTTATCAATAAACAATAACCCGAGGAGGTAATTCGTGTATGCGGGACAGGAACCCTGTTGCTGTCTTACTTATATATATATACAACTATGTAACTGGACTTTAACATTAATATATCATTAAATATTTATATAGGTACAGTGCAGCCAGTTCCTTAATACTCTTGGATATTGTTATTTATATCAAAGTGACAAAAAGTTTTTTGACAGTCACGAATTTATTTGGACATTTATTCACTTATCATTATCAACATGAATAGAATATTAAAATTATTAAACCAGACAATTGATTATCCACGTGCATAGTACCGTGCACAGAAATAATATAAGTAGGTAAGTATTTAAGGCCGGGTATTACCACTTTTGAGTTTTTAAAAACCATCTGAGACATAGAATATAGTGTCTTAAAATCTAAAAAAAATATATGTGTTACATGAGGATCTTGTCTAGTCAAAATCGCAGTCAGTTACATGACCTGATGAATTTCACTCGATAGAAAAAAATCGCGAAGTCACCCCTTTTTGGAATGTATTTTCAATACTACGGCTATATTACTGATATTTAACATTTACCTAATTTTTGTACTCAATTAAAGATCGTAAATAGTTATAGACATTTTCGCAGGGTTTGCTTTGATAATATGACTGGCTTGATGACTACAGCTTAAATATTTACAAAACTGCGCGCAGAGCTTGCGTAGAGAGCGGGATGGTTAATTGTAAACTCACGCATGTTAGAGCGGGACAGTTGCGTCGGGGATACCTCCCCTTAAGTGAAATTGCGCAGGACCGAGAAAAGTGGCGTGCTCTTGTGTCGGAGGCCAAGACTCATTTTGGGTCGTTGTGCCAGCCCAGTTAGTTAGTTAAGTAATTAGGTATATCGAATATTAGATTCATATTTGTGTGTGAGTTTCTGCTTTCGGTTACGTGTTTTACGCAACTTTTTTTTGATTACGATGATGATTGATGTTTTGCATAAGCCAATAAAAATCCGGCGAAATTCAATAACACTTCTGAACCAAAAAAACTATAAATATAAATTGTCTAGACAATATAAATGAAGTAAAATAATTTAAATAAGTGATAGTGTGACTTGTAATCTAATACGTACGGCAGTGTGAGTGTGACGACAGGTGACGGCTATTAAGGAACTAGTTGCATTGCATTTTATTTATTGCTACCACATGAATCCATATCTTGAGCATAACAAATTAAACTCCATACTCATTATATTGCAGCCATTTATATCCATTTAATAAACTCTAAGTACAATTTAGGACTGTCATAAAACATATTTTATAATAAAAATATGTCTCATTTTACTAACTATATAGTTGTAGAGATTTATACTACTAATACATTATTTTATGGCCAGACCACATTGCGGCAAATAATTGGAAAAGCATCGTATAACAACGGTACGTTTTTCATCTTGAACTCTGACACTTTTAATGAGTCAAACAGTCAAGTGTGAAGTTATGAAACGATTCCATAATGTCAATATGGCCTTGATACATTCGTAATAAGGCCATTACTCTGCATTTTCAAAACCGACAGATTCAGATTCATTTATTCACAATATACGATACACACACATACACATACGACATATTGTATTCTTTGTATTTGACTGTTCAACAAAGTCCAAAATCACGGCAGTGTCAGAATTCGTGTCCAAAACGCATGATAACGCAGCAACGCTACTATAATAAATACTATGATAATACATACCCGTATTAATAATACTGCAGAGTTTAAATTATTTACACGAATAAACTAAAACACGTATCTAGAGGTACATTACTCGAGATCATTTTATACATTATTGTTGATATGCTCTGAGGCGAGTAAATTCTACTTGTCAAATCTCGCTGTGCATCTTGCCACGCGGCTTTTCTAAACCTAGCTTACATCAAGTACTGCAAAGTAACAAAAAAAGATGGACGGAAAAAGGCAAAAACATGGATCCTATTCAGTGTGAAAAGAGCCGGCGTCAAAGGAAATTCCAAAGATTGGTGTTACCGAGAAAAAATATGCTTTACATTTAAAATGACCTTATCTTCAGGAATCTATTTAAGATTTTACACATGAAAGGTTTTACCTTACATCAAAATTAGAAATTAAAATAATCACAACCTTAAATAAACTAAAGCTTACTAATATTGCTATTATATATAATTTGGCATATACTCTAACGATACCTTAAGATAATGACAACTACATCTACACGTAAGCGCAAGCTTCTTTATTAATCTCGTGCTCTCTCGCTTCCACACTCGTCGCGAATACAACACTATCTGTACAAAATGATATGCTAGAATTCTACCATAAACATACAATATTATTCAAATTGAGGTATCACTTAAATTAAATTTCATAATGTCTTTTCACTTCAAATCACTTTGTATTTGGTCGTCGAGGTCTCCGGGGGACTAATGAAATAATAATATTGCTTTTAGTTCCAGATGAGCAATGAGTCGAAAACCAATGTTTAGTTGCCGGCGTCGTGCTAATAGTTATTTGCCGCCGCTAGCTGTTTTTTAACTTAAATTGAGTGAAGCAGAATGGAAACTAGCCGCCATCACACTCCGCACGGCCGGACTTCTAAACGGATTAACAAACTACCTCTCTGCACAATTCGTCAACAGCTTCAGCTAAAAAACTCCGAAATATTTCTGACACGTTAATTTAGTTCACTCCTGTCAGACGAGTAATCCATAGGCATGAACTCGCGAAAGCATAAAACATCTAAATTGATAAATTGAATACAGTTGGTATTGACATTTATTTTATTCGAGCTTTTGTAATAACCCATGAAACAGTAATTTCAATTTAGATACCTGTGTGCCAATATCAATAAAACCTTTGAACAAAGTGGTAAAAGTAATATTTATTGCTACAAATGTAACTTTTCGTAGTAGCTTTTTTGCAATTGGTACCATACTCATATTACGTTTGATTATCAAATTTCTAGCCATACCGAGAAAGAGGGAAAAACTGGAAATAGGTCTGCAAGAGTCCTCAAAATTTTCAGTATGTTTTCACAAAGACGCGTAGAAATTTAGGAGGCCGTGTCAGAGATAATACGTTGTTTTACGCGCCCTCTAACAATTTAGTAACGGTTGGATAGTAAATCAGCAACTTCTGTATCGAACTGGATAATTCCGAATTAAATTTCACATCAAACCTAAAAACGCGAGACCTACTGGGTGAAGACGACCAAATAGTCTATGGGCTAGGTGCCGCAGTGCAGGATCTTGCGGAAGGCCTTCCTGAACTCCGGGTTGAAGATGGTGTAGATGACGGGGTTGAGGAAGGAGTTGATGTAGCCCAGCCACGTGGTGAGGATGAAGACGGTGACGCCGGGACTGTAGGGCAGGCCCAGCTTGCCACACACTGCGTCTAGGACCGAGCACGTGAAGAACGGCGCCCAGCAGAACAGGAACACGCCTGCGCAAATGATATTGTATCAAAACATGTTACTTACTTTGTACAATTGCAATGAACAGCGAGAATCTGACTAGCAGCCTACTCGAATCACATCAAAACTGGAGATTGATGATATACTATGAAGATAATAATACGTCTTGTGCTTGAGGATTTATATATTCATAAAAGCAGCTTTCGTGTATGTTAAGTTTCATCCTTAAGATCCTTTAAAGGGACTGAGATATAAAGTCTTACATAGTACAATGGACAGCGATTTGATAGCTTTTACTACATGAAACCGGTGTAAGCGTATTATTTATGTACCCATACGTTTTAGTGTGATCGATCCTTGAAAAGGATCAAAGTTTAAAGCCTCTAACCTAAAAGTACATAGTCCTACCTAAAACAATGGCTAGCGTTTTCGTAGCCTTCCTCTCTTTCTTAGCCGAGGACTTCTCCCTCTTTTTCTTGCTCGCCTTGTTGGCCTTGTAGATGGTGAACCGGGCCGTGGCCGCGCTGGCTTTCCGCTCCTTCTTACAGTCTCCGAACTGGCTCACCGTGTCCGGCTCGTCTTCAGAACGAAGTGCCAGGGATGCGTTTCTGGGAGACAAACAAATAAGTAAACATTATGATTCGATGCAGTTATTCAAAAGATTTTCTAGTAGCTGATTCGTATGACTCTCTTTATCTGTTTCCCATAGAAGAATATAAAAACCTTGGAATCAACGTTCCAAGGGTTTAAAACTACTACTGCTACTACTTACTAACAGCGTAGATGGCAAATGTTCTATCAATACCATTTTTTGACCTGTGAGATTGATTGAGCGGTTTCAATCGAATGTCCGGTATCAGTGGAATCGAGGTACTGGGAGTTTTATCCCTGGGTCACTAAACCTAGCCTAGCTGAGAAGAGTCCAGCAAGAAACTCAGCTAGGCCCGACCTGGGTCGGTCTGACTCTACCCGTTTTGCGGCGGTATCGGGACAGATAAGTACTATATGTGTCTGTGTTGTCGCGATCGCGCGGTGGAAGTTCCCGTCGCTGTGATTACGTCGTCCGGGTGTGTGCCGACTTCACGCTCGATGGGGTATAGCCACTGTTCTTTTTCAATAGGGGGTAAGACTGGTCAGTGGTATACCTGGACAGTGGACTCCTCAAGGCCCAGGCGTGTGCCATTCTTGGCGGGCGCGGGCGAGCCGGGCGGAGACGACGCTGGCTCCACGCTGGATGGGGTATAGCCACTGTTCTTGTTCAATAGGGGGTAACACTGGTCTGTGTTATACCTGGACTCCTCAAGGCCCAGGCGTGTGCCATTCTTGGCGGGCGCGGGGGAGCCGGGCGGAGACGACGCTGGCTCCACGCTCGACGGCGCGTAGCCACTGTCGTTGTTGCCGTTCGGGTCTGCTGTCAGCTTCAACTTCGGTACTCTGGTGAAAATAGTTAAGGATAGTTAGCCGACTTTAACAGTGGCTTGGCCACAAACTAACAGGAGAAATAAACCTGTTCCGTCCATCATTATGGCAGACATGTTATGACAAAAAATATATCACTGTTGAATCTCAGAAGGTATCCAAGACTTAAGAAAAATATACCTACTTACGACATACTTAAATTGCCCGTTTAAAAGAATATTTAAACGGGAAATTTAATTATTTATTTGGGACTAAAATTGATCACGTCATTTAGAACAATAAGTATAGAATTCAATGTTATCGAGACAATACATCCCCGCCTCATTACTCATATGAGTAATGACACGTCGTGTACAATGTACTTATTATGCTTCATATTGTACTAATTTACTGTATTATTTTGAATAAATTTAGATGAAACGGTTAAATAAATCACAAAGTTATATAATGATAAGGCGAGTTTACCTGTAAAATATATAGATATCTGGAGAATTCGACAATCGAAAGCATCATTAAGATAAGAATATTTAGAATGGCGCGAGCGAACGGCAATTTTTCCCGAACCCAGCGAAAACAAATAGTTTGCATAAGTGTATTAACAGTGATGGTTTTTAGTTTGAAAAAGCTTTATAAGAAGTTACAGTTTTGCAAGACTTATGGAACAACCTACGTAGCTACGGAAAGCCTTGGTTCAGCAGTTTTTGCTGATGGCGATGATTATGATATTGCTAATATTTAAGAATTCATTCATCATCATCAGCCTATCTACGTCCCACTGCTGGGCACAGGCCTCCTCTCATAGATGAGAGGGATTGGGCAGTAGTCCCCACGCTGGCCCAGAGCGGGTTGGGGACTTCACATACAACTTTGAATTTCTTCGCGGATGTATGCAGGTTTCTTCACGATGTTTTCCTTCACCGAAAAGCTAACGGTAAATATCAAATGATATTCCGCACATAAGTTCCGAAAAACTCATTGGTACGAGCTGGGATTCGAACCCACGACCGCCGCTTGACAGCCGCACGCTTGAACCACTGGGCTACCGTAGCTTTTTAAGAATTAAAATGATTATATTATGAACCTAATTACTTGTAATTAGAGCATACTGATATTATACGACTTTTATGACCTGTAACAAATTTTATCAATAAATTTTTCATTTTCATTTTCATTGTTGAGCGTAGAAAGTAGAAGATGGAGACAGTAATAAAGCGCGGTCAGAAGGAATGACGGAGAGATCATAGTCCGAACGGACCGTGAGCAAACGAAATTTTGCTAGAAGCAACAGTCTACACGTTTCGTCGTAGGGTATTGTCGGCGAACATCTGGCAAGCGCTTAATTTGAACCTGACGGAAAGGCATCGGATAAGGACAGTCTATTTCGCCAGCATGCTGCCAAGGGCAGATTTAAGACGATTCTGGAGAATCGGGCAAAAATAAACTTGTAGTGATGGGATCTGATCCCATCACTACAAGTTTATTTTTGCCCGTCTGCCAAAAACGCAAGCGCGTGCTGCGTCTGCAAGTGCCTAGTTGTGCCTCTCCCAGAAAAAAATCCTCGATCCGCCCTTGCATGCTGCTGCTAATGATGATGGTGATGTCTTACTTGGGCGGGTCATCGCGCGCGGCCAGCATGAACTCCGTGGACTTGTCGTTGGGGATGACGTGACAGTCCTCCGCGTCCTCCAGCTCCACCGACCGCTTGTCGAAGCTGCGCACACACGTAAACATAGGGTTAGCTGTAGCAAAGAAGATAATATACTAACGTAATAAGAAGCGACACCGAAGCATGTGTGCTGTAAACCCGTCTCGCGGCTATGTGTGCGTGTCCGGACGCGAGCGGGGGCGCGCGAGGGTGGCGCGGTGTGTGGAAAACACTTCTCGGACGGGCAAAGTAGTAGAATCGTAGCGTTCCAAGGTCACCGACACTCGGTTCACACCGACAGATAGTATGCTTATTTTTCTGTTAGCTATTTCGTGATGTAATTTTGTTTTTCATTAATATTATTTTTATTTTTTTTAAATATTCATTTTTTTTAAATTTTTGAAAATTTCCACATCACTTTCTTCGCTTATCTAATATTTACATCCAAAAAAAATATTATATTCGTTAGTGCCAAAACCTACGAATAAAACGTGCACAGAGTTTGTATAGAGGAGAAAATGCCTTGCCCAGCACCCCTGCGCCTTAAGACGAGTTAAAGCCAAATGGTCGTTTTTTTATACACTAAGAATTAAAGCCGTGTTCGATCCACAATTTGATAACTTGTAAAAGCTGAACGTTCGTTAATTTGATTTGATTTCAAGCTCACATGTTCATTTACATTAGAATGACGATTAAAAAACGGGATATTACCTATGTATATTTGTGGTATTGAGGTTCCGATATTTCGGTACTGTTGAAACTCAATAGCACAAATATACATGGTAAATATCGCGTTTTTAATCGTAACTCTGATTTGGCTTTTTATTTGAAGTCAGTAGAAAAATAATGTCTATAGAGAATGGCGATAAACTATATTTAACACAAAATAACTAGCTGGCTAATATTATGCAATAATTTCGCTCATTCTTATTCAGAAGTATGAGTAATCTATCTAAATAGTGCACCAGCGACCGGGGACTGTTTAATGTAAACTAAGCAGGAAAGTAACTAACAGTGATAAAACTAAACTAATAACTATGACAGACGAGCTGCGCTCGCGACTTTAACAGACTACTTCATATTTTCTCATTGTTCGCGACTACAAGAAAATTAACTCCGTAATAACCGAGACAATATAAGAAGACATTTTGCAAAACGAATCGGTATGATCACTACCCTCCAAGCGAAATTGAACCTAAAATGAAAGCTATAAGGTTGGAAATATATTGTGTTGAAGGAGTCTCGAAATGAACAGATGATTAGGTCACTCTTGGGAAATTATGATGGAAGATGTTACGAAATTAACGTGATTTTCTTTAGGCGTGTAATAGATTTTCATTAATTATTGGGGCTCAAGCAGACAGATATTGCTCGGAGATAATTTATTAGCTTTGGTGGTAGACGATCAACGAGCCATCAGAATGGACAATGTTACAGAAAATTAATATTATCCATAACGCTTATTTTATATTTCCGCCCGGCAAAGGTATTTGATCCACAACAAAGTTGCGAATAGTTTTTATCGCATTAACGTTAGCTTCTATAGTAACACTTATTTTATATGTATTTCCGCCCGGCAAAGTTATTTGCACTCTTAGTTCTACAACAAAATTGCGAATAGTTTTTATCGCGTCGACGTCAGACGGACCACTATGTGATGTGTCCTCGTCGGTGGTGACGGGACAGGGGCCAGTGGAGACGTCAAAGGGTCAAAAGGTCCAAGTCCAAAAGTCCCTCCTCCCACTACCCTTCGGCACCGTCTTAGTAAAGCGGTTGACCTATATACACTTTCTGAAAATGGTTATTCCAATTATAAAGAACTGAACACGGCCTTTCTGACACGTTGTCTCCACCGCCGGGCTACGCTCATGTGCTACCTGTCATGGTCGTCTTCGTTGCTCCCCGACCCCGTGTTGGTGGCCGCGTCGAGCGCCGTCTCCGCCAACCTCCGCGTTTGCGCCACATTCTCGATGACCACGGCTTGGCTGCCCTCGGGTACGGGCGGTTTTTTCGCCGCTCGCTGCTTCCGAGCCCTTATCCTTAAAGCCTGGTAAAATAAATTTAGCTGTCATTATCAGAATTAGAAAGCCTAAGGCCGCGTTTACGTATAGGCTACAGGCCACTAAGACGTTTCGTACTTCCGCCCCCGTTGAAATAGTCTACCTACGAAACGGTCACAGCAATATTATCATAACACAACACTAGATTACAGGTAACATAAAATGTTTAGGTGCTTGCGAGTACCAAAATTTGCAGGAACTCGGTCATTGGTCACGCTTTCAATAACCACAAAACCGATCAAGAAACTTTGGAAATGGTGGGGGTACCACCTGTTCAACGTGATGAAAATTCTGCCTTAACAGTGCCATCATTATAAACCGCCAATTTTATCATCGATACGTGACTTTTTCAAGTACACACTATAATATTATAATAATTAACACTCAGCGATACAGCAACCAAACTATAAGTATTACGATTAATAGACAAAGACATAACTAAGGGTACGAACAAAACAACTTCCAATGAACTTACTTACTCCGCTGACTCAGCGACCCAAAGTGTGTATTGGCCTCCAATACGAGTGCACGCCATTGATCCCGGTCTTGTACTAGATCTTTCCACGGCTCAGCTTGAAGCTCACGTAGGTCAGCCATCACAACGTCAGCCCAGCGGTATCTGGGACGACCGACCGGCCGTCTCCCTGTCGGTTTACCCTGGTAGGCTCTTTTGACAGCACGGTCATCACCCATTCGTTCCAGATGACCAAGCCAGCGAAGTCGGTGCGCTTTAGTTACTCCAAACACTTCGTTAGATCAAATGAAGCTAATTTTTTTTCGGAACCTGACTCCTTTGGCTTTATAAGCCGTGCCCAATAAAGCGATAGGAGTGCGCGGTTGGAGAGTGGCCTGGAGAAAACCCAGGGAAACCTTCGAAACGACCACCCGTGCGGGTTAACCACTGGAATACTCTAAGAGTTTGCGCTCCAGTGAGATTAGCTGAGCGGCTTCCACCGAATCTGAGGTGTAAGTTGAATCGAGCTACTGGGAGTTTTGTCGTTGGTTCACTAAACCTAGCCTATTAGGCCCAACCTGGGTTGTGTACCGGGACGAATAGTAGGATGGTAGGACGGGATTAGTCCCTACTAAAGCACACAGGCTTCGCTGGTTCAGTTCAGGCATCAGCTAAGATTGGGAGAGGATCGAGCCGTCAGAGACCATACTTGGGGCGGCCGAATGGTCACCGCCCGGTGGCCGCCCAGGTATCGCTGGGAAGACAGTGTGGAGGTGGATCTGCGGCAGCTTCAGGTCGAAGACTGGCAGGAGGCTGCCAAGATCCTCTTTGGGTCGTTGCGCCGTTAAAGCAATTAAGTAATGCTCACCTTAAAAATACTATAATACAGGAACATCATCATGATGCAGGGTATGTAGAAGGAGCCAAGCGAGGAGTAGATGACGTAGTTCTGGCTGTTGAAGAGACACTCATCGTAGTTGCGGTCGGGCGTGTCGTTGAGGCCCAGCACCACCGGCGTGCCGATGGCCGCGGAGATCAGCCACACCAGCACGATCGTGAACCACACCCGCCGGTTGTTCTTGTGCTTCGCGTACTTTATTGGTTGCGTTACTGCTATGTACCTGGGAACAACATGTTCTCAATAAGAATAGCATCCCGGATCATGGCCGTCGCCGCGTTGGTGAACACACGTGCTCTTCGCGACGACGGGCTGAATCCACTACCGAACAAAACCTTAAACCTTAATATACTTCTTCTAAAGTGTTGTTACTTTTTATAATGTTAAATAACAATTTGTTGCTATGGAGGAGCAGGGCTTCCTGATACAGGTGTATTGCATACTTAATAGGAAGCCTCTACCTTGTAACTTGTAAACCAAATTTCTGTTTACGGAAATAAAATATTTTTCATTTTTTCATTTTCAAACCAGCTTGCCTACTTTCATGGCGTCGTTACCGAACAACGTCTTTGAACAAGTATTGATTGGCAAAGTCATCATAAATTTGATGGAAAGCCTTTTTTAAAAAGCGAAGTGAATAGCATCCCTTCCGCTGCCAACCCTTCTGCTCCCTTCTGCTGTCAACAGTGAATCCTCAAATTTTACAAAGGGTCGGCAACGCGCACTTGACTCCTTTAGAGTTGCAAGCTTCTAGAGGCCGTGGTGTCCTCTTACCATCAGGTGGACCGTTCGCTTGTTTGCCACCGTCGTGGTATAAAAAATAATAATGTTCTAATAGTTTATAATATAACTAGGTTTTTCCCGCAAATTATAGTGCGCGCCATCCACTAAGGCGCGCCCCTCCACAGCCCAAGCCGTACAACTGCGCACAGATAAGTATGAGATTCGCTGTGGAGGGGCGCGTCGTCGTGGATGGCGCGCACTATAGTCCGCGTAAAATTCGTCAATCTTATTATAACTTAATTGCTATTATTTTATTACAGGCGCGTACCTCGTTATCGATCTACCATACTGTAATATAACCTGCTTAGATTTGTTTGAGTTTTTATAGAAGGATTTGACGTTCGGTTGTCTGATGGATTTAAAATAATAAACTGTCTTGTGAAAATATTGTCGTATTAATTAATTACGAAACAAATATAAATATAATAACTGGCGACGAGACGATTTCACGAACAAACGCGTGTTATAATGAAATTAGAAATAATAGTCGAGTTTCATAAAATATGGTGTGTCTTTATGTGAATTAAATAAAATACATGGAGGACATTGAACAATGCATTAAAGCAGGAAAAAAAGCTTGGATCCAAACTAAAAATAAGGAGGAATTAATTCTAATCGCAAACCAACTGATCGCCGACCCGGCGTCTCAATATTCGGGCAGTAGTCGAGTTGAGGACATTCGAAGGTATCTCCGAGATTACATAGACGAACAGGTAGAGGAATTTCGGGATTGTTCATCTCATTTAAAAATGAGCTCTATTTCCAATTTAGAGGTGTTTGGCGGAGGTAACTGGAATGCCTATAAACAGCAGTTAGAATGTTTCTTCGTTTTAAACGAAATTGAAGATAATAAAAAAGTGCCGCTGCTCATTACAAAGCTTAGCACCAATATATACGAATTACTGACAACATTATGTACCCCTGAATCTCCCATAAAGGAAAGCTACGATAACATATGTAGCAAACTACAAGACCATTACCACCCAGTTCGAAATTGTGCATTGGAACAAGCCGAATTTAGAAAACGTAACCAGAAAAGAGATGAAAATATCGACCAGTACATTCTTGAATTAAAAAGAATATCTAAGAATTGTAACTTTAAAAATCTAAACGACGAAATCAAAGAACGGCTCTTGAATGGTACCCGGTGCGATGCAGTGCGGTTTGAGATATTAAAACAAGCTGATTTGCCGTTGGACAAATTGATACACATTGCAAAAATAGTGGAGACTGCATATAATTTGACGTATAAAAAAGAGGATGAAGAAATTCGACCTCAAATGTTTAAAGTGGAAAAGCAAATAAACCGGAACCGAAATTTTGGAATAAGACCGAGTACAAGCCAATCTAAACCCCTGGCAGGAGGAGTTTCCGGAAGTTGTTTTTGTTGCGGGAAAGCTGGGCATATGAGATCCCAGTGCACGTTACGAGAAAAGTTCTGCAGTGAATGCGGGCTGCAGGGCCACATTTACAAAATGTGCAACAAAAACAAACAATCTTGGCGGATGAAGACATTAAATACTACAGATACAAGTGACCCAAGCGTCAACGAAGTGAAACGAGAGGATAAAAATGACGAAGTGGAACCAGAAATGTTTGACATTTTTTATTTTAGCGAGAAACAACATATTCCATCAGCAAAGCTAAGTGTTACTGTAAACGGTAAGCTGCTAGATTTTGAAGTTGACACCGGAGCCGATGTAAGTACAATTACATATTCAGATAAGAACGAATATTTTCCAAATTTAGACGTGAAACAAAAAAATGTAATTTTTACAAATTTTGACCAGTCAACTTCAACGCCATTGGGTGTGGTGGACAATTTAAGTTTACTGTATGGAAATGTTAACCTAGAAAAACAAACGCTGTTTATTGTCAAAGATGGTTTACCAAGAATTATTGGAAAAAATTGGCTCTCTGCTTTAAAGTTATGGCCTCCTACATTTGAACAAAAAATGTGCGAATCTACCTCGAGAGACAAATTAGTGTCTGATATAAAAAGTGAGTTTGCAACTGTGTTTGAACCAGGTATGGGGGAATATAAGGGAGAGCCAATTCATTTAGAACTTGAGGCAGACGCACGACCTATTTTCATGCCGGTGAGAACTGTTCCATTTGCGCTTAAGGACAAAGTAAAAGAAGAGATTGAAAGGTTAGTTAAAAACAAACGTATTATACCAGTTGAATATGCGGATTGGGGTACGCCAGTTGTACCAGTCCTTAAGCCGGATGGATCAGTACGTTTATGTGGAGATTTTCGCATAACAATAAATAAATATTTGAAAATTGACCATTACCCACTGCCAACACTTGATCAAATTTTGATGAAACTGCAGGGAAATCAATTTTTCTGTGAGTTAGATTTACGGGAAGCTTATCTACAGGCCCCATTGGACGAGGAATCCCAAAAATTGGTATCTATCGTGACTGAGGAAGGTATTTTCAAATATTTATTCCTGCCTTTTGGAGTCAGTACAGGACCTGGCTCATTTCAGCGACTTATGTCACAGAAATTAAGTGGTTTAGATGTTATTGTATACATAGATAATATATACATTTACGGAAAAACACTGGATGAGACATATGAAAAGTTAAAACAAGTGTTAACAAGACTGCAAGTGTCAGGACTAAAAATAAAAATGGATAAATGTAAATTTTTTGATGAAAAGCTGGAGGTTTTTGGATTTGAAGTAAACCAAACGGGTATTAAAGTTATTACAAGTAAGGTAAAGCCGTTACTATTGTTGCAACCGCCAAAGAATGTCAAAATGTTGCGATCGTTTCTCGGAAAAGTAAATTATTACAACAGATTTCTACAAAACATGGCCACTATATTGAAGCCACTATATGACTGCCTCAAGAAAGACAAATTTGAGTGGACACCTGAATGTGATACATCATTCAATAGTATCAAACGCGCGTTGGCTAATACATCATCTCTGTCACACCTGGACAAAAACTCTCAAATTGTTCTAACTTGTGATTCAAGTGACAGCGGTGTTGCTGCAATATTATCTGTTAAAGACAGTAATAATGTTGTCAAACCAGTAGCGTTCGCAAGTAGAAAACTGAATGACACCCAAATAAAATATCCAATCTTAGAAAAAGAAGCGTACGCAATCGTTTTCGGCGTCACCAAATTTTATGAATATCTGTTTGCACGAAAATTTACCTTACAGACAGATAATGAAGCTCTAGCAAAAATATTAGGGCCAAAGTATGGAATCCCTAAAATGGCGGCAAAACGACTGCAGTATTGGGCAATATTTTTAAGTGGATTTAATTACGATATTGAGCACATCAAATCCAAAAACAATCCGGCTGATTATTTATCACGGGTGGCTATACAAAATAAAAATGATATAGGTAGAAATGCTGAGATAATTGAAAAGTCTTTCGAAGCCAACACAATAAACTATATTAATAGTTCTAATTTATCTACCCTAAACTGGGAAACTATTCAAAAAGAGACGAAACAAGATAGTATATTGTGTAATATCATTAGGTTCTGTAGAGATGGGTGGCCAGCCAGTAATAACTTAGGTGAAGAATACAATTGTTTCTTTGCCAGAAAAAATGAAATCTCTTTAGATAGAGATTGCGTGCTCTAGGGATACCGAGTTATTATACCTCGTTCTCTTAAGGATGAAGTAATGTTAGAATTACATGCCTCGCATCTCGGTATAACTAGAATGAAAGAGATAGCGCGCTCCTATTTTTGGTGGCCAGAAATTGATAAAGAAATAGGGGACATAACTAAGAATTGTAAAATATGTTTAGAAAATCACAAACTACCTGAAAAAATTAAATTAACACCATGGCCACAGGCACCAAGTGTTTGGCATAGACTACATGCGGATTTTCTAGGTCCACTATATGGAAAAATGTATTTAGTGATCATAGACGCTTACTCAAAGTGGCCGGAAGCTTTTGTGATGACAAATATAACAGCTCGCAAAACGATTGAAATATTCAAAAGTGTTTATGTAAGGTTTGGATATCCTTTTCATTTAGTTACCGATAATGGCCCAACATGGACTAGTGAAGAGTTCAAAATGTTTTGTAAATATACTGGCGTGAAACAGAGTTTCACTCCAACATACTACCCATCAACCAACGGCTTGGCAGAGCGGTTTGTGGAATCTTTTAAGTCCCATGTAATTAAAATTGTTGAAAGTGGTCATACAATTGAGTATGCTTGTAACTTATTCCTGTTCGATTACAGAAATTCTGTGCATAAAACTACTGGCCAAAGCCCTGCCAAGGTGATGTTTGGTCGGGAGCTGAGGTGCCGTTTTTCCCTACTCCGGCCAAACCCAGTGACTGCCCTAGTCGATAAACAAAATATAAAGCAGTCCTTAAGGAGCAGTAATTCTAGGGAAGTTTTTCTGGTCGGGGAGAAGACTATGGTGCGGGACCACCGCAAAAATCAAAAAAATTGGTCACTGGGCAAGATTACGGAAGTGATTGTGCCCGGGGTGACCTACGAGGTCGAAGTCGATGGCCAAAGGTGGAAACGGCATACCAACCAGCTACTTAAGTGTAGTCAACTTTTAGATTAATTTAGTAATATTACGTTATCTAAGCGGGGAAGAGTGTAATATAACCTGCTTAGATTTGTTTGAGTTTTTATAGAAGGATTTGACGTTCGGTTGTCTGATGGATTTAAAATAATAAACTGTCTTGTGAAAATATTGTCGTATTAATTAATTACGAAACAAATATAAATATAATACATACAAACTTCCAACTTCTTAAGGGAAGATTTCCGGGATAAAAGTGTCTGTCTTATGCCAGGTCCTTTCCCAGGTCTTAAACTATCTCCATACCAAATTTCATCTAAATAAATCGATTTAGCGATTTAGGCGTGAAGAGGTAACAGACAGACAGACACACTACAATACAATACAATTATTTATTGATAAAAATGTTATTACACTTTCGCATTTATAATATTGGTATGGATGGGAACTTTTGAGCATAGTTTGAAGTTCATCAAATACAGCGGGGAACGCTGTTAGCCTGTTAGCATCATCATCATCATCATCATATCAGCCGAAAGACGTCCACTGCTGGACATAGGCCTCCCCCAAAGAGTGCCACAATGACCGATCTTGCGCCACCCGCATCCAGCGGACTCCCGCGACCTTTACCAGGTCATCAGTCCACCTTGTGGGGGGTCTACCCACGCTGCGCCTTCCGGTCCGTGGTCGCCACTCGAGAACCTTTCGGCCCCAACGGCCATCGGTTCTACGTGCAATGCCGTGCGTGCCTGTTAGCATGTTTAGCACATTTCCTCCAGAAACCTGCCATCCTGAATTTTTATTAGAAGTCATATTGTATTAATTTTTGACTTCTTTATTGTTTTGTAGAGTTTGACGAAGCATGTTATATACAGATTTTATACATTTGTAGATGTAGACGAAGTTTGTTGCGGATACTCAGAATGTTCCATTTCGAAGGAGGCTTGAGGTTATAATTATTTTTGTCATTCAATAAACAGAGTGAGTAGATTTGTAATTAAGTATGTTTGTCATTCTAACAGCTATTGAATGTTTTAATAATAAACTTGCCTTCCGGTGTCAAAAAAAAATTGTGTATATGTGTGTAATATATAATCTCATCCCTAATGATTATTACAAGCTTACCGTATAGGTAATACGTTCATCTGAAAATTGTTAATTAGCTGCATCAAAAAAGGTTATATTCGATAAAAAGTTTCCTAACCTATAAAAGTTAGGCAATTATATTGTAATGATTAAATTCAATTAATTACTTCTTTAAAAAATATTTGCATGCTGCTATGTAACTAAATAGTTGTCATCATCATCAATATTAAGACGGCCCTGTCCTCTGTCGTTGCAGCATTCTCCATTCCATTCTATTTTGGGCCTTCGTCTTCACTTCTTGGTATGTGTGGCTAGTTGGCTACAGTACCATTCCTTCATCTGTGCCATAAATATGGTATTCTGAGCCTTCCTCTCCCTCTTGCTCCCTCTATTTTTCCTACCACATTATTGTACCCACACTATTTTCTGCAAATAAACAACTTACATACTTACCTACTACAGTGCAAGTAGCGATGTAATAGCACAATTAATAATAATGGCTATGCGGTTTTTTGTAAGATGGAAGTACTTCCCCAGTTGAGCTGCTCCAAATATAAGCGAGAAAACATTCCGTTGGAAACATACGTCTTGAATTCTAAATATAGTCTCTTATCTTTAACCGGCTGCGCTGTTCCCCAGGGGTCAACGATGGGAAATTGCCTATTTTTTACTTCTTGTAGCGCTTCTCGGAGCGTTCGTGGCCCAGCGGCGCTTGCGAACCGCTTGCGCTTGCTAAGGTTAAGCAACGTGGGCAGCGGTCAGGACTTGGATGGGTGACCACTGACCGCTTTGAGTGGTTACTAACTGAGCGCTCCCGTGCTTTGGAAGGCACGTTAAGCCGTTGATCCCGGTTGCTGTCTATGGCAGCAGTCGTTAAGCCGAGTTGGAGGCCTTCGGGCGGTTTGAGAACTTCTAACAGTCAAGTTGCCCACTCACTTGACAAAGCCTAATCCCAATAAGGTCTAGTGTCCCCTTGGGGTTGGAAGGTCAGATGGCAGTCGCTTTCGTAAAAACTAGTGCCTACGCCAAATCTTGGGATTAGGTAGCTGACCCCAGGCATCCTTCAGGATGCAACTGTACTGGGATAACGCTAGGAGGATGATGTGCCCTGTCTTTAAGAGAGACTCACCTATCGATAGAAATGGCGACGAGGTTGAATATACTCGACGTGGAGGACGTGACGTCCATGGCGATGTAGATGTCGCACACAAACGCGGGCAGTCCCCACGACCCGTTTACCTGCAACAAATAAACGACCTTGTTAATAGAGCCACAGAAATAATACACAATAAAATAATATCGATGTACTTTTAATCGTAGGTAGTAAGCAAAAGTAGGTAGCTACACTGAGCGAAAAAAATACCAATTATTAGTACCTAAGTTTTAGTGAATCCCAAGACAAGGAGATTATATACTAACGGTTACAAAACAGTTTAGTTGTTACAAGGGCAAATTTTTTGGTATTAGTAAATAACTACTATTATCAAAAACACAATTTTGACATGAAAAATGGATTAAATTCTTATTGATATATTTCTTAAATTGTAAATTAATATTTTCTCATGAAAAATCTATCATATGCTTATATTGTAAGACTTTTTTTAAATTGTACATTAACATTATGACATGTGATGTGCCCTTGTGGCCTATTTGCAGAATAAATGTTTGAATTCTGAATTTTGAATTCTATGTGTCTTAGATTTCTTGATCTTAAGTAGGTTAAGTATTATCATTGTAATAAGCATATTTTTGTGAGAAAATGGCTGACTGTCGAGTTTCTTTCGGCGTTTCTTCTCGGCAGTGGCCTCTGTGAAACGCTAGTAGGGTTTGACTTGTAAAAGTGCCATTGCGGCCTACTTACAGAATAAAGTTCATTTATTTCATTTATTTTATTTCATTTATCAAAAACTGGGGGCCGATTTTTGAGTGTTGAACGCTCGACTTCTCCCTCGAGATCTGTCAAAAAACTATGACGTTTCGACAGATGTCGAGTGAAAAGTCGAGCGTTCGACACTTAAAAATCGGACCTCTGGTTTGTAACCGTTAGTATATAGGTAATCTCCTTGTCCTGGGATTCACTAAGGCCGTGGTTTTTCTGGCCCGCCACACGCTACCGGCGGCGTCTGGACGTGCGTCGCACGCTGTGCCACACGCCGTCGGTCGCGGGTGCGTGGGTTTTCTGGCCCGCGGCCACCCGACGTCGGAGAAGGAGCTCAGTCGCATTGTGCCCGCTTTGAGAATTGGATAAAATGAACAGAAAAATACTAACATTTTTATTGTTAGAAGAAGAAGAAGACGATGAAATATTAATGTAATCAAAAAATAAAAGAGCCAACCGATATATTTAAAAATCGGGAAAATGAAGGTGCATTTTTTAACCTGGTTCTCAAACACTTGATGTGCAATGAAGAAAAATTTACATCTTATTTTCGACTAACTATAGGTACCTACTAAGAATGTAAAATGGAAAATAAACACTCACCTGGAATTTTCATTGTTTCACTAATATTTTCCCATGTTCGGTGCTTTAAATTGTTATTTTTATAATCTTTGTCAGACGCGTCGAACAATATGGGATTACAACGTATTAGATTTATTAATAATTCATCGTTGTCTTTATTGAAATCCTTGCGTGTCCTTGGCCCAACGCTGTTTCTTATATATATAAATGACCTGACAAACCTTAAAATAAGAAACGGAACCTTACAATCGTACGCCGACGACACTGTTGTGCTATTTGAGGGAGAGTCTTGGGAGTCTGTGTACAGGAGCGCAGAAGTGGGTCTTCGTTCTATATCTCGCTGGTTAAGAAATAACCTTTTAACCCTAAATATTGATAAAACTAATTATATGTGTTTCACTAAATATGATCGTACCCAACCACACAGTAACCTGAAATTAAAAATACATATTTGTAATGATGGCAACGCTAGCACTTGCAATTGTATGGAAATTAAAAAAGTACACACTTACAAATATTTGGGAGTATTTCTTGATCAGCGACTCTCATGGCATACTCACATCGAATATGTGAATAATAGAATAAGGAAACTTATTTGGATTTTTAAAATGTTAAGACACTCCGCATCGAAACCGCTTCTGAAGCAACTATATATTACACTTGCACAATCGGTGATGACTTACTGTATATCTGCATGGGGTGGTGCTATAAAATCTAAATTTATTGAAGTAGAGAGAGGGCAGCGCTGTCTATTAAAAGTTATGTTTTTCAAACCATTTAGATTTCCAACAAACGAGCTATACGGCATTAGTGATCAATTCTCCATGAGGAAACTGTATATATTACTTACTATTCTAAAAGTACACAAAAGTTTAAAATTTGACCCGGCGTTGTTAACACGAAGACGAAAGAGAGTTGTTGTCCCCTCGACTAACACACGATCTGTATTTGCCAGAAGACAATATAAGGCCCAATCTGGATATTTATATAATAAAGTGAACCATAAAATAAATATATATGAATTACCTCTGCACAAATGTAAGGCTGCGGTTAGTGAATGGCTCAAAACGCTAACGTATAATGAAACCGAGTCTTTGCTTGCTAGAGATAATCGTTAATATGTACATGCACACACTCGCTCACACACAAAACACACACACACACACATACACACACACACACACACACACACACACACACACACACACTCGTGCAACACGGTCCTATAACAAAAATTGTTATTAAATAAGCTTAGTTTATACTTACCTGTATTTGAATATCATAATGTCGATCTAAGATGTAGGAAGAGCGGGACTACCTGACACGGGTAATACTTTTTACCTACTAGGTAGCCCCAACCGACCTGTGTAATTAAGACTACATTTTTATGAATAAAATATTTTTCATTTTTTTCATTTTTTCATTGAAATGAGACATTTTCAATATCAAGACGCCACCCGCCGTCCGTCGCTATTCTACAAAAATGATAGCGACCGACGCGTGCGGCGTGTGACCTTCGTCCGTCGACCTACCCGCCGCCGGCGACGTTTCAGAGAAGCCACCCTCAAACATTCCCGAACAAAACATCCGAACGTCGTCGGCGGCGGACACGCGTCGGTCGCCGGCCGCCGGCGACGGGTGGTCAGAAAACCCAGGGCCTTAAACTTACTAATAATTAGTATTTTTTTTCGCTCAGTGTAGAGCTGATAATTTATTTTTCACTTCTCATGCTCGAAAAGTGTGTCATATTAGACTTGTGAAGCGGGGCTAAAGTAGTACATTTAAGCCCTAGGGAAAATATGCATACATATTTATGATTCACTAAACATTTTAATTTGACCAATCAAAATACTTCACCTATTAAATCCACCAATCACAGAACAGTAATTCGACAGATTAAAAAATATTTGGTAAAAATATCAACCAACCAGAATACAGCTGTACTAAAATCGACCAATCAGGAAATACCTTTTTCAGTTCTTTAAAGATTAAGCGGTGTCTATGGTCAAAGGACTTGCGTCTCTTAAAAGAAAAAAAAAGCGCGTGTTGCATCTCCTTCTTTAATATAGCAAAAGAAAGGGAGGCGAATACGTAAAAGCCTTATCACGCTACCCTACCGATAGGGTAGTGTGATAAGGCTTTTAAGCGAACACGCATAGCGAGGCATGGTACTGGCCTAAGAAAAAAAAACATGCTGTCAAATTAGACATACGCCCGCCAAGAGTTAAATTATTAATTGAAGGTGGATAATTTGTGTTTATGTGTTTTCTCGCAATCGAAGTGAAAAGTAGAGTGTATAACTCGGGTCTAAAAGCCGTATTACCACTCGAACAATTTCCCCTCACTACGTTCGGGAAAATAACCATCTCGTGGTAATATGGCTTACTTTAGCCCCTTGTCAAACAATCTACTATTGTAAGTACTCAATAATATTTGAAAATGAATCCAATATACATACGTTAATATTGTAAATTTTATTACATTGATGTGTAAAATTCTCACATTTTATGAATAAATGAGTATGAGTACAACCAAAAAAATCTAATAATACATAACAATAACTTGTGGTAATTTTTTTTTTCTTTTTATACCACGTCGGTGGCAAACAAGCGTCCCGTCGCGTCAAGTCGCCCGCCTGATGGTAAGCGGTAATTATAGGTGGTAATTACCGGGCTTGGTATATGACGGGTTAGCTAGGGATTAAAAAATCAAAGATAGTTCTGTGAGAAAACTTTACTCAAACACGTTTTTAGAACTCAGGCGACTTCCTGACTTGGCGGGGCGGGATCGATATGTGACATTTTCTTCTTTGACGTAAACATACTGACGTCGCAAAGATTCCCACTTGACAGAATACTGTCAGTATTACATTAGCGCAGTAGTAATATTATGCGCAGAAGCGGAACAGTACCGCCTTCGCATCGTCCCGCTACCGCGCATCCGGCGCCAGTCAGGAAGCACTCATTTAAGTAAATGTAGGGGCGCAGTAAAAAGTAGTACTGAGTTGACTGACAGTTGACACTGACATTTGCCAGTTTTCTCATATCGTACCGCCTCCGCACCGACAAATCAGGAAGTCACCTTACAATCGGAGTTATATAACTACAGTAGATAGCGCTAATATTCTCAATATTCAATATTCTTTCATTCAGCTTCGTAATAAGTATAGTATTAACACTATACATAACATAATATAATCCTGATTCTACTATGCATTCATACTGTACATAATATACAATAAACTAGCGTTTTCATCTACATAAAAAAAAATATACTGTTTATTTCATATTATATCCAATAATTACATTTTTTCACCTAAACTGCTAATCTTAAATATAAAAGATTTTTTAAGTAGTACATGACGTAATGCGTATGAAGTATTTGCCGCACCTGTATCATAATTTTCCCAACTTTTCGCGCTCGCTTCGCTCGCCTTTTTAACTACATTACTTGATGCGTATAAAGTATTTTCCGCACCTGCATCATTATGTCCGAAAATTTTTGCGCTCGCTACACTCGCGTTTTCATTTACATTCCTAGATAAGTATGAATTATTTTCCGCTCCTGTATCATCATTTTCGACACATTTCGCGCTCGCTACGCTTGCGTTTTCACCTATATTTTACTTGATACGTATGAAGTATTTTCCGCACCTGCATCATAATGTTCGAAACATAGGAAAGGACATGGGAAACTTTAATCAAGGAAATCATACCGCAAGGATGTGGATGATGGTATGGAGGAGAGATAACTAGGTTAGCGCTTGAAAAAAAAAACAATAATATTCTAATGCGGTGACCGAGTTCTACGCAGACGAAGTCGCGGGCAAAAGCTAGTATACAATAAATAAATTACCTTAACAAGATACATAATATTAACACAAACAGAAGTCGTAAGTGACAAACAATCCTATATCTATCTACATATCTATATATCTACAAAATTTGTGCTTACAAAATCTTTACTACAAATCCGACAAAAAATTGTAAACCTACAGAGCAAAACTCAAAAAAGTAAACTTGTTAAAGGTAATAAGCCGGAAACTATTACAAAAACCCGCTATAAAGCTCGGGTAATACAAATCAAATTTACCCCAAATTGGAACCCGGGAATACGTACGGTACCCTAAAACATGGCTAAAATATAAGCAGGTTATTTAGGAGTCGATCGCTGATCCGTGGCAGGATATTGGCTCGGTATCTGATCACTCGGGTACCCGGGTGCACCCGGGTATGCCACCCGGGTATGCGGGTTACGCCACGGCTTTGTTTCAGTAGATTAGGCCGGCGATTCGAAAATTGGGTAAAGATGGTAATTCTCCGGTTAGTCATGTATGTATGTAAATACTTTATTGTACACAAGACAAGAAAAAGAAACAAGTAGTAGTCATTATTGGGTTTTAGTTTATTTCTATCGTATTTTCATGTAAGTATTAACATAGTGATAAAAATAAGTAGTTTGTTCAAGGTCTCAAAATACACGCAAAGTACAACATTTTTGTAACAGCTTCTGTACTCACACAATTTGACAATAAATTATTTCAATTTCAAAGGTCTCTGGTTGGTTCAAACGTCAAACGTAACTTTAATAGGTTTTAATAGGTTTATGTTTTTATACCCTGATTATTAAATAAATAATAAATAAATAATAGTTAACGACGGGGCAGTCCGGAATATGAATAACGGGGCAGATCAATTAATCCGCAGTTGGAGCCACGTATCGCAAGCAAATTGCTAAGACAAAACGAAAAAGTTTCCATCCAGAACCAATCTGGCAGCTGCCAGACGAAATTTCACTTTAAAAGTATAGCTGAATAGTACACTTTTAAAAAACTTCAATCAGCACCAATCACACGTTTCTTGCAAAGAGATAATCCACCTTAACAGCATAGATATACAGTTGCCATTTAAATGTAGTCGGTTTTTATTTTACCACCGGCCGGAGGAAACATCCGTTTCGGCGGACTTCCGGCGACGTGCGGCCATTGTCCGCCATCTTTTTGTGCTTTTGGTTTCATTAGTTTCCTTGAAATAATGAATTGAATCGGTACGTGCCCGTTTCGCCGCCAAACAACGTCCATGGCTATACAATGAAAGGAAAATTTTGCTAAAAAAGAACTCGACACGATAGAAAAATAGGCAAATTAGAGGTCGAGTTTTAAGGGTCCCTTATACCTAGTTAAAAAACGCTCATGTATTTAGCCCATTGTCCGTTTGATCCATACATATCTTACTACTTCCTCAATGTTACTATCTAGAACAGGACTACTTATTGCAACCCAATGTCAAAAAGTTTAAATGTATTTTTCGTTACGAAATATCGTATCCAACTTCACTCCAATTCGACTATTTTCAAGCTTGAAACGTTTTTTTTTTTCTCTGAAATTCTAATACCGTAGTAGTGTCGGTTTTGTTTAGAAAAAATAAACTATCTTCTGTACGTAAGTAATTATCTTCTGTTCGTATGTCATTCAAAAGAAAGAAAAAAGAAAAGAAAAGAAACATTTATTCGACACAATCAAAACACTTACAAATAGGACATTACAAAACAGAATTTTGCCACGAAATGGTCACAACTCAGCGTTATGCTGGCAGAGCCAGCGCTGGTCTTCCGTTGTGACCATTTAAAGCATATGTCTTCAAGCATTTTCTGAAATCGGTTTCACCTATTTCAGGATTGTTACCAAACAAATAAGTTAAAGTTAATTTAACTTTACTATTTACCTACTCGTATTTTAGTTGAAATTCCAAGCCGCAATCAGCATGTATACGCCACTTTAAAGGCGCATTTACACAGTGCAAAAACTTGCACGCGATTTTCACTACATTGCAGGGTTTGATCCTCGCTCGTCTTACCTCGGTAGCGCACAGCCCGCAATGAAATCATTATTACATGTCAGTTCTTGCAAATTTAAATCGGTCTTTTAGCCGCTCCCGTCTGTTTCACTTTGAGCATGAAACTAAACTTCACTAAACCTCATGTTACTCCTGTTTATTCACAGCGTTAATTCAGCACGGGTAACTCTTGGTACTTGGTAGGTTTCTCTGTGAAGTTTTGCTGGTTATCATATCTGTTACCAAATATAATACATATAGGCACCTTTAACTTTCACATTTGACGTTTGCTGAGAGAGATTTTTCATCATTCATCTAGAGGAACCAATTTTCTTTACTTATATTTATATAAAAAAATACAGTTATTCTGGAATTAAGCCTAAGACACTCACACCAAAAATCATAAGTATAGTGCAAACACAAGCAAAGAAAAACTTGCACAAAGTTTGTATGGGGAGAGCTTGCCCACCACTGCGCCTTAACTGTGCCAAACTCGATCATTCTTAAAAACCTGCAAACTTTAAGCCAGCGAATCCCTGTCTCGCTTTGAAGCAGCCATATCCGATAGAACCTTCCTTAAACGCCCGCAAATCTCATTCTTAAAAACTAAAACAATTTAATTAATAGCAAAAGTACATTGAAGTTGTAAACTGCTGCGGCGGCCAATATTCAAATAGTCTTTATTGTGGCCAATCTGAAACTTGGGCGCAAGTTCGTCCAACTTCCGATAAACAGCGTTTAAACACGGTTATTAGGATTTTGCGGGGATATTTAACCCGATTGTTTTGGTGTTTTGAGCTGTTCGGTCGTTTTAAATTGTTTTGTTTAAAACGTGTCGTAGTCCGAGATTGAGTTTTGATTCGGTGTTGCATACTAATTCGCATTGTATTGTAGATTACAAAGAGACTTAAGTATGATTTTGAACCTAAGTACAGTGCTGTTAGGCATAAAAGTAGACTTTCCTCTTTGTAGTCAACTGTAGGTGCGAAAATAGTATACGTTTGTACAAAACAAGTTAATTTAGTTAAACGGTTTATGAGCATGAAAGCGAAGTTTTTACATTAAGGTCAATGTAATACACACAGAACGCTTTGAAGTTGTTGAAAACATACAAATGAAAGTCGGAGAATTAACATAAAAGTCTACGGTCAAAGTGTTTCGAATAAAAGGGAAAATATAAACGGTGTTGCGAGCGGGTGTGGCCTGTAAGGTCTGCTTTGAATATCGCATTCATCGCGATACCGGCGCCATTGACAGCGGTAATAAATAAGGTTATACATCGCCAAAATTCTAATGCTAAAGTCTAGAATGAATGCCAAGAATATACCTACTCGTATCACGTAAAATTTTCTTATCCAGAATTACAAGTAGGTACTTTCCACAGTCTATTTACTCAAATAGAATATATAATCCAAAGAATAAAGAATACATATGAATTCGTAATCCAAATTCTATAAATATTAACAGGCTATATAGATTTTTTTTGCTAGCCAATCACGCGAAAGTGGCATAACGGATTGTTGATTTTCACGATTGATGATACGATTGGCTCAAAATGCATGTGACCCAGAATCCAGATAACGATTTGGGGCCAATGTAATACTAAAGTAGCCAATGTAGTCTAAATTGGTGAGACAAGCGACTTTCAATTGGGGAGACAAGCGACTTTCAATTGGTGAGACAAGCGACTTTCAATTGGTGAGACAAGCGACTTTCAGTTGGTGAGACAAGCGAATTTCAATTTCAATATTCAAACCCCGACTCGTGCCACAGGGTTAAAAAAACGTGTGTACGAAATATCCATACTTTAATATTATAAATGCGAAAGTGTGTCTGTCTGTTTGTTACCTCATCATCGATTTAGATAAAATTTGGTATGGAGCTAGTTTGAGTCCCGGAGAAGAGCGACGACTAGGTAAGCGCCTGAAAAATTGCAATTAAGGCACTACACTGAGAAATTTAGAAACTTTGAAACGCTGTTCTGATTCGTGCCCACATGAGGAAACAATCACTGAGCGAAAAAAATACTAATTATTAGTAAGTTTTAGTGAATCCCAAGACAAGGAGATTATATACTAACGGTTACAAAACAGTTCAGTAGTAATTAGTAGTTACAAGGACAATTTTTTTGGTATTATTAAATAACTACTATTGTCAAAAACTGGTTTGTAACCGTTAGTATATAATCTCCTTGTCCTGGGATTCACTAAAACTTACTAATAATTAGTATTTTTTTCGCTCAGTGATAGGGACTGATTATATAATTCTTGGCTATATGATTGTGTTACTGACAATAGCCGAAACATAATTGCTTAAAATTTTCTCGATAGAAAAGAAATCCAAAGCTGAGTCTATATTTTCCTTTTTTTACTCAGCCTACTAAAACAACGCATTTGTTATTCCTAGCAAATAACAAGGCGCTGGCACTGGTATGGAAATTTATTAATCAACTATTTTACAAAGAAGATGACATAACAGCGGAAACAAAAAGAGAACACTATTTAAATAAAATATAAAAAAGTATAAAAAGTACAAAAAAGGTAAAAAAACTTATCAAAAAGGTGCGTCACGCACAGCATTATTAAAAGACACGATTAAGTTAATATGATGGTATTTTACCTCATCTATAGGTACTGACAAGAGGAAATTTAATAAATCTGCACATAGTCAGATATTTATCGAGATTTGTCTAAAAAAGCCATTCCAGGAGGGTTGCATCCCGTTTTGTCGTGAACGAAAAACATACGCGCGTCTCTTTCAATCAATATATCGCCTTAAATTCTATCGCGCAAACTAGTCTTTCATATTAAACAGCTTAGCTTAACTTTTCAGTCAAGGAAAACATGGTTAGGAAACTGGTCTAATCCCAACGAGGTGTAGTTTTGGAAGATCCAAAACTAGACTATTCCCTCTGTGTTGGAATTGGAAGATCGGATGGCAGCTGATCAGCTGGTATTTTGTTAAAGATTCACTTAAACTTCTTATCACTTGACTGGCTGAAAGTCAAGGATTCTGAAGTTCAGACAGAAGTACTCGTAACTCCCCACCCTCGTCCCATGGCCCATGGTCGTACATCACCCGCGCGGCTGTCAGCCTCGCTTTTCAATCAGCGCCGATGCCGGCCGCCGCACAAATCATGATTTATTGACATTCGGACTCGATTGCAGAGCGATTTCTATTTATCATCGCTGTCTTTTAGTATCGTTTGGCGATATAAATTGAGAGACGTCAATGTGACAGTTTACGGAATATAGACTAGAGAAGGATACAAATTTAGAAATAAAGGAAACATTGAAAAACTTAGGCTCCGAGCAGGATTCGAACCTGCGACCTCCCGGCACTCGCGGCCAGTCACTCTAGCCAACTGAGCTATAGGTGCGATTACTACCCGGCTTGAAATTCGTCAATCCTAACTTATTTTTCCTTACAAAATTAATTTAGAGAAGGATAGTTGAAAAATATTGTATGTTAGATTACAGATCGTCGTTGTTAACAGTAATAGATAGATCCATTTGGAGCTATGCTATGCTACGTTGCTATGGATGCGCTTGAAATCCACCAAGCACATTCGTTGGTTCACATAGCATAGCACTGGTGGAAACGGGTTCAGCTAAGCTATGTTTGTTGTATGGAAAGATGCGTGCTATGGATGCGTGCTATGGATTCGTGCTATTGATGCGTGCTATGGATGCGTGCTATGGATGCGTGCTGTGAATGCGTGCTACGGATGCGTGCGCCGACTAAACACCTCTCCCCTAACCGCGCTGTCGCTCCCCACGCCCCCTGTCGATACATCGCATAGCTCGAGCTGCGCATTTTCCTCGCACAGCTACCTCGCGGCTGCGCATCTTCATAGCGCATCTTCTTCGCACAGCTACGTAGCATAAGTAGCATTAGTTGAAACGGCCACATAGTTTCGTAGCGTAGCTTTCGCATCCTCGCGGCACAGCTAAATCTTCTTCTTCTTTGGCGTTACACTCTTGACAGAGTGGTCGCGGTCGTCAAGTTGCATAGAAATAGCATAGCTCTAAAGAAAAGGCAGCCTAAAGACGACCGAGAGAAGTTTTGTGAATAAGAAGCGGTGGCAGGTTCACGAGACAATCGGCGCGCCGCGCCAGGCAGAAACGACGTCAAACTTGCCAGACCCTTGTCAGTAAATACACTCGTAATAAGGCCGATACGTTCAGTTCACGGTTCGTAACGTCACTCTGGTACCATTGACATTTTTCCCCCAAAATGGATTTACCTTGATCCAAGTGGCGATTTTAAGGAAATCGATTTAGCTATCTCGTTTTTTTTTTTACACGTGACCTGTGGCAGTGGAAAAATATTATTAGGTAATCCATCTTGTTGTTTTCTTGATTCGATTACTATCTACTAGCCAATAGTATTGATTTTATAGACTTACCAATTACAAGTGATACCTAATACTACTACCAAGCGAGACGGTCGTATACAACTTTATATAAGAGCGACAGAAAGTTACTCTTATTTTTTGGCCCTGTCATACTTTAAATTTTCACACGACTGCCCAAACAAAAGAGTTTTAAATTTTCAGGTTTCATATAGGTATGTATGTAGGTATGTGAGTTTCTTTGTTCCCCCAGAACTTCTCTATGCCTTAACCACAATTTAGATGTGTGAGGTATCTTTGCAATCCTTACGTCATTCCAAGTAACATAGGATATGGGATATTGCAATAAAAGCAGTATGGCGGACCGTAGACTCCATTTTGTGTGTCGAAGAAAATCATTTTTTTCGACCTTATCAAAAGGGATATCAAAATAAAGCATTTGAAGAGAGGATTTCAAAAATGTATGTATACTTGAAATCATTTCAGTTGAACGAATTGCACCAAAGCAAATCCTTCAAAAAGCTACTTTACCGTTCAAATAATTAGGTTCAAAATCCAATAACATTTCATTAGAAATACGTTCAACAAAAAGAATCTCAACCATACTTTAAACATGATTTTACGATAGGTATTAGATATAACATTAAACCTGACTAAGAAACTTTGCACCTGAATATTTCATCCAAGATTTGTTTTTAGGTCTCGAACAATGTTAAAGATCGCTATTCCAAAAGTTGGATGCTTCCCAGACACGTCATAACCATACATTACGGACATTATCATCATAATATCATGTAGACATTACCTTAACATCTAACCACCTCGTTACGGCTCGGGGGAAAAATGGCTACATCAGGCGAATTCTCACTCAACTTTAACTAGGCTGTGAAGTGGAGCCATTACATGATAACTGAGTTTGATAGCCTTTCGTGTCAACCGGCTCGAATCGTTACCGATTTCCGCTGATCTGCGTTGAAATTGTTTTCTCAATAATTTCTGATAATATGATTCAAAACAACGTTTAAAATTTAATTAGAGCAAATGATGTGTGATGAAAACGAATATTTTGTTCCTGAGGAGTGTTTACATGCAGTAATATCTGCATTTTGAGCTGAGCTGACGCATCACTTCAAGCCTCTGATATTAGAGCCTCGAGACCGCGATTAATTTGGGAATGACACAAGCTGTCAGTTCACGCATATTTTGACAAGAAGAGTATGGAATAAATTTCACCTGTTATCGCACGGCTGTAGGGTCGATGCCATAGATCTGGTTGTTTTTTATTGCTTTTTTTAATTATTTTGTGGACTGTTAAGATTTGATAATGGTAAATTTTAATTTGATACCTATTTTTTAGAATGACATATTTATATTTTATTGTTTTATGGAATTTTAAATTTTATTTAATTTTTGGAATTATTGATTTGATAATATGGACTTTTAATGTTGGATGAGTTTTTGAGATTTATTGTTTTTAATAATTAAGTGTTATGTTTTTACTTTCTACCCCTCAATGTAATGTTCAACACAATATTTATTGTTCTGAATAAAATGATTGATTGATTGATTGATATATGGCGTGGACTGTACCTACCTGTAAAGTCAGCACCAAAAGAAGTTTGGCATATGAAAACGTCAAAAGTCTTTATTACAAGGGAATAAGAAATTTTGAACTCTTTCATGTGCCAAGCTAATTTTGATGCTGAGTGTACCAACGGTAAATTACGAGTAAAAAAATATGCTGAGGGGCAGCTCGTTATTAAATTTGTGTTGACGTTGACCAAGAGATCAATTCAACTTTACCAAATTAAGTCCCGGTTGCCTACTAATAAAAAATTGTGATAATTGGGAACATGGATTGAGATTACACCGAGAAATTATATCAGTAATCCAGTAATGGTAGCGATTACAAGTGTATTACTGAATATATATTTTAAAATTATTATTTTATTATTGTGAGATATTTAATTTAAAGTTACGTAAATTGAAACGCGCAGTGACGTCACTCGTGTCAGTCACTTCAGTAACTTCAGAGGAAAACATTGAAAACTATAAAATTTTAAAATGTTTATTAATAATGATCTATTATATTAATTTTTCTTTAATTTTTTTTTATTTAAAAGGCACACTAAACAAAACAGGTGACATTCATTATGTAGCAACAATAACATGATTGAAAGGTTCTGGAATGGAACGCCACCCAAAACATGCATGCACAGCATGATTACAAAAAATAATGAGCGAATCCTATCCTAAGTAACAAAGTATGAAACAAAAGCAAAATATATGAGCAACTTAACTAGATTTTGTTACAAATAAATGATATAACAAAATACAAATTTGGAGTTTATGATGACTGAGCCCGTCATTGGTACAATTTTGTGTTTTTGTGCAATAAATTTTAAATAAATAAAGTAGAATATCTTATAACAAAAGAATTATGTGTCTACCGGCACACTAATAAATTTAAATGCGAAAGTGTGTGTCTGTTTGTTTGTTACCTCTTCACGCTATAACACTGAACCAATTTAGATGAAATTTGATATGGATATATAGTTCGAGTCCCGGCGAAAGACATAGGATACTTTAATCCCGGGAATCATCCTTTAAAGAGGTGGAAGTTTGTATGGAAGAGTGATTAGGTAAGCGCCTGACATAAAAGAATAGAAATTGAAATAATATCAAAATCGAAACTAAAAGATACAGCTAAGTACAGTACAATGCAGGAAATGGTTTAGAAAATAGAAGATTCGTACCAAAATTTCAAATAGATTCTGCCAAACTTAGTCTTAGGGGAACTGTGCTTCGAATCCCAGATTCTTTAAGCGAGTTCCCAAGATTGGCTTGTCGAATATTCAAGTCGGTGAATGGCAAACGAAGGCATTCATGTCTTGCGGAGTTCTTGTTGGCTTTCCACCGACTCCCGACGGCCTCAGCCGCCGCTGCGGCATAACCAATTCACTTCAGAATATCAAGTGCAGCTTATCTATTTAAAATTTAAACAATGACGAGAGCTATTTTATTGTACGTGGCATTACTATTATTATTATTATTTTTTATTTTGTCTTTTTAAAATGTTTAACTTGTAGGTACCTATATACAAAAATGTATATACCGCAAAGATTTTATGTCAATCTTTTATTTACATTATTATTATATAAAACGATAACGATAACGATCAATATACGATAAGTAATATAAGACATGAAACTGTATTGTATGAACATGGTATAATGAGATATAAATAAACTAAACTAAACTAAACTAAACTTTACTACATGCAGTTTTGAGTATTGATATAATAATAAAATGTCATAATTATGAAACAGAAAATGATATGATAGTAGGGTGAATGATTTGCATGAAAACATTGCTTAGCGTTGCTGAGGTAAAAAACAGCTTGAAACTTTTTCAACGAATAATATGATATAATGAAGTCCCTCCTCACCTCTTACCTCACTTTATTGTATTTCCAAAACATTTGTTACACCAGGCTGGCTTATTTTTATTTTATGACATTAATCAGACGCTACTAGAGTTGCAGACGTCCATAGGCTGCGGTGACCGCTAACCATAAGGTAGGTCGTACGCACTGAGCGAAAAAAAATACTAATTATAAGTAAGTTATAGTGAATCCCAGGACAAGGAGATTATAAGTCTAACGGTTACAAACCAGTTTTTGATAATAGTAGTTATTTTATTAATATAAAAAAAAATCCCTTGTAACAACTAAACTGTTTTGTAACTGTTAAGTTTGACTTGTAATGTGTTATTATCAATAAATTATGTCTATGTCTATATGTCTATGTCTAACCGTTAGTATTATAATCTCCTTGTCTTGGGATTCACCAAAACTTACTAATAATGAGTATTTTTTTCGCCCAGTGCGCTTGTTTCCCACGGACGTGGAATAAATACAAACGTATTCATATTTAATTTACTTACCTAACTCTGTTTTGTCAGCTTGATACATAGTCAAAGGGATCCGGCTAAATAAAATTACACGTTCTATAAAAGCTGCCTTATTTCTCGAAGGATTTGTCTGACAATTTCACCCCTCATATCCCGGGGCCGACAGCTGCGCGAGTTTGGGACGGTCTAATGCACACTCTCCTGTAATACCTTAAGAAGCGAAATACGTTAGGTACTTAAACTGAACTGAGGGTCAAATATGTTACGTAATGTATTTAAACTTAGAGTCATATGTTGTTTGAATTGAAACTGAAAGCAGAAAGTACCTAACTTCACTACGATCCTAACTATTCATCGCACTACAAAGGTATTCCGTGACTGTTTTAAATATATGATTAATTTTGATTCCTAGAAATATAGGTAATAATTCGTAGATAATTCCATTTGTAGTAGTCCACTGTACCTAACCGTAATGTTTTTAGCATTGTTATAACCACACATAACCTGCTAGCTTATCTAAATTTACTTGCAATGGTCAGTTATTTTTCGTCTTAGTAAATAGTTCATGAACTACTTGAAATATAAGGGTGCAACAGGAGTTACTAAGCTCTCAACATGGCGCGTTCGGCGTTCGATTCCCAGTGGCTTACCCGTCACGCTGTACATCTTAACTTACCGAAGTTTATGACGGGTAAGTAAAGCATATAGTATAGGGTGTGTACAGCGACTTATCTACTACACTAGGGATGTTGTCCTACTTTAACACCATATAAATATACCCATATAAACACGAAGATAAATTTTATATGAGGCGATGGTTGATGACTGTATTCATTAAAATAAATTGGAATATCATTTCGGTTCAGTAATGAGAAATACATCGAGTTACAGAAATAAAAAAACAGATGAATCAAAGCTACTTCTTGGAAGATGATTTGAAGGGTTATTAAACGTTTTTACTGCAGGAGCCCACCTCAGTGTCGGAATCACAGTAAATATTTTGTTTTTAGACTGTTTTGCCGTCTCGCCGCTATTCTCAACAGGCTATTTCTATTCTATCTGACTATACATTACTATATCAATCTCGATACTATTATTAGAGCATTAAGTTTGAAAAGGATCTCCTTTAAGCGCAAACCACTAGTCACCTTACACAGTGCACTCTGATCCCTCATAATTGCACCCATAAAGACCTTGTAGACGCAACTCCCCAGGCAGTGGAACTGGCAAGGCATATTTTTAGAATAGTATAATTTGGACTCTCCTTCACACGAATAAGAAGAAAGAAGAAGTTTCAAAAGTAGACAAGATAATCTTTCTTGGTTGACTGTGCAGTCAACCAATTTCAATTCTTGGCCACTTCGTACCTCGTCACAGTGAGAATATGAGATCTCTAGCGGTTTTCATACAGACTTGCACTGTGACAATTTACGAAGAGGCCCAGAAATCTAATGCTTAACCGTACATTCAATACTCGTAGATGACACCGTAGTACCTTCCTATAACCGCTAAAACACGTAGCCGACGACAAGCCTGCCCCAGGACCGCGCGTCATTTAAGTCGTCATTTCGGGACTTTGGTTACAAATTATGAATAAATTAACCCTACCTAAGGTACCTACGGACAACGATACTCCGTATTACAGGCTTGGCCACTACTATCTTGGCTGTCACTAACTGCTACGATGCAGACTGTCCCAAAGTGCCCCAGTATTTTCCAAGAAACTCAAATCCCATCTTGTAAAACTTGCTTGCTACAGTGTGAAGAAGTTCTTGCACGGTTGATTAGATTAGGTTAATTTTAGAATTTATAATTAAATATAATAATCAATAATGTAATGAAAGAATGAAAGAATGAAATAATGTGACCAAAAGATAAAATAAATGTAATTTATTTAAACAATATATTATGCTTAACTAGTTATAGTACTTAGAATTTAATGCCTTGTAAATTGTATTTACCAATAAAGAAACTGAACTGAACTGAACTGAACTGTCATTTTTTCATGCAAAATATAATCGTCATCATCCTCCCAGCGTTTTTCTGGATCTGATGATTTGGTGTAGGGACTTAAGTAACATTTTACAGGCATTTCAAACCTTCAACCCTTTTTCCAGGCATAGTACTTATAGTGAACACATGCCTGTAGTTAAAATTTCAACCTTAATACCTAAAGTTAAGGTTTAAATCGAAATGAATTTCGGCGAAAAGTTACTTGCGCTTAAATTAATTTCCGATACATAACTATTTGAAATATATATTTTGTTTCTCGCAAAAGGACGACCCAGGTTGGTGTGGCCCGGAAAAGGTTTAACAGAGGTTTTATAAGTTTCATGAATAAGGGTATCCACTCTCGCCAAATTTAGTGATCCCGAGTCTATTGGATAAAACATCGAAGAGGATAAACGTCAAAATATTGTCAGACGAGCGAACGAGTTGTCAAAGGATGTCACATTACGCCGCTGATATAAAAATAACAATCTGGTTCATGAAACGTGTTATACCCATTGTGGTCGCATTTCGTGCGGGCACTATCGCGTATTCCCGGCACGCGCGTGACGGTATTATTTCAAATTCAAAGGGTAAAAAGCTGGATGCTCCTCCGACCAAACCGGCCTATAGAAGTACTCTTCCTTAGACCTGTATGACGTTTTGGGTTTGAGTGGCGGTATTAAAGAGGATGGCGGTTTGTAATGGACGCTCACGCGGTGACTCTACTTCATTGCGATTGGCGGCCGCGACGGGAATACACCTCCACCATCTTAATCCATTCTGTCTGAAGGAACTCTATCTAGTTGGTATAAGGTTGAGATTCGTCTCAACGAAAAATAATTGTAACATGGTAAAACAATACGCTTTGAAACTAACCAATGCTGAATACGAAAAACGCTTAAGTGATATAGTGTTTGCGGGTGAGCTGGCGTGGCTTTTTATTATGAGATCGTGACTGCGCGCCCGCGCAACTTTAGCTCAAGAAAAAATCCTAGATGTGTAGAAAGGAGAACTATCTTATGCTGTTTATCTTTTGTAAGATATAAAGTACTTTTGCTTCTTTAAATACAGCTCCTTGAGGTAATCTATTTCACCGGGTTCCGGAAAGTTTTGTAGTTTCTATCGTCGGAGTTTGGAGTTTATTGACGTGGGATTTGTTTCGTTGTTCGAGCAACTGGAGAAAGTTCGGTTTATCGCGTTCGAAAGCGCTCTTTTTTAACCTTTTATCTCAGACTTTCGATAGGTACAGTCAAGGGCATAAATATGTGTACACTTTTGGACCTTATTTCAATGGAATAAGGTGAAAAAGTGTATACATATTGGTGCCCTTGACTGTACGCAACCGCCCGTACCAGTTTATTCAAAAGAATATCCCAAGTCATATGTTGAATAAAGTTTCAGTAAACGCAATTTGGGCACATTTTTAAATGCTTTAGTCTGTATAACAGCGATAATAGCTTAGCATAATACTCAACTTAATACAACTTTTACTAAGCTTAACAAGGTATGAGCTTAACAAGGCCAAAAGAGAACATTATTCAGAATTTAGCTATTTAATAGCCATTACTCACACGTTATGTAGATTATAGGATGATTCACAGTAGACCACCAAAGTTCAGTATGCGTTCAGTCTGATACGTAAATTTCGCACTCTTATTTTATTATAGTGTGCTTTGCTTTCCACACGCTCCAGTGTCTCAGCTTGCTTGTCATTAAAATAAATGACTGTTCACAATGAGACACATTTTATACATTCAATAACAAACTAATAATGACTAGCAAAATCTCTAACAAGTAGATATACCGCAAGGAGAAAAAGCCGTGAAACGCATTGTAATCATTCTCAATTGAATGCAAAACCTGTGTTCTTTACATAAGTGAGCAAATTGACAGGAAAGGCGACTTCAACTTATTTTTAAAAAATCGCTCGACAACGTGATAGGTATTACTTCGTGACCTAATTAATTATACACAGAATTAATGATAGAACACTACCTGCACTCGAACCTCAACCTGCGCGATTAATGAGGTTAAACCGCTGTATACTCTAATGACGTGCTCACGCATGAAGAACCTCGTTAATAATTATTAATTACAGTACAGCCAACTGAGCCAACACTCGTCCGGTCACTTGTTGGATCGAGTTGCAGTAAAAGGGTTCAGGAAAGTTACTCCCTTTGGTATCGGATTCTGACTATGAGTAAATTTGAAGTGCGGTCCAAATTGTTTTAAATTTTCATCGATTACATCACTTTTGATCTAGTAGCGATGACACCAAGTTTAATGTTGTTATTTTTTATCACAAAGAGTTAAAGTAAACTTATTATACGTTGATGAATAAAATAAAAATGAATAAAATGAACTTTATTCTGTAAGTAGGCCGCAATGTCACTTTTACAAGTCAAACCCTACTAGCGTTTCACAGAGGCCACTGCCGAGAAGAAACGCCGAAAGAAACTCGACAGTCCGCCATTTTCTCACAAAAATATGCTTATTACATGTAATATTTATAATATTATTAATAAATTACTATGACTATGACTAATACTTAACATACTTAAGATCAAAAAATCTAAGTAACACAAAAACAAAGAATAAAACGAGGAAAAAAAACCAGTTATGTACAGTGTGTGATTCTGCAAGAAAACATTTCTGTATACCTAAGAATTATCAAATTCTATTTAAGAAAAAAAATGGAATCCTTTAGACTATAAATTTAGTTATAAATCTTTGGAATGGAAAAGAATCTTAAAGCCACTTCCAGTGTCACTTCCAATACAAGACGTCTGTGGGAGTTGTGGCGACATTTATTACCACCTGCGTCGAACATATTATGACGATATCTTCGCATTATCCCGGACATACACACAAAAATATCAAAATCTATTATCGAATTGCGTCCTTGAGTTAATGTCTACGGTTGTAGTAAGCGTCATTAAGGGTTCCTAATGTGAATTAACGATTTACAGCAATCTGGTAAGGCTTGTGAAATACGATTTTGAGACGTGTGATCAAGTGGGTATTTAATTACCTATTAAAGTCTTCCAGCGTTAAAATACGTAAGTTTCTATATGTGCAAAATATCTTGTTTTTTCCTCCAAGGCACTTCAATAAATTATACTTATTACCCGTCTTCTCCCAGCAAATAAAACAAAACAAAACTTATTTTGTTATCCGGCCGGCGATTCCAGTCACCGGTAGCATGTTACCCAATTAATAAAATATAAATCTTACTGCACAAAAAACATATATGTAATATAACACCGCAGTATAACTTTCACCAGAAAAAAATATTTAAGTAAAAACATCGGAAGTGGGTAGCAATAATCACTGGCAACAAATTATACTGACGTAAAAAAAAGCGGAATTAAGAGGAATGCCTAGCTGACCAACTTTTCAAATCTTGAATTTTTGACATAATGTTCCTGTCGCGCTGCTGGGAGCGGGAGCGGGCGCTGTCTATGTGTGAGCGCACGCACACAGGCGCGAAACGCGAGCCCGCGAATTTACTTACTGACCCAGCATACGATAAATTAGGCTGTAGGTAGGTACAGATCGCACCATAGAAAAAGTCCCCCCTTGAGCACTTTATGAAAACTGTACAATAATTTCGTCAACTAAAATGAATCCACTTTAGCTCAGACGTTAGCATGGTTGACACGCAATCAAGAGGTTCATGGTTCAAATCCAGAGATTGACAGAACTTTTTGCTTTTTATTTTTCTTACCAAGTAAATTAATGTAATGCTTTTATAATAAATGTTTATTTACGTCAATATATTGATAGGAAAATGAAATAAAATAGCGCATTAACTTTTTTTTACTTTATTAACTTGAAATACTTAGCAATATCATATTGAAAATAATAGCGTTTTATCTTGGCATAAAAATATGTATATCTCTCTTTATTTTACACATCTAAACAAAATAATAAACAGAAATAAGAACAAATAACAATATTGTTTTTTTTTGGTTAGCTAAAATTGTGGTATATTTATTTGGCTGCCCTGCCATAATATTGTCTATACATATTATAAAACTTGCGTTACTTAGACAACTATTGACAGACAGTGCACAGCCTAAACCACTGAAGATATAACCATGAAATTTGGAACATATATTCTTTAGGGTACGTAGACGTGTACTAAGAAAGGATTTTTCGAAATTCAACCCCTAAGGGGGTGAAACAGGGGTTGAACCGTTGTATGGAAATCGTTCATTTGGAAAGTCTTAGACTAGAAACTTTGTACAAAGGTTACTTATTAAAAAATAAGATAAATGATATAGAGTTGGTATAAAAATTCATCCCCTAAAGGGTTCAAAAAAGGGATGAAAGTTTGTATGACAAAAATGTTGTTTTTCAAGTAAGAAGTTTGAAACTTCGGTCACAAGCTTCTTATGTATAGTGAAAAACATTGATTATGGCATTTTTTTTTAAATTCATCCCCTAAAGGGTTTAAGCGAGGGTTGAAAGTTCACGTGCGCAATGTGTGATTCTTTTATAGTATAGGTTTCTTTTGAACCCATTTCAAGATTTCAAAAGAGGATGTTCTCAATTCGGTTCATCAAAATGCAGATCTGATGATGGGATCCATGAGGAATCGAGGGAACTCCTCAAATCTTATAGGCAAACATACAGTGATTTTTGTGTTTTTATCAACAAATCAAGCATTTTCATACAAGAATGTGACATTTGATGAAGTGGGACTGCTGATGATGTTCAGAACAGAACTCTTCAACGACGCATAGTTCACGTTTGGCGAATTGTCCTCTTTGCTGTGTTTGTTAAGCAAGTTAGATTTACAAGACAATCATTTGTCAAGCTCGAGTTCTGATGATGGGATCCATGAGGAATCGAGGGAACTCCTCAAATGTTAAAGGCATACATAAGTTACATTACACATTTTAGTATTTTAACAAACAAATCAGGCATGTACATTTAAATAAATTGACATTTGATGAAGTAGAACTGTATGTATATGATGTTCAGAATGGAACTCTTCAACCACGTATATTTTTGTTTTTTTTTCATTTTTGTCAAACTTGAGTTCTGGTGTTGGATTCCTTGATGAATTGAGCGTATACTTACTCTTCTACCATTATAAACATACTTATAGCCATTTTTAGGGTTCCGTACCCAAAGGATAAAACGGGACCCTATTACTAATGCTCAGCTCTCCGTCTGTCACCAGGCTATATCTCGAGAACCGTGATAGTTAGACAGTTGAAATTTTCACAGATGATGTATTTCTGTTGCCGCTATAACAACAAATACTAAAAAACAGAATATAATAAATATTTAAGGGGGCTCCCATACAACAAACATATTTTTTTTATTGCCGTTTTTATAGATAATGGTACGGAACCCTTCGTGCGCAAGTCCGACTCGCACTTAGCCGGTTTTTATTTCATTGTATGGAATCCAAGAGTGCACCATCTAAGTATAATAATCTTTCACCGGTCTCCCCGATTGAAGTCAGTTTTTTTTTATTATACATATAATATGTAGATCTATAAAAAAAAATTAGGTTTATTTCTATTACATGACATTTTTCTTACTCTTAATCGCCACGAGTTCTACGCGGACGAAGTCGCGGGCAAAAGCTAGTGGGTTATAAAAACCTATGATTCGTTAATAACTTTACCACTAACTAAGTAGCATTTATTCCTATATCAAAGACAAGGGTTCCCAGGTCACCTTTCTATTCAATATTCTTCCATTGTGACTCAGGGTTTTTCTTGTGATTAATAACTTTTCTGGTAATAATGATTTATCGATAATTTTTCACCACTAGCGTATCGGCAATATATGTCAACGACTGTTGCCCATCCCTATTCCTTCTGTGTACGTATATATAAAAACTGACTCCGCCACGAATTCGTGCGATAAGGACAACTGCAGCTCGGACTAAAATTCCCTTGCAAAAAACTGAAAAATCGAGGTTTCGTTCTCGACTGTTTCCTCATCCAAAACACAACCAATCATTATAAAATTTTGGAAACTGCAAGAGCAAGAACTAATCTATGCCGCTACGTTTTGATTTTTTGGATATTTGTTGTCATATTTGTATACTGCGCCTTTTTATGGAGCCAATTCAACTAAGCCGTTTTTGCGATTTTTGGAGGGCTGTAACTTTCTTTAAAATAAAAATATCCAAAAAAACAAAACGTAGCGGCATAGATATTGATGATATTGATCTTATTTGAAAAAATCATTGCTCTAGGTTCAAAAACCAGGGAGGAAACAGTCGAGAACGTTTGTATGGGAAAATCGCAGCTAGGCATTCCTCTTAAGCAAACATCATTCAGATGTGCGAAACCGAGTGCTTTAGGGCTTTAGGATTGATTGGCATCATTACTGAGGCTCCGTCAGCGTCAGTGCCGAGCCGCGTCATCTGAAATCAGCCGTAGTGTTGGAAAACACTCGAACGCAATACTCACGACACAGACTTGATTTATAGCGTTTAAAAATTCAGTGGACTCAAACTTACAAACGTGTAGAAGGACCGCAGTATAATCCGAAATATAAAGAGCCGAATGAATCAAACGATGAGGTGTTACTTTTTTAGGGTTCCGTAGTAAACAAGGAACCCTTATAGTTTCGCCATGTCCGTCCGTCCGTCCGTCCGTCCGACCCCCGTTTTTCTCAGTAACCGTTAGTACTAGAAAGCTGTAATTTGGCATGAGTATACATATCAATAACGCCGACAAAACGGTAGAATAAAATCTTCAAAAAAAAATTTTTGGGGTACCTCCCGTACATGTAAAGTGGTGGTGAAATTTTTTTTTCTGCCAAACCCCATCGTTTGGGGTATCGTTGGATAGCTCTTTCAAAAATATTATATGGTTTCTAAAAGCATTTTTTGATTAAAGAATTGGTTAGCGTGATATTAAGCTTTGAAGTGATAATTTTTGTTATGGTCAAGTGTCCCCCCACCCCCCCTGCCAGTTAAACGGTGGCTACTAGGCATGTGAAAAAAATCATGGTAGTAGTATATACGATGAATTTAAAAGGAAAACTATCACAGCTAAGTAGACATTACTAGTTAACGAGTAATAGTCTAACTTCAGAAATGTACTTTGCAAAGGCAAACTTTCGTACAATTTCCATTGATGCCTTAGATAATGTTGTTAATTCTGTCAAAAACATAGTAAATATAATAATACAATAATGTAACGGGTGGACGACTACGGAAACCTACCTTGCGCGTGGTCCGACACGCACTTGGCCGGTTTTTAATATATTGACGGTGGCAAACAAGCCTATGGTCCACCTGATGGTAACCGGACACTGCAGCCTATAAACGCCCACAACTGCAAAGGAGTCGCGTGCGCGTTGCCGTCTTACCGACCCTTTATAAAGCTACTTATTTAAATCTTCTTACGCCGGAGCTGTGAGACATGGACGCTAAGAATGTGCCGTTACAATACTGACGCACAGGAAATGTAGATTTGGAGACAAGGAATAAGTATGCTTAGCATCCTGTAGTCAACAACACTGAAACAACGCTTTGACCCTGAAAGAGTTCGAATCAAGGAGAAATTATCGTCCCTTCTGTGCAAATACGTAATACTTAAGGAACATCACTTTTAAGGATTCCATGGAACGATTGATTGTTAGTTTTTTGAGTCATCTGCTGCACAACGACCAACGACCAACGACAACAGTGTAACACCATGTTGGTGCGGTTTTTGGAGTACTTAGGTAGGTACCATGGAGTTCGAATATTTTTGTGCGGAAAAAGTGATCAGAACTATGTGAATCTTATTGTACTTTTTTTCACGAATCAAATGATTTTGTTAAAATAGTTTTTGATTTGTTAACGTGGAAATTATCACGATCAAATCACTATTTTATTCGTTGCCTTAAAAGGGATGCTCAAATGTTATCGAAATTTTAGAAATGGATGTACTTGTACATGTGTCTAGGAACTCGACTGTAACATAAAATAAACTAAATCATACAAAACAAAGCTGGAAAAAACAAAATACGAAGGTGTACTCGTATCTTTACTAAGGCAGTTTTCAACAGCCTAAATGTAACTCGTTACTCGAAAGAACTCTAAAATCAAACGAAAGTTCTAACACAAAATAAGGTATACAAATGCATGATCATGAATTCCACCACTCGTTCATACATTTTTGCAAATCAAAATACGTAGTCAGCCCTGTAGAAGGTAGTATGGGTTAGGTGGCGTCCTAAACATATAGAGTCAAATCTCGCGATTCTGAGTCTTAACAAAAAAATACTTTTATGTTACACCTGGCCATAAAGCGGCAATTACCGCACGCTCCGCGCGCGGGAAATCCCACTTCCTGGACAGGGGGTGACATAAAACTTTGTACTTTACACGGGCGGTAATAAAGAAAGCCTCAGATCGCATATTTATCGCCCTTGCCTTCGGCTCGGGCGTCAAATACCTGCGATCTGAGACATTCTTTGTTTTACCGCCCTTGTTAAGTAATGTACTATTAAACTCAAGTATTTTACATCACTGTTGAATAGATCGTCGAACGTTCGCTCGTGGCACATACAGTCGGCATAAATTGTGCCGATACAATTACATTCGCCGCGTGAACTTTTAATCATTTCCTGCGACAAACGAATCGGATGCCCGGGGATCCCTGCGGCGCGGTGGCAAATGTTAGGTCGATTTTTAAACATGTTTATACTTTTCTGCCTTAATCCATTGTAATAAAGTTCAACATGTATACAATATATTTTTGATTTCGTATGTATATTCATTATTGTCGCCGGCAAATACTTCGCATTGAAAATTTACTTCTGAAGAAACCTTTTTGTGTCAACTTTTAATGCTACAATACACTGACAAGTACATTATATACTCGTAGTATAAAGCAATCAAAAGTATTTTAATGTTGAAATTCAACATTCAAGATTTAAATAAGGGTGACATCAAACACCTTTATTAAAATCATGAAGCTGAATATAATTTTATAAAGCTTACTTAGCAGTGTATCGAAATTCACTTTAAGACATACAAACAAAGCAGAAATACGACCAATTATTAACATAAATTCCGCGCAAAATAGCATCAGCAACAAGGGATCGCTTGGACACAATATTTTTTACATTCCAGTTATTTTTTAATTGATTTTTAGGGTTCCGTAGCCAGAATGGTTAAAACGGAACCCTTATAGTTTCGTCATGTCTTTCTGTCTGTCTGTCCGTATGTCACAGCCGATTTACTCGGTGACTATAAGTGCTACAATTATGAAATTTAGTAGGAAGATGTATTCTATGAACCGCTATATAAATGTGATGTGAAATAAGGAAAAAAAATACTTTAGGGGGGCACCCCATACCTACATGTAACCGGGGGACGAACACTTTTTTTTCAATGCAAGTAGTTGAGTGGGGTATTTTTAAATAGGCCTATAATATGATATAGAGGTTACTAAGAAAGTTTTCCATTTAAGTCAATCGTTGGTGAGATATTAGCTCCCAAAGTCGTACAAAATGTGTCCCCATTTCCAAACTATGACGATTAGAATTCTGAAAAAAATTGAGACGGTTAACATTAATAAATACTTTCAACGATTTTTGGTTTGAACAAAATGGGATTAAGGGTTTTTGAGTTTTTACTGAAAAACTGTCTTGCCCAAACAAAAGGACGTAAGGAACTTGCCTATGAAGATACGACCTTTTTGATTCAAGGTAATAGTGTTTTTAAATGTGGACTAGTAAGGTGTCGGTACGGAACCCTTCGTTGTGCGTGATCCGACACGTGTTAACGAGCGCGATAATCGCGATACACATTGAAATCAAGTTGAAACACGAACCATTGGCATTGGTCTGAGATTGACCCCCGGGATGAATAGTCACGGACAGTCATCGCCATCGCTGACCGCAACCGCAACCGCAACCCTCCACGTCACGGCGACGTGACGTTTATCGCAACACACGCACACGTACGACGTGCCGTCGTCATACCCGGTCTGCAACTTATCATTATGAAGGATATAACCTGTGTGCTTTTTATTTTATAAAAATGGGACTGCTCTTGGCCAGCATCCAGCCAGGGGGCAAAGATGAGGCTGACGGTGAAGTGAGCTCGCCCAGAAGATGCCTATTCACTCGCGCTTTAAGGTGGGACGCTTTCCATACAAAGCGTATTTTGACATTCGCAGGCTAACGGCGTGATATTTTAAGAAACTAATGTAACAAACTTTCATAAATTGGCTTTCCATTTGCGCAAAATGCCCCCTTTCCTAGAATAAACTTGTATAAACTAAAATATATTGAAAAAATTGATGTCACGTGATACTCACGTAACAAACTTATTTGGGTCATTTTCTATACTCGATTTTTTTTGTGTCCGAGCTGAAAATCGTATGGTAACATGAGATAATACGTACCATTTATTTTTTTTCATAAAGAATACATGTTTCCACGTTGAGGTCCACTCAAATTCACGGACTAATTTGTTTTTAAAATACATTAAAAAATACCTAAACGCTCAAATTAAGACTCCGTGCCCTGTCCGGCATCGAGTTTTGAATCAATCAAAAATTCCTATCAAAAACTGTACATTAGAATCACTGATTTCGTGTCAAAAACTTTAACTCGATTATATTTACTATCACTGAGCACAGACACTATTCACTTCACTGTGGTGAATAACTTGTAATTGATGTTTAAAAATCGTCCGAGCGCGAGAGTTAAATTTTGTCGGCAAAATTCAAAGGTCCCTGGCAGCCATCGTTTACATTTGACCAGCTTCACGTCCTGCTTCACATGTGCTCTCAAATGTCAGCTATTATATATAAAAAATCTATATATAGCAAACCGCATTAAGTTCGAGTAAACCACCTAAGTACTTCGGTTTCTGGGTGGGCGACAATTTTTTTGCTTTTGCTTGCAATTTCGGTGGCCCTTAGAAATTCAAATTTTACATAAGTAATCATTAACATATGTATGCATTATAAAGCACTTTGGTGTCTCTATATAATCGATAACTTAAAATATTATTAACATGCGATTTGATTTTTTTATGTTTTTTTTTATATAGATTTCCAATTCCCGTGTCCTAATTCCCATAGCTTGTTTACCCAAAACAGCTGATTTTGGGACACGGGAATTGGGAAGGGTGACTTATTTTGTTAATAAACCTCATTTAATAACAATAATTATGGATGAAATGCTTAAATAAATATAATTTGTACTAAGTATATCGATTAGAGTTATAGTTTATGCGTTTATTTAAAGAAAACAGGCCAACTGCTACAATTACACTTAGCTTCTTAAATATTTGAAAAGAGTGACCCATGATTGGTAAAATTAGGCTAAATAACTTCGATACAACTGAACTTTATAATTCTTGATAAATTAGATGGTAAATAATAATTTTAATACATTTTTTTCTAAGAAAAGGCAATTCCCATGCACAGATAAATTCCCGTGCCCAGGTCAAATTTTCAAATTGTAATAACTTCCGTAATTTTATAAGTATAAGTACCCCGTAAGAAAATTTGTGTTTATTAATTTTTTTATCAAATTATCAGCATAGAATTTTCTATGTATTATTGGTATTTCTAAATTCCATGGGAATTGGACAAAAATGCCCGTTTGGTGAAATTCACTCATTTCTCAAGTTATTCTAGTTTATACAAGTTTATTCTAGGAAAGGGGGCATTTCGCGCAAATGCTAAGCCAATCTATGACAGTTTGTTACATTAGTTTCTTAAAATATCACGCCGTTAGCCTGCGAATGTCAAAATACGTTTTGTATGGAAAGCGTCCCACCTTAAAGAGGTCGAGGTTACATGAACTTCGGAAATACAGATCCAAGCTGAGATCTGGCCATTGATTCACCATCTCGAGATTCTCGAGATTATGTCATACATAATGTTTGCACACTGCATGTCTGGGTCGCGAAATGTGACAGGCTCTCCGCATGCCACTCCTATTCTTCATGTCTCTGTCTTCCAAACTGAGAATGACAGGGTAATGATATAAGAGACATGACGAGGACACGTCACATTTTGTAAGTAGAATGCTGGCTTAGAAATCAGGATCAATGAAATTGATCACACAGTATCGTTGTCCCTCCATAAATGTGCGGCAAATCCTCAATGCCAAGTAACTATGGCCTAGTTTTAGTGACCGTACCTACGAAAGAAAGATAAGGAGTAGTAGCGTTTTCGAAATGTCTATTAATGTTTAGGACTAAATGAGTTTATTGTGAATAATCAGTAGAAAAGTGACAATGTAATAGGAAAACTAACCACGCTCGTTATTATAATGATCATTATATTTGTTTTCGCTGTACGAATATTTGAAAATATCAGAAAGATCACATTACCTCAGTTATAAATAAGATCCAAATCTCTAGACATAAATATGTGGATTACACGGAAAAACCCAATTTTATAAAAATAAAATCCATGGATTTGTATCCCCTAAAAGATTTCCATAGATTTTTATCGTCCGTTTAGAATGCGAGCCGCCGCGAGAGATCACCAAAGCCGCAATAAATAAAATCGCAATCGCAGGTGCGATCGTGTGTCACCGGGTAATCCCAGCCCAGCCGCCGCGCCGCCCGCCTAGTCACACATTCACCAAAGGTTTTGTACTAGTACTAGTATGTGTTTAATCCTAAAATAGTAAGACCTGGAAATTCTAATAAGCAGTAACGCTTCTAACGCATACAACAAATTCAGAATTAAAGGAACAATTTAAAATATAGGCTTTTTTTATACTGTGTTTTAAGAAAACAGTCCCCGCGAAGAATGCGGGCGGCTGAATTCACTATTTTATGAGATCGATGCGATGGTGGGTTATATAAATATAGGCTCCGAGCAGCATTCGAACCTGTGACCTTCTGGCATTCGCGGCCAGTCGCTCTATACAACTCCTGCTCCTGATCGGAGCCTACGTTTTTAAATGTTTCCTTTATTTCTATACTTGTTTAATACTACTACTAAATAATGTTTACAAAATACTTGTTGAAATGTCTTGAGAGAATTTGACACTATTAAATGCCCGATGCAGTCTCGCCGCTAGCTCACGATGTAGCGCACAAGCCGCCTCAGATACCAATCTCTATCTGCATCCCATTACGGGATAAAACGATTTCGGTTTCACTCGAACACGTACAAACAGAGTCAGGCTGGGGAATTCACTAGTCGATATGCCGTGGTGATAAGGTTCACAAATGGTCAGGAACTGTATTGTCGATCGTACCAGATTAAACCGCCGCGTGGCACGCCAAATTGGGGAATAAATTCAACATTAGTGAACAATATTGTTACTTGGATACAATTTTATTGCCACTTCAAAGACTAGAATCAGAAATAAATCAAGTAAAAATAACATTTATTTATTTAATATAAATTAATCTTATTTTTTTACAAATTCCATATTTTTAAAGCATAAATTATAAACATTGAATTAAACGTTTTGTTTTTCAGTGTCCTTGATATGATATGGCTCTTTTAGGTATTAACTTAGTTTTGTTACCTTATCATAAAATTTCACAGAAGTTCGTTTTTAGTATGGGGTAGTTCTTATTAAACTTATCGAGTTATCGCTGAGCATTATTTGATGAACGCTCCTTTGTCTGATTGATTAGAGGTTGAAAATATTAGAAGCTGAGGCTGGCATGCATCATCCCTGGCGATATGATGACGATTCAGGAGCGGTCGCCTCAAAATACCTCATCTTTAAAATAGCCACGTCACTAGTGTCAGGTACCCGTCACAGTAGTTTCTGGTATTTGCCGCACTTCTAACTGAGCGGACTTGACGACCGGTGCCTAGGTCCGGTTGTCTCCCTCATTAACTGTTAGAAACAGTGGCTGGTAGTGTCACATCTAGACAGCAGAAACTCAAGCGGCAGGTCCTAGTGAAGTGGCAGGCCCTGTTGGAGCGGCAGATGGCCTCGCAGTTGTAGGTACTTGCCGCGCTTGTTGCTGAGCGGGCACTAGACGAAGACTCCTTCTTCTCACTGACTTGAGTTGTGACTAGTATCTTCCCCTCGTCAGACCAACCATTTGTGGTAGATCCTGGCAAAGCGCGGTCAGCAAACGGTGATAACAGCAGCGAAAACCTTCCTGGACAGTCACTGGTTCAAAATTAGAAGCTGTGGCTGGTAGCATCGCCCCTCGCCAGTCGAGCCGTGAGCGGCAGACCCTGCCGGAGCGGCGGCCGGCCGCGCAACCGGGGCTCGTACTTGCCGCGCTTGTGGCTGAGCGGACTCGGCGACCGCGAGCGATCCGGCTGCTTCCGCTTGGATGAAGACGAACTGCAGGACGAGATCGATTTGTGCGGGGTCTCTGTGGAGAACAGTCCATTGTCAAGTTAAATTTATCGGCACATAAATACCTAAAAACTGTCGCAATCAGTAACGACGGCTAAAAATACTATCGTAAAAAAAACACAATTACTACAGAAGAAAAGACAAAAGCAGAGCAAATAGGATCTGCGCTAAAAATTGCCTAATATAGACACATTTTTACTATTGTTCTCAATCCACAAAAAGATACGTCCCAAGGATATAATTTATTCTGTCATGATTTTGAAGAATAATGTCATGATAGTGAAATTCTCTATGACATCAGACTCTGAATTTTAGGTCGCATTTTAGGCTTGCATTATTCCTAATAAAATAGAAATGTGACAGTTGATTGAATCCAAGAACATCTTAGGATCCTATATTTGGTACCTTCTATGTGCATTACGAGCATTTATTCACTAAACCCATCCAAATCAGACTTTATTCGACGGCTTAAGTACGCTCATAAATCCTGGATTCTTATTTTCTCAAGTGTGAATAGTCTACGTGACTTATGCGCATACATTTAAATATATAATAAGGCTAATAACGTCGACGCATAACGAATGTTGTATAGTGCACTTAAAAAACTCAAAGAGCTAATCTTATTTGGTGGGATAATTTCAGAATGATAGTTGATATTATCTTGATAGATGGGTGTCTCGTCTATAACTATAAAATAGCATCTTCAGACTATCCAGTCAGCGTTTTTGGCATCCATAAAGTGCTACTAACCATAAGTGTATTAAATTTATAAGATAGAGAAATAAAAACTTTGCAACTAGATCTAAAATGTACATATAATCGAACTTTTACATAATACCTATGTATAGTATAAGTATAGAATAGTATAATTTATTGAAAAACATGTTGTACAATAATAATAACTATAGGCTAGGAGCTTACAATTAGATGGTACTAAATAGCACGTGCCTGAGCTAAGAAACCCTGTGTTTCAGGCAAAAAAGGACTTGCAATTACTTAAAAAAATATTCACATGCAATAAATAGTACAAAATAAGTAATAGGACGATATATGATATCTATACTGCAAGTTTATTTCAAAACAATCAATAACTTTTCTGTGTCGTCATAACTCATATGACGTGTTTGTATAAGTTTGTATAAGTGTTTGTATTTGCAACTGTCGTAAACAGTATAGCATTGTACTTAGTATTTATTTGGTCCTACAGAAAGTACACGTAGGATTTGTCCTACAGAGCCAGACATAGTCTGTAACTTTTAACTTTATCTTTGTTTTTTTTTGTGTGTATTGCTGATTGTGATTTTCCTTTGCGACAATAAATGCTTCTTATTTTTACTTTGTTTTTATATCTGAAAGCCGAAAATGTATCCAATAAAGACATTCTATACGGGACTCAGCTTATGTTATCAAGCAATTCCTCAAACTCAAACTCTTTATTGTTGGTTATATGTAAGTAATACAGATGTTACAGGAAGAAGATCACTCTTTAAGATCACTTTAAAGATTCAGTCCGTAGCGTATTTTCCAACAGACACGAAATGGGAAACAAGTTATGCTCAAGAAGCCGTTTCAGATTGGACTACACATGTAGTTACTTTAATAGCTTTTCCCACCCTTGAGCATTGACAGATGCATTACCTAACGCGTATATATACAGGGTGTAGCGACACTAGAGACTCGGACACTTCTCGGATTCCATTAACGAGATGGCAGCGCGCGAGAGCGAGCCAACGCCCGTGGGGAAGGATCTCGACGCAACATGTCGTTTACTGGTTAGTGCTCTCATGTTTAAACATGCCGGTTGAATTGTATATGTTTAAAATGTGAACGAACGGTAATATATGAATTCCTAACAAGGATTTCAAGAGTTAAGATTATTGCGAAAAGATTTCTCTTTTAACCAGTAACCTAATCATTTATGATTAAAATTTGTACTTTAATTAAGGCGCAGGGTAGGGCAAGGCCTTCTCCATACGAACTCTGTGCACGTTTGTCGGTTTTGGCATATTTTTCACTGCACCTCTTAGTAATGAGAAGAAGACAAATGTTTAACAACAAAATAATCCACCAAACTTATAAAACAAGTAGACGACTTAATGAAACTAATGGATGACCGCCTTCCTCTACCTCAGATCAGATAATTTTCTAATATTAATATGTATGTCTAACTGGTATCATGATGCCATTTAAGGATGACTCACACTATTCACAGTAGACCGTTCCGTGTCCGGGCCGGCCCGTTTTCTAATACATGACGCGTGACGGCCGTCGATTTCATGTACTAGAAAACGGACCGGACACGGAACGATCTAGCGTGAATCATCTTTTACTGGGTTACAGGATAATTATTGATCAGGTGAAACAATGTACCTACTCGGCCCGCGGTCCTGCGGTCCTTGTAATCCTTTTCGCTGGCACGCAGCCAGTCACATGAATTTTAACGCGTTGGCACCTCGCCAGCGCATTTACGCCTCTATCGACTCTTGCTTTTTACAGCCCGCTGTTTATTGACAAGCCTTAAAATTAAATGGGCATTTTAAAATTGAATTTCGGCTGGCGCCGTTCGGCATGACGGCTGAATATGCATGCATGGCCGACCAAACACGATACAAAGGGTAAATGGTCCGGTCGACGGCGACACTCCGCTCCGACAACGGCAATTCTGCTTCAGATGCATTTCACGCTGGTGCATGTTACCATATTGTAATTTTATTACAACAACAACAACAACAAATACTCTTTATTAACAGTACATAATGGCAATGAGTAGAGGTATGAGGAAGAGGGTGAGGTGGTATTACGTAATTTACTGTAATATTACGCTAGAAAAGGGGTATAGAGGGAAATGCTTGGAACACAAATTTTGACTTGGTAACTTTGTTTGGGCTAATTAGGAGGTTAACATATCAAAATTTTAAGGTCCCATTTTTCGGTATTTCGTAAAAAACTCGTAAACGGTGGGCCATAGCAAAAAACGTTCTAAGGCATAAGATTTTTAAGGGGGAAGATATTTTTTTAAGATAATTTAAATGACATCTCGTTCCTTTATTTCTCAAAATTTTGAAAAATAAAAAATACTATATTTAAGCACTCAACGAGCTCTACTTGCTTTGTTGTTGAGTTTGTATCGTAAAACTGCAAAGAATATGACAAGTCACTAGGATGCTAGTCCAAGAAGTCACATCCTGTCAGTCTTATTACCTAGTCGTTATTTCACCGCATAGATTAGATATAAAAATGATCACAACAATTCAAGGAACTTTGTTGGTCGATAAGTACGAGTAACAAAAGCTCACAAAACACCACCTTGAATTTTTAAGTTTCAAATGTACGGTCAATTTTCGCCTTATTGTCAGCAACATTAATGAGGAATTCCTGAGTAATTTTACGATTTACTTCGCTAACCTTGCGTAGTTAATCCCACTAATTATTATCCATTTCATCCTCAATTTTCATCCTCGTCTAAAATAGTTCTCGTATTATTAGAGCACTTAGTGATGGAGCTTAAGCTCTTGATAACTCGAACGAAACATAACCCTCTATTCATGAACCTTTCAAGTTATCAGCGAGCTCTGTCGCTAGTATACTTTGAGCTACATATTCAAAATTATAATATATGTTCTGCAATACTAATACGTTCTTTGGATTTCAATAGCACTTTTAAATGTCAGCGATATATACAAAAATATTTACAATTGCATAAAAAAGTACATGCGATGTGCACAGCTTGGAGATGGCAAGATCAATTAGGTATGGAGTTGTAGAGGTGGAAAGACGTAGTGCTAAAAGACATGATTGAGTGTCGGGCATCCGAACACGATGTCGAGGATAGAGCGAAGTGGCGAGGATTAGTTTGGAAAGCTGATAAGGCAATAAAACAGCTTACTACGTGAATGGAAACGTAAAAAATAATACTACATAAAAGTAGTACTGAAAAGTACTATTTGAGACAAAGACAAGCTACCCGCGTGTATTCGTACAACGTAGTTATAAAATATAAATAAATATTTGTGGACAATCTTACACAAATCAACCTACTTAGCCCCAAACTAAGCAAAGCTTGTACTATGGGTACTAAGCGATGATACACGCGTACATACTTATATAGATAAATAAACACTTAAATAGGTACATAGAAAACATCCAAGACCCAAGAACCAATATTCGTGCTCATCACACAAATAAATGCCCCGGCCGGGATTCGAACCCGGGACCTCCAGCTTCGTAGGCAGGGTCACTACCAACTAAGCTAAAGCGGTCGTCAAAAGGCCAGAGTCCCACGTCCCACTGGTCTGGGTGTAGCGCGATCGAGTATATTTGTGAATAGCTCAGGCTAACGAATACTTGGCAAGTCGGAGGCATTCCCGGCCTAGCTTCGTGATTAGTTGGTGAATACTTGATACTGCTCTTGTTGAGCATTAGCGAGACTGTTATGAGACGCTCGGCTCGGCATGCCAGGGATTATAGAGAATACCGAACTAAGACGCACTGTCGGGTTCTAATTCTAAGACGGGTAAGATACTAACGTCTGAACCGTGAGAAAAAATAATTTTCTAAATTTTTCAGTATTCTTAATCGACAGCCAAAATACCTATTCCAAGGAATTAACATTAATTCCCAAACTGTTCTGTATTCTATGTGTCGACATATATAATACGAAAAACAATTAATATACATTTTACACCAGGTATTAGTAATTATATTTTAGATCTTAGATTACACCTAAGTGTAAGTAGGTCATTTAGCATAGAACGATAAACCTAAAGTTAATTATTGACACACCAACACTAATTACATGCTTCACATATGTACAAACATATGTGGAGCATATGTACAAGTCGTTAGGGTACATTTTCGGGTGAAGGTGTGAGAAGTATTTCTTAAAAACAGGTCAATCCTCTTTACACATGACTTTCAGTTCAGACAAATCCTCGAGATCAGTCATCAAAATCTAATCTGTTTCGAATTAATTCGTAATTATCTTAATAATCTGCGGCGTCTCGTTAACTTGTAGTTTACCTTTTCTATTGATGTTAGGTTATTTAATCTATTCTTGAATCAAAGCGTGATATTTTCGGGCCCCGCCAGACAACTTCGCTTAATGTTGAAATATGAACTGAATCGGTTGCCGGGAGTGCTTTCCTGATTAACCTAACTATTTACTTTAGCTTTTACCAGCGTTATGTACAAGGTCTAGCACAAATACTCAACTTAATATTAGGATATACCGGTATAGATCCAACTGTCATTAATTTCCACACTAAAGGAAATTTACATTTCGTTTAGATACCTACCTTTAGCGAATAGTTATTTATGATGGCAGAACAAAATGTGGGCTTCATCTTCCTCGAAAACATAAACAGAGTTCCATAGCTACGTTTGTTTCTTTTAATGAGCGTGGCGTGGCATATAAGTTTTCGTATCCACCCTCTATATCATGGCACCGGCATTAATCACCCACGTCATGTCCGTACAGTACATTGTTTATTATCTACCGGACATCGGAGCACACCGATTTATTACACCTTCAATAATATTCGTAGCTAAACCTAAGCAGCAATTTCCAATGCATGTAGTGACAAACGTAATGAGCCTCGATTCGACACGAACACATGTAGCATCAATCACAATTACATCGTGTCGCATGACGCGCGTCGCATGTCATGTGGAGTCGCGTCGTTATGCTTGTTAGGGTTGTTAGCGAGCCATTCCAACCGTCACAAATGACATATATTGGCCGACTTTTACATTCTAGACAGCGTTGTCGCGCAAAATGAAAGAGAGAAAGTCTGGAAAATTGAAAAATGTTTCATAATTTAGAAAAAAATCACGACTTAAAATATGTAGTTCCTGTTTAAAATACATTTATGAACGTTTTATCATTGCAATTGTTATATTTGTAACTTTTCTCTTTTTTAATTCTTAGTTTCTTAGTGACAGATGTCTCATCATCATCATCATCATCATCATATCAGCCGAAAGACGTCCACTGCTGGACATAGGCTTCCCCCAAAGAGTGCCACAATGACCGGTCTTGCGCCACCCGCATCCAGCGGACGGGGGTCTACCCACGCTGCGCCTTCCGGTCCGTGGTCGCCACTCGAGAAACTTTCGGCCCCAACGGCCATGGGTTCTACGTGCTATGTGCCCCGCCCACTGCCACTTAAGTTTAGCGGTTCGAAAGGCTATATCGGTTACTTTAGTTCTGCTACGGATGGCCTCATTTCTGATGCGATCACGCAGAGAAACTCCCAGCATAGCCCTCTCCATTGCCCTCTGAGTGACTTTGAGCCTTCTTATGAGGCCCATGGTGAGCGACCACGTTTCCGTACCATATGTCATCACTGGCAACACACACTGGTCAAAGACTCTCGTCTTGAGATACTGCGGAATATTGGACGAAAAGATATGCCGTAGCTTCCCGAACGCTGCCCAGCCGAGTCGGATTCGACGATTGACCTCTACATCTATCTCTATTGTACAGATGTCTAGTTGAAACAATATGAAGTGAACCCGTCAATTTAAGACCACATATTAACACAACAAAAGAATAATGTCATTTGGATTTTACTACCGCCGGTCGTTACTAACACCGCATCGGATTGTATCAATCGTCAGCGCGTGCCAATGGGTTTTAGGCGAGCTAAGTTATACAATCGAAATAATTCTTATAATTTAAGCTGAGAATTTGTTTGAATGTTACTGTGTAGGATATATGTCTGATACAAAGAAATACATACATAATTTAAATAAATATGTTTTATTAAAGTATAGTTAACCCATCCACCTCGATAAGAAAACAAAAGAGAAACAAACCAAACTCCCCGCCCTCTCCCCAGAAGGCGTTCTTGACGGCCTTGGCGACGGTGGCCCACAGGTTCTCCTTGTCGTGGTCCCGCTGCTGCGCCGGCGCCGGCCGCGCAACGCTCACCTTCTTCTTGGTGATCGTGAACTTGAACTGGATCTCAGTTTCCTCCTCCGTGTGCTTCAGCACGTTGCTGATGCATGTCTGAAGGGACCCTGGAAGATCATGGCAAGAGTATTGACTGGGTTGGATACTCCTGGTGACTATATCTTTAGCCTAAAGAGTATAGCTAGCCAAGCATAAGGGTGCCTTTCCATCAGAGCTGGTGCGTAGTATACCTTGCTATGGATGCGTTGATTGCTATGGATGAGCATAACATTGGTAGAAACGGAAAGCTATCACATCCTCGCAGCATAGCTCCATAGCATTGCTCTGATGGAAACTGGAAAGGCAGCCTTGATCTTGTACGGTCAACCAATTTGATTTCTGGGCCACTTCGTACCTTATCACAGAGACTTTGATATAAGATCTCTGGCGGCTTTCATATTGATTTTCACTGTAACATGGTACGAAGTGGCCTAGATTTCAAATTGGTTGACTGTACCTTTATTTATTTTGACTATGATACTATCTACTCTCTCGATTACTAAGCCAGATGCATGCTAATTATTCTTGTCTATTGTAAATTGTCTCCTTTTGCTAAATTAAATAAAATTGATCATTATTTTTACAATTACAATTAATTACCCGCAATATTAGTCGAAAGAGCTGTGATTGCAGTATCTATCTCTCCAGCACCAGGAGTAGCCATGCAGGACTTGAACAACTCATCCTTGTTATCATCAGCAGCAGGACTGTCCTTGAAGTCAATAGCCCTGGGCACGTTGGGTTCCGCCTGGTCCTGGCGGTTGTTGACGGGCGTCCGGGCCAGGGTGCTGGACTCCTGGCAGTCCTGGCTGGAGGGGTGAGGGCTGAGGGCTGCTTGGTGCTCGAACCGGTTGATGAGCGCCTGGAACCGCGGGTTGCAGTACACTCGAGCCTTCGTCGGCCCCGGAGTCAGCATGCGCTTTGGTTTCCGGAACACTGTGAAAATTTTGACTAAGTTGAATGTTTCGTGGATGGGCTCACGTTCCGTTAGATATACGTATATCGATATCATAAAAACCGGCTAAGGGCGTGTTGGACTCCGCATATTTAGGGTTCCGAACTAACTGCAAAATTAAGTTGGGTTTAAAAGAGAAAAAAACATTTATAAATAAATAAATATTTGTGGACCAACCTAGTCTCAAACTAAGCAAAGCTTGTACTATGGGTACTAAGCGACGAGCGAGCGAGGTTATATATTCAAATATTAGTATTTTTTGGTAAAATATACATAATACTAAATATTATCACCAAATTTCAAGTTTCCGTTTGGTCAAAGGCAAGTTAAAAAATTCTTCGGAGTAAAATTTTATGACAGACGCCGGACGGACGGGACGCGTGAGTGACAGCAATACGGTACTCTTTGGACCCTTCGGGTACGGAACACTAAGCATTCTCTTGATTATTGAACTAGGTTAAGGCACAGGCATATCTTAACTTATTTAATCATATAACGACTTGGCCATCGCAAAGCTCTATAATGAACTAACTACAGAGGCTCACCGACCCCCAGTGAGTGTTGTTAGCCTCCGACACAATTTGTCGTCCGATCTTTCGCCACCTGGATCCAGTTCACGATTATCAGCTATATATATTGAAGAATATGTTACATTACCTTCTTTCAACAATTGACATTTATAAGGATGTCCTTCGGTGTACAGTTTTGAACACAACAATACAGTCGAAAAGTGGTAAACCACGTCCTTGGCTTACTGTACGGCCACACGCACCTCTCTTGAGCCGTGGCGCGGGCTGGAATACGGTGTCCTCTGCGAACTCGACCCGCTTGGCGCGTGCGTCGCCGTCCGCGCTGCCCACGCGCCGGCTCGACATGATGCCCTTCAGTACGTCCACACGTACCTCTCTTGAGCCGTGGCTCGGGCTGGAACACGGTGTCCTCTGCGAACTTGACCCGCTTGGTACGCGCGTCGCCGTCCGCGCTGTCGGCGCTGCTGCCCACGCGCCGGCTCGACATGATGCTCTTCAGCCGAGGCTCCTTGCTGGTCTGCCCCGTCGTCTCCGACTCTGTCGGCTCGCCTTCCGTTTGTTCTGTGCCTTCTTCCGTCTACAAATTCGTTACATTAAGGGTCAGTTGCACCAACATACGAACACAGGCCGGTCATCGTCAAATATGGCGCCGGCAGCTTTACTATTCTATCCTAGCCCAGGCTTTACTATTCTATTCAGAATGTAAATGTTTGTCAAGTTTCTATGGGATGGCAGCCTTAGGCTGGGTTGCACCAAACCGTCTGTAATCGTAAGCGGTGTTCGTCAAATCTGATTGTATGGAAAGTTTGACAAGTTTCTATGGGATGACAGCTGCCGGCGCCATATTTGACGATGACCGGTTTGTGTTCGTACGTTGGTGCAACTGGCACTTAGACTGTTAGCATAGCGTTCTGTTCCAAATATACCTAATTTGTCTTGACAACTTACTTCTTTGTTTAGTTCAGATTTTAAAAATAAGGTGCCTAGAAAGTAGTAGTTAAATCACAGCGTGGTAATAACGCAACGTTTCAATCGTACGGTAGGCATACATATTTAGTATGGGATTTGACATTTAGATCGAATGTACCGTACGTTCGAACAGTTACGTGATTACCCCGCTGTTTTTGAAAATTCGAATGATGATGATTTTTATATTCATCGTATAGGTAATAAATTGGTTTATTGCAAGAACTGAAACCGCCGATAACACAATTTTATTAAATGTATGCCAATAAATTCGGATTTCCCGCAAACGTAGTAATCTCACTTGCGCGGGTTTTCCAGTGAATCGTTAAATTACGACACTCGTTTTAAAATGTCAGATAATTAAAATGCACATTTACTGAAGCTAATCACTTTCATGGAAAACTTTTGGGCAATAACTAGCAGGAATTTAACTAATAAATAAAAAGAAATTGGTTCATGGCATCAATATTCGTTTAGCAGTCCAAAATGTGTAATACATTCCTTCTCTGACACACGTTACGATTACCATAACGTGTGTCAGAGAAGGCACGCATCGAAACAAATGCGCGAGAGATATTGGAAGATTGGAGCAAATGCGACGCGACGAATAATACACAGATACTGTAAGAATAAACCTGTCCGCTGTCCGAGGAGATAGTCTCTAGAGAATAGAAGAGACTCCTTTATCTACCTCAGACTATGGCAAGGAATTGATTACAACACCGGTATCGCTTGTTCCCTAGATATATCTAATTACCTAGACAAATCGCGCCGCGATGAGCACTATTGTGCGCGGCTATTGTGGCGTTCGTGCGCGAAATGCGATTTTCTTCCAAACTGATTTGAGCCCAAACTCACTCGATTGTCCAGTTCCATTTCATGACTGACAAAAAAGGTCAATTACAGCGGATTTCAAATCGATTCTCGTGATTGTTCGAGAAGCCTGTGCCGACATCTAGGCAACGTCGAGATTTTATTACTTGTAAAAGTGTTTCACCGGCGGCGTTCCATTGGCTTTTTTGCTTCTTGATGAAACGTTTTATTTCACTTTTTACACGACTGCCCAAAAAAGGAGTGTAACGTTTGTATTCAAATGTTCCTCGGGCAATTGCATAAAATAATAATTAACATTTAATTGTTTCGTATTCAAACTAAATTATCGAAATATCCTTCGCATTCATTGACACGAAATATTTGCCCTCCTGAATATTGTCCTATTATCTTCTAAGAATATTTGCATACTTATTATTATAAGCCGGTGTGCCCCCTATCTACGTACAATTGCCTATTACTGTAATTATGAAACATTTATAAACAGAGCCTACATAATTTCGCAGACCGTTGAGTATCTAATTCCCAAATTGCATGACCTGGCGCGCGACTGGTTTTCCACCGTCTACCGTAGAGCTCATGGTGGCATAAAAGGTTTTGTTGATATAGAGGTAGGCTTTATACCTACCAGACAAAGAGTTGCAACAGAAACAGTAAATTTATTGCATAAAACTGTGTACCTATTTATAAAGGTTAGGTACTGCGTAACAACAGTTTTCAACATTTTCGGGCATACAATCTTTAAATTCTTAGCCTAATAGGATCTGTGATTGTAAGCGTAATGCGTAGGGATCGATATGTGACATTTTCTTCTTTGACATAAACTTACTGACGTCGCAAAGATTCTCACTTGACGGAATACTGTCAGTATTATTTAGTATTATTGTGCGCAGAAGCGGACCAGTACTGCCTTCGCATCTTCCCGCTTCCAGGAAGCACTCATTTAAATGCAGGGGCGCAGTAAAAAGTAGTACTGAGTTGACTGAGAGTTGACAATGACATTTGACAGTTTTCTCATATCATACCGCCTCCGCACCGACAAATCAGGAAGTCGCCTAAAACTGTGATTGTATGTGATATGTGTATGTGTTTTTTTTTTCTATGGGATGGCTGCTTGGTATTTTCCCGTTTAACCCGCGCTATATTTAACATTGATCAATCTGTAATCATAAGTTAGTGCAACCCGCCCGTTGCTTACCTGAGCCTACATACTTAGTAGCCAAGTGGTTGATTGGTACGATTCACAAATATTAGGTCATGGATTTTAGTCCTGGCCCACTAATTTGACCAAGCTTCCAAATCCTTCAAAGCCTAGTTTCTTCTTTAGGTTGAAAGGTCAAATGGCAGTTAGGAACTTTTCCAAAAAAACTAATGTCTAGTTATTAGGTGGCAAGTGGGCCCGGCCTCCTTTATGATGAAATTTGGACATCGTTAAGATGATGAAGGCTTATGAATGAATATTTATGGTTATAGACATTCCTTCTATAACCCATACCAATATTTATTATTTGTAAATTGCTCATTAGCTCTGTTCTGTCTCTTACCCTGTTCTCACTGAGCTGAGGGCTGTCCGCCTGCTCGATCTCTGAGAGCGGCGAGTCGGTCTGGGCGGAGAAGAGCGCCCAGCCACCAGGCGCGGCGTGTGTGGGCGTGCTGGTGGTCACCGCCAGCGCCGCCGCTAGCAAGGGCAGACGGGACGTCGGCGTCGTCATCTCCGTGTCAGCTATCAACAGTTCAGGGGGTTTATGATGGTCGCGAGACAGCGTGATAAACGACAAGCTAAAGCATTTGTCACTTTCTGATACCACTCCGTAGATAGTGACTGTTTAGGATTCAGTAACTACAGGCTTTTGTCAGGAGCGAACAGTAGTCCATCACTGAAGATTCCTCCTCCCCAAAGAACATTCGCCATCAAAACCAGTCTGTACGGAGCTATTGTCGCGAGCGCATCCCTTCATGCCGCTTAGACATACCACAGCGCTTTTGTGGTTACTTTCACTGCTTTCTGTGCTGTTATACGTTGTGCTGTGCTAAACCAACATCGAGGCTTGTAAGACCTTAAGGCATAGCAGAAAAAAAAGGAGTTGCCGCCATTGAGGTTCACAAGGTGAGTGGATTGCTAATTTCTCTTGATAATCGCCTTGGTTACTTTCCTTGGGGATTAACACTTTCTTTCCGACCATTCCACTGAGCTATCGAAAACCGCAACAGTGGCAGATGCTATATCTTGTCGTTTTAAACCCTATCGCGACCATGATACTGGGCCAGGATACACAAAAGGTTTCAAGTTATGAAGGAAGATGGGAAGACTGCGAAGGCAAAACATGCAGGGTCTCACTAAATCAAGCAAGATAAAAATTGGTCATATGCACTACTTGTTTGTGTATTAGAAAACTTTAATCGCTAATAAAGAGTCCGTAAAGAATATAATGATGGCAAGTTTTCAGCTGAATTAAAAGGTCATGCTCGATGGGTGTAAAGTCCACGAGAAATCATAGTTTGTGACTCTCGCAGATAAGCATGCCAAGCAAGAGACATGGATGTAAGACATGTTCGCCACGGGCAAATTTTACTTGCCAGGGTTGCGGTAATGTATGCCGCTCTCGCATCGGCTTATACGGCCACAATTGACGTTCTCTGCTGACACTGCTTTTTATTCTGTAATAGACTTGAAGGCAGTTGATGAAAAGGTCATTGAAGTTGGAAAGGTACTCACCAGCCTCAGGGTCCAGGTCGGGGGAGCCGCGCCCGTCTTCGTCCAGCGCCTGCTGACGCGCCAGCATCAGCTTCTTGACGTGTGGAGTCGCGCTGCGCTTCACTCGGGGCGTCTTCGGAGCCACAGAGTCGGCAAACGATACCTTCGTGGTCACAATACATGCGATAGTGGTCTGGTCAACCGATCGTGACACACAATTAACGTTGGCGTTTTTGTAAAAATTTACATTAACTTTTTTTATAATACAAGTCACTTTCTGAATTGAAAACGACTTCCACTTCCTGAAACGGTCTTGTTCAAAATCGAACCTATGAGAAATCGGACCTGATCCGAATCGTACTAAATCAGAATGACCGACAAGCTCAACTGGCTCAATTCGAATCTAGCCTGGCCCGCCTAGACGATTTTGTTTGGGTTCTTCTATTCAGAATGTAAATGTACATTATCCATCATAATTCTTAACACTACCCTGAAGAAACTTGAATTCATAATGTAACGGAATATTTTATGTGGTTATTTTATCATACTTGTAATATATCTTATAGTGTAGACAGACATAACCTGTATTCACCTTAGGGCTTGCTTCCGTGTCCTCTGGCTCTGTGTCGCTCGCTTCATAGTCAACTAGATATTTCTTCCTGACGATAGGAGTAATAACAGCTGTCTTGTTGATTTTATCAGACACCGCCTCCAAATCCTGTTTTGTAAAAATCTATCTTAAATCAACTAATTTAACTTATCAATATGGCGGGTGTCAATTAAGTGATCACCAATTTTTATCAGCAAAATATACTTGTTAAGTAGTTATTTTGGTCAAAATCAACTTTTAACATTTCAGTGAATAATAAAACAAACTGGATGGACAGAGTAGTCTAGTTAGCAACTCGTATCCGGAGCAAAGCTGCGTAACTCATCCCTTTCTTTGGAGAGGCTTTTAAGCCAGCGTAAGAGAGGATAAGTTGAAAACATACGACTAGTTTGCTACTGATATAACTGGCTGGCCATATTTAAATACAATGTAGAGAGACATACCTCTTCATTGCCTTCGATTATCTTCTCATAAAGCGAGTCAAACCGCTCATCAGCGACCTTCAAGCTGTTTTTGCTTTGATCGATCAGCTCGGATAAGCTGGTACATTTCTCGATATCCGTTAGATCTTCCATCGTTGTGAAGATCTTCTGACACTTGGAGCAATGCAGCGGCAGGTGTTCCTGAAGATGGGTGAGGAACGCCGGGTGTAGCTGGTCGGGGTGGCAGAGGAAGCGGCTGCCGCGGCAGAGCGGGCAGTCGAAGGCGAGCCCGTGGGCGGTGCGCTCGTGGCGCCGGCGGCAGTCGCCGCAGCAGAACACCAGCTGACAGACTATACACGTCACCTACAATTAGATTTATTTCAATTGTATACTTACATCTATTCATATACATAAATATTTTTTTATTAAAAAAATACAAATATTATAGAACACAAACAAAACAACATCTTACGTAAACCTAACCTAAACTAAAGACTAATGGATCAAGCATGGATCGTCCAAGTCGCTGCCACTGGGCAGTAATGGGATTGCTCTTGGCCAGCATCTAGCCAGGGGGCAAAGATGAGGCCGACGATGAAGCGAGCTCACCCAGAAATGCCTATTCACTCTTGCTTTAAATAGGTCCAGGTTATATGAACTCGGAAATTCAGATGCCGGCAGGGAATTCCAAACCTTAGCAGTGCGCATTATAAATGGCTGGCCACGTCGCCTCGCTGAATGTCAATGCCGATTCGCTGAACGAGGAACGAGCCAGCCCTACGGTCACCTGAGGACCGGATAAGCAAATAATAAATTAAATAAATTAAATTAAATTAAATTAAATAACTTAATCCTTTGAACAGTTTAATTGCATCCGGTCCCGATTCTCATACATACTCAAGGTTATCAGTTCCCAGTAACAGAACATGTCTAGGCACGTCCCAGCTTCTCTAGAACTCGGATTGATACAAGTTGATTTTTATTAAGCAAATCATTTAATCTTTATTCTATTAGCAGTCTTAACTTCTGGGAGGACATCCAGTACCTACAATTCCAATTCCAAAACCTTTACAGTTTCTTTGTCGGCGCCCTTTACAAAATGTCCCTTCCCGACTCAGTAAGTGGGCAGTGGGCTTAATCGCTCATCGCTGGGCATCGCTCAAGTGCCGCGTTAATGGACGCCGCCCGGAGCCCTCTTGACTGCGTCCGCATGATACATAGGATCAGGAACAGACAGCCAGTACCTTTATTCGTATTAACGCCGCTGGACCAAGCAATAAAGTACTCTAGAAATTTAAAGTTACAGATAATATTCAGAGAATTAAGTTTATTAAAGTTTACAGCCTTATTAAACTACTAAAGGGTGTGTATATTTGAGCGAAATTCTTCGAATCTACTGTAGCAATCGGGCCTTGGTATTGTAGGGATGAGGTATTGTTGGAAAATAATATTGAAATAAAAATGTCCGGCACCACTCTCATGCTTGCGTATAAGTCCAAATCATTTTAAATCACTCAATTAAATGTTCTTCGTATCCAAGGTCACTCACGCTTTCTGGCTTTTTGGTTTATTATTGCACTGTCGCCGAATTTGTATCTATGTCACGAAATGTAAAAATACACATATAGGTAAAAACATATAGGGAAATAGGTAAAAATGAGTTTCAAGATTAATGATTTCCAGTTTTACATATTATCACAAAAAAAATATGAATAACTATTGGAGAAAAAATATCGTCTATTGCACAGTTTTACTAAAATTACAAACCATTTTTTCCGCGTCGTATTCGATTTATTTCCAGTTTTGCCATTAGCTCCATTTTAAACTGAGAGAATTCAGCACGATTATCGAGGAAGTTCATATTTTTACCGAACATAAAATTAAGTAAGTATAATCAGACATATTTTGACAAATAAATGTCAATTTAGTACCTAAGTATTATTATAGAGTTCAACAACCAAATGAAACCTTTTTTTAAGGCAATTGGCTTCATATTATATATACCTATGAATGAAATAAGTAGGTATATTGTTTTCATCAAATATTAGGTATATCAAATTATACACGTGTGAATATTAATGTGTAGTGCCAGCCCTAGTATTTTCAATGTTTCTTCACCACTGATAACGGGGTCTGATGATGACATGTAACTTCGTACGCCGTAAGGCACATCATAGCTGTACTAGATAGATATAAGTTGTATTGTCACCTTTATTTTCCTATGTTGACAAATAAATGAATTGAATTTAATTGAATTGAATCGTTATAAAAAAATACAGTAGTGAAATCGTTACAGTTGAAAAAATTAAGATGAATTGTTGAATTAATTTCGCAATTTCATTTATTTTTATTTGGCTTGCAGATTACGAAATACCGTTACTGTGTTACTCTTCATGCCCTGCAGATTTTTATGCATGTAGCGTAGGTTGGTACTATTACAATTCTAAAATTTGAAATCAGTTGGTATACTATTTTCAAATGAAAATATAAATTGTAATAGCTGGGCCAATTTTTTTGGCGTTGTAGTTTTTTTTTATTTCTTAGAATTGCATGAAAATTGGTAGGTTGGAAGAGCTCCTGATTCTGAACAAAATGTGCACGATTTCCTACAGTGTCCCACATTTTTTTTTCCATTGAGTGACAAAACGTATGGGATTTTCGTAACTCAGTGGATTTTTTGTATGGGGAAAAAAAAATTTTACGGCGCCATGTTGTCATTTTTTTTTTACTTATACAGAATGAGGAGCTCTTCCAACCTACCAATTTTCATGCAATTCTAAGATATAAAAAAAAACTACAACGCCAAAAAAATTGGCCCAGTTAAGTATTGCACGGAATGTTTATGATAGTTAATGCGTGGTTGCGTTTTACGATAATGGACCACGCACGACCGTTAATCTGGACGTTTAGTTGGCTAGTAGCTCGGCTGTTATAGTCTGCGCGGGAATTCGGGAGTAATTGAGTTGTTGACCTATTTGCGGAGCACCGCGTAATCGCCGCACTTGGGCGCACGGCACCGGCACGGTGCGGACACGGCCGGACACGGGGCACACACGGATGGACAAACTACCCCCCTTATTCATAAACGTCCTTAAACCTATGTTAGTTTTTCTTCTTTTAAAAATGGCATTCCATCAAATTTATGATGATTTCGCCAATTAGGTAATACTTGTTCAGTGACGTTGTTCGGTAACGACGCCATGACAGTAGGCAACAAAGACAGTGTACGTACGGTAGTGGATTCTGCTCGTCGTCGCTCCGGGCGCGTTTGTTCACCAACGCGGCGACGACCAAAATCCACCTATGTTACTCGTAGTTAACTAGCCGCTAAAGTTCGTTGTCCCTGTCACGTTGACATTAACGTTTGTGAGAAAGGGACAAAACATTTTAGTTAGCAGAGGTTTGTTAAGTTTTATGAATGAATGAATGAAAATATCTATTTCAGACGCATTTCCATATTGGTTTAGTAACATGTGAATGACGATGATGACCGACGTCACCCCTGTGGTCAATAGTTAACGATTTATGAGCGTGTTATGATTTTATTACACAGATTTATAGAAGTGAAGAAAATGCCGATTATGCGGATTATGACTTAAACAAAAATAATCGTTAACTTTGACATCCCCATTATATTTTCTTCGGTTTACGCAATTGTTTCTCATCAAATAAAACGATTTAAGCAGGTGTTATAGCGTTATACGTAGGTATATTAGGTAGGGGAACAAATAAAATGATCACCTAAATAACTTTTGATATCACCAAATTTTCGAACCCTAAAATAAGGCTGAACACTCAAAAAAATGTATCGATCATCAATTTCAGGTCACCTAAACACTCATACCTATTATTCCAGCAGTAGCAGCTATTTTACTTATTGCGTTCCCTGAAATTATATAATCGCATCAAAAAATTCTCAAGTACCACCAAAAATACTAAACTACCACCAAATCTCGTGCATCATTTGTTATTAGAATTACGTCCAAATATTATACACATTACAAGCTATATTGTAGTTAATACATTCAAATTAATTATTGAGCGACATGTTTCGGACTCACACGCGACGTTGTGGTTACCGAGTGACATGTTTTGGACTAACACGCGACATGTACGGGCTCATCAAGCGACATGTTTCGGATCCAGCGACATGTCTCGGACCCATCGAGCGACATGTTGGGGTCATCGAGCGACATGTTTCGGACTCACACGCGACATGTTTCGGATCCAGCGACATGTCTCGGACCCATCGAGCGACATGTTGGGGTCATCGAGCGACATGTGTCGGACCGACACGCGACATGTTCGGGCTCATCGAGCGACATGTTTCGGACTCACACGCGACATGTTTCGGATCCAGCGACATGTCTCGGACCCATCGAGCGACATGTTGGGATCATCGAGCGACATGTTTCGGACTCACACGCGACATGTTTCGGATCCAGCGACATGTCTCGGACCCATCGAGCGACATGTTGTGGTCATCGAGCGACATGTTTCGGACTCACACGCGACATGTTTCGGATACAGCGACATGTCTCGGACCCATCGAGCGACATGTTGGGGTCATCGAGCGACATGTTGGGGTCATCGAGCGACATGTTGGGGTCATCGAGCGACATGTTGGGGTCATCGAGCGACATGTTTCGGACTCACACGCGACATGTTCGGGCTCATCAAGCGACATGTTTCGGACGCATCCAGCGACATGTTTCGGATCCAGCGACATGTCTCGGACCCATCGAGCGACATCTTGGGGTCATCGAGCGTCATGTTTCGGACTAACACGCGACATGTTCGGGCTCATCAAGCGACATATTTCGGACTCAAAATGTGTTATATATATATATATATATATATATACAACGCGCGAGCCGAGCGAGCGAAGCGAGCGTGCCGCGGTAGCGGCCGGCGAAGCGCCAGAACCACCAGCTGTTGAGTCCGAAACATGTCGTTGGATGAGCCAGAACATGTCGCGTGTGAGTCCGAAACATGTCGCTCGATGACTCCAACATGTCGCTCGATGGGTCCGAGACATGTCGCTGGATCCGAAACATGTCGCTGGATGCGTCCGAAACATGTCGCTTGATGAGCCCGAACATGTCGCGTGTGAGTCCGAAACATGTCGCTCGATGACCCCAAAATGTCGCTCGATGACCCCAACATGTCGCTCGATGACCCCAACATGTCGCTCGATGGGTCCGAGACATGTCGCTGGATCCGAAACATGTCGCTTGATGAGCCCGAACATGTCGCGTGTTAGTCCAAAACATGTCACTCGGTAACCACAACGTCGCGTGTGAGTCCGAAACATGTCGCTCGATGACCCCAACATGTCGCTCGATGGGTCAGAGACATGTCGCTGGATCCGAAACATGTCGCGTGTGAGTCCGAAACATGTCGCTCGATGACCCCAACATGTCGCTCGATGGGTCCGAGACATTTTGCTGGATCCGAAACATGTCGCGTGTGAGTCCGAAACATGTCGCTCGATGACCCCAACATGTCGCTCGATGGGTCCGAGACATGTCGCTGGATCCGAAACATGTCGCGTGTGAGTCCGAAACATGTCGCTCGATGACACCAACATGTCGCTCGATGGGTCCGAGACATGTCGCTGGATCCGAAACATGTCGCGTGTGAGTCCGAAACATGTCGCTCGATGACCCCAACATGTCGCTCGATGGGTCCGAGACATGTCGCTGGATCCGAAACATGTCGCTGGATGCGTCCGAAACATGTCGCTTGATGAGCCCGAACATGTCTCGTGTGAGTCCGAAACATGTCGCTCGATGACCCCAACATGTCGCTCGATGACCCCAACATGTCGCTCGATGGGTCCGAGACATGTCGCTGGATCCGAAACTTGTCGCTTGATGAGCCCGAACATGTCGCGTGTTAGTTCAAAACATGTCACTCGGTAACCACAACGTCGCGTGTGAGTCCGAAACATGTCGCTCGATGACCCCAACATGTCGCTCGATGGGTCAGAGATATGTCGCTGGATCCGAAACATGTCGCGTGTGAGTCCGAAACATGTCGCTCGATGACCCCAACATGTCGCTCGATGGGTCCGAGACATGTCGCTGGATCCGAAACATGTCGCGTGTGAGTCCGAAACATGTCGCTCGATGACCCCAACATGTCGCTCGATGGGTCCGAGACATGTCGCTGGATCCGAAACATGTCGCGTGTGAGTCCGAAACATGTCGCGTGTCGGTCCGACACATGTCGCGTGTCGGTCCGACACATGTCGCTCGATGACTCCAACATGTCGCTCGATGGGTCCGAGACATGTCGCTGGATCCGAAACATGTCGCGTGTGAGTCCGAAACATGTCGCTCGATGACCCCAACATGTCGCTCGATGGGTCCGAGACATGTCCCTGGATCCGAAACATGTCGCGTGTGTGTCCGAAACATGTCGCTCGATGACCCCAACATGTCGCTCGATGGGTCCGAGACATGTCGCTGGATCCGAAACATGTCGCGTGTGAGTCCGAAACATGTCGCTCGATGAGCCCGAACTTGTCGCGTGTCGGTCCGACACATGTCGCTCGATGACTCCAACATGTCACTCGATGGGTCCAAGACATGTCGCTCGATGACTCCAACATGTCACTCGATGGGTCCAAGACATGTCGCTGGATCCGAAACATGTCGCTCGATGTGTCCGAGACATGTCGCTGGATCCGAAACATGTCGCGTGTGAGTCCGAAACATGTCGCTCGATGACTCCAACATGTCGCTCGATGGGTCCGAGATATGTCGCTGGATCCGAAACATGTCGCGTGTGATTCCGAAACATGTCGCTAGATGACACCCACATGTCGCTCGATGGGTCCGAGACATGTCGCTGGATCCGAAACATGTCGCGTGTGAGTCCGAAACATGTCGCTCGATGAGCCCGAACATGTCGCGTGTCGGTCCGACACATGTCGCTCGATGAATCCGAAACATGACGCTTGCGTTTCTTACATTGCGTAGATCCGGTATTATAGACTAGATATTAATTTGATGAAACAAATGACGCTTGAAATTAGGTGATCATGTAGTATTTCTGGGTATCGAAAGAATTATTTGGGTGTAATTAATTTTAATAGGATTACGATCCCAGTTATATTTGGATGCGAATTATATGAAATTTGGTGTTTGAAATTAGGTGATCATTAAGTATTTTTGGGTAGAGACTAATTTATTTGGTAACAATTTAATTTAATAGGTTATCGACATGTTACTTCTTTGAGTTGCACTTTATATTTAAATGGAGTTGAAAATTTGGTGCGAATCTAGTATTTTTGGTAATCAAATGTAATTTTTTAGGGCATCATTCGGCAATTAATTTGGTGGTTCGTTAAATGCTACCCTATTAGGTATACCGGCGGGGTAATCACGTAACGATATGTACTACCGTTGGTACGTATTTATTGTCAGTTTTAGTATGGGATTTGACATTTAAATCTATCGTACTAACGGTCGAAAACGTTACGTGATTACCGCGCGGGTGTACAATCCAAATGGGTCAGTATGGTGAAGTCGGAAACTATGAGAGATAGCGAGATCTGTTCTTAGGAACCATGACGTCGATTTTAGATTTAATAATAATTACATTCAAACTTTTTTATTAATTCTCATACATAACCGGGAATCGAACCCGGTCAATATTTAAATTACCAAAAAAAAAATTTTTTTTTGGGTCAATATTCAAATGGGTCTTATTGGTGGGTTTTTCTTTCAATTATTTAAACAAGATTCCATTAGTGTTGTGCTTCTTGCGACTTGCAGAATTTATACACATTGATTTTGACCAGGTTCGATTCCCGGTTATGTATGAGAGTTAATAAAGTTTGAATGTAATTATTATTAAATCTAAAATCGACGTCATAGTTACTAAGAACAGATCTCGCTATCTCTCACAGTTTCCGACTTCACCATACTGACCCATTTGGATTGTACACCCTGTATAGATAGTTCAAGTCCTTTAGAGCAAAAAATACTTGAGACTATGATGTGATAATGCAGCATAGCACTTCAACATCATATTTTATCATCTCAACAACTCGCGCAGATTCATTAATCAAAGAAGGGGCACTGAAAGTTAATGTTAATGGCTTGAAATAATTTTCTTAAAAGCCTGTGTGCTCTGCCTAGATTTTTCGTAAATGTAAGCGGGAGTTTATCAATAATTTATTAGAATTTGACACACACTAACTAACTAGCTTGGAAGTCAAATCGTGTTACAATAATACCCAAACATAAAATCAAAAAAATCGTGTCAACCCTAATAAGCAGTTATTTCAGTCAATTTGAATTGGTTATTAAAAAAAAAACTATCACTCAAAACCGTCATTGTTTGTCTCTTCGGGGTTATTAGGTAAGTAGGCAAACAAACATGCCGTGTTGTTTACTCTTTCAATTTACTTGAATAGGGTTGTACTTAATGGATATTATTGATTTTCTTTTATTCAATATCTTTTCGGTACAGTACATACATAGTAGGTATGTAGCCAAAAATATTGTAAAACCATACAAAATAATATGGTGCACCGAACTATTTGGCCGCTTAAGCTGCTAAATACTATATTATGACGCTGATTGTACCAAGTCAAGTGATTAAGTTGTCAAAATTACACTGTTATTTATTACCTAAACGACATAATCCCCTTTTCAGTTTAATGTAACAGCCTGTACAGTGTACACATAATATATTACACACGATATCAGCTACATCACGTCCATCTCAGGGCAGGAGGAGGCGTAAAAGCGGCAAACTCGTGAGTTACGGTCGTGTTGACGCGATTATGACGTCACCAGAGAGCGAAAACGTGTTCCCGGGAACCACATTAGCAGTGGACACTCCGGTGCCCGCGGGGGTGCGGGGCGGGGAACGGGCAGGGGCGGGGAACGGGCAGCGGCGGCCCGCAAAGGCGATTACGCGGGGCTTATTCTGGCGTCGAGGTTCATGTCACCGGTGTTTTCTGGCCGCTTCGAAAACGTCAGTCGGGGATTTGAGACATATAGGCTCAGTTGTTTCAGACCGACGGTTTGTATGGGAAGCTTGACCGCTACTGTAGTGATATGTTACGTATGTAGGAAGCTACGGTAGGATAGCCAAGTGGTTCAATCATGCGGCAGACAAGCGCCGGTCTTGGGTATTCGAAGATGTATGTGAAGTCCCCAATCCGCACTGGGCCAGCGTGGGGACTGAGTTCATTCCTTCGTATCAATGAAGGGACTGTAAGAGTCCCTAAATGTGATCGTCCAAAACTGTTCCTGGCCAACCTAGTAGCAAGAGGTAATATTTGTTTTGTCAAGGTTAAAAGTAGATTAGACGCCAATAGTATATTAAATTTAACTTTTGTGTTTCGAGGTAAATATTTAATCCTTTGTGTTATCTGTTCTGTACACGCATTTTCTTATTGTATAATCGCTGTTTTTCAGTCCTGATGATACAGGCTGGAACTAGTGTGAGGGCTATTTATAGTTATGTATTGTTTTGCTGTTTTGGTAAATAATCTTCTATTTGTATTTGATTTAAGCACAGGCAAACTTCATATCATCATCATCATCATCATAATCAGCCGAACGACGTCCACTGCTGGACATAGGCCTCCCCCAGTGAGCGCCACAAAGACCGGTCACGGGCCGCCCGCATCCAGCGGATCCCCGCGACCTTAACCAGATCATCAGCCCACCTCGTGGGGGGCCTTCCAACACTGCGTCGTCCGGTACTTCATATACGTTCATCCATTCAGTCTAAACCCAATAGCAGTTTAGTCTACTTCGCGTTGACTTACCTGCGTACAAACAACATAATAAAATGTGATTGATATGTGAAAGAGATGAACCGAATTGAGGCCTCGGATCAAATTTAGCGAGAGCAGGTTAAGCATATCGCGCACGCACCGCTGACTCCGATGATCTATATTTATCTCCGCCCATAACACATAACGACTGCACAGATTTGTATGAATTACACATACACCGGTGAAAAGTGTACCGGATTTACATAATGGTACATTTCATCGGAGGAAATAAGTATGGTACGCACATGGGAAATTTGAGAAGAGATAAAACATTGCTTGCTTCTGTATGGAAATCCCGGGAGGTTGCGGGATTCTGATGGATGCCGGATACCTATCGGGCGCGTGCGCGGGGATCACGCGATGTTTGCCTAATTTATGATGCAGAATGGATACAGCGGTGAAAGGGTTTGATTTAAATTCAGTTTATTGGAAGAGGAAATAAGATTTGTTATCTCCATTATACGCTTTACTTAAAGACACAGAATGCTTTGAGAACAAATGAAGGAGCACTTCTCCGTAGTTTAAATGATCTTAATGTAAGATTAGAAGACCTCTTGAGGATTGTGTTGTGTTGATGACAAGGGAACTGCATTTTATCCTTAACCCTAACTTCAACGGGTGAGCAACAAACGTCCATATATTATATTCAAATGTCCATGAGCTACGGTTTCCGGATACCATCAGGCGGAAAGAGCGAATTTATTCAAATTATCTCGTGTAGCTTTGTTTATAAAAATCTGGTATACTAATGCGTATATATGTATACCTCTAGCACAATATTTCTAAACGGCAGGTTACAATAATATTAAACTGTTTTCAATATTGAATGAGTTAATTAATTGTATAAACTCGATAACAAATGAATGGAATTCACGATACACGTATTTGTGCAAATAATCGTTGAACATTGGAGCCCTATTGTTGGTTATGAAATAAAAATTGTTTTTTATACCCGGGCCCCGCCATTCAGCCATACTCGCAGGTTCGTGATCCCGGATTTTATGTTGTTGTGAAATATTAGGTGCCGTTGGGTTCCCGAGTAATTGTATATTTTCGACCCTTATTTACAAATGATGTTAAATAAATAATAAAAAAGCATCAAACCGATACAAATCAATCGAGTACAACCGAATAGGGTAAGTCACCAGTCGAAACTGGTGCTAAGTTAGATTTGTTGTATGTACTAACTTACTGAAATGGATTTAGACAAAGGGAAAAATATTTGTACTGTTATTTCTCTTACGGTCTCAATCCCGACACCGCTAACATCGTAGGCAGACAATATTTTTTTCACATCACCTATTCGGATAAGGGCTTTTTCTTCCCTGCTAGGAGGGATCAAAATGGCACTTTTCTTCCCTGCTAGGAGGGATCAAAGTGGCACTTTTCTGTAACGAGTAATAAGTTATTAGTATCGATTTTGATAAAATAAATGCACAACCATTGTTATTTCAGATCTTTCATTATCCTCAATAGGTGATGTGAAAAGCAGTATGTGTCACATGGAAGCAAAACTATTTCCACCTTGGGCGTTTATACTTGAATCCCTCACTACGCTCAGGATTCTATTTTAGAATCCCTCGCTACGCTCAGGATTCTATTATATAATCCTTCTCTTCGTTCAGGATTCAAGTTACGCCCACGCCGTAAATATGTCATTTTGCTCCCTTGTGACACAATCTACTATTGTCGACGGTGGCAAACAATCATACAGCATGCCTGATGGTACGCTGACACCGTAGCATACCTATGTATGTACGCATGCGACTTCAGGATTCAGAACAAAATCGCGCTACCGACCCTTCTTCAATTTGAGGATTCAGCGTATTGACAGTTAAGAGGCAAATGCAGGTCGGGCAAAGTGACGTGTAGATTTCCTCATTTCGCATCGCGACGCGGCGTCGTGAATTGCGTTTCCTTCGTCATGTTTTCAAGTCGTTATTTTGATGTTTGACGCACACAGCGGCGTTTAACTGCCTAGTAGGTAGTTAATAAACAACCTACTTATAACCAGAATATTGAGTTATTATACAAAATAGCACGCCAATGTCGTGTCATAAGAACATTTATCATGCTAAAGTAAAAATAAATGTTAAGTACCTATGTTTGGAAATAAAATAACTGGAAGAAACGCCGACTTAATGTTTGTTTTACTAATTGGACAGAATTTATGGGATCGGATAACAAACACAAAGTAAGGCCAGCACGATATGCATCTAACCAGCGTTCCATGGTTGCGGCTATCGGCATTGCCATCTTCTTTAGTAGGTATACACTACATATAAATACCTACTAGCAGTAGGTAAAAAGATTCCTAACGCGTTTCTTGCTGGACTCTTCTCAGCTAGACTAGGTTTAGCGAACCAGCGTCAAAACTCCCAGCAGCTCATTCCACTGACACCTCAGATTCGGTTGAAACCGCTCAACCAATCTCACTGGAGCGCAAACTCTTAAGTAGTAAGATTTGATCGTTTCCTAGTTTAATTAGGCTTTGGTGCCTCGTTCGCTGTGATGTTCTCTTCTCTCACACTATATACTACTCGAACTCTTTTTACTCACTCTGATAACCCTATCAGAGCTTTAAAATTGTATCATATCGTCCTATTACTGCAAATACCGGTTAAGTGAGTTTAAGTCGAAAATTAGTTTTTTAGACCATTAGAATTAATTTTTCAAGCTCTACAAACTGGTAAAACCCATTTTTTGATACGACCCTTCGTTCCGAAGATAGCTTATAGCATAAACCGGCTTAGTGATGATTTTTTAGCATTATGTACTGGAAGAATGACATATGTCTATGATAACACAAAGATTTATAATTTCTCCTCCAAGTAAAAACTGCTATCGCGTGTTAACGTATTTTTGCATACTTATTTAATGAAGTTATAGTATTTTTTTGTTCTGAAAGTAAGTACTAAGTATACTTATTTGGTATTTGCGTAGAAGATTATCTAGTAAAATTATTTACTTTAAGTCAAGCTAAATATATTAAACATGTTTATAGTGTTTTTCCTGAAAATCGTCTTATTCGTCAAACTGCAATATTGTACAGCCAAAAACCTATATATAGACTTACTAGGTTTTGTATGAAACTATATTCCAGTTTTAACGAGTAGCTGTACAGGTAGAACCATCAAAGTGCGTTTACCAGAGGTTTTTGCATGAAACTTTATTCCAGTCTTACCGTGTATCTGTACAGGCAAAACCAGCTAAGTGCGCTTATCTGCTTCACACTGTAGCTAACTTCACTCAGTTGCGACTGACGCGCGAATACAACGGTTGAGTTTTGCAATTTGGTATTTGATTAATTGTTTACCAGCTCAAATTAATGCTAATGTGTGTTCTAAAATGAGTGCTAGGAGCAGAAGACTGGTTACAATGGCCACGGGGAAGGATGCAGTAAGTACTACAGATTTTAATAAAGAATGTACTTGAATAGTTCTGCAAAGGGAGTAGATACATTTATTTCGGGTATTTGAGTAGGTAGATTAATATAAGGTCAAAAGGTCATAACGCGATCGCTCCGTGCCGGCCGGTTCAAAATGTAAGTACTTACCTAACTAGAGATTTTAATAAAAAATATGCTAGAACAGTTCTGCATAGAGAGTAGATACTTTTATTTCGGGTAATTGAGTAGATAGATTAATACAAGGTCAAAAGGTAATAACGCGAACGCCCCGTGCCGTAGTAAACAAGCTCTAGCTCCATGCCGGCCGGTTGAAAGTGTAAGTTAGTTTACAGTGTCTGAGTCATCATCATCATCATCATATCAGCCGAAAGACGTCCACTGCTGGACATAGGCCTCCCCCAAAGAGTGCCACAATGACCGGTCTTGCGCCACCCGTATCCAGCGGACTCCCGCGACCTTTAGGTAGGTTTAGAGGAGGTCATCAGTCCACCTTGTGGGGGGTCTACGGTCTACCCACGCTGCGCCTTCGTGGTCGCCACTCGAGAACCTTTCGGCCCCAACGGGCATCGGTTTTTCTTCATTGGTTCTACGGCAAGTCGACATCCAACGTGCCTATTTTGCGTGAAAAAGGGGTAGCACTACACTAACCACCCTAGTTCCTGTATGAAACCTATTAGTGTCTTTATATTGTTTACTGCTTCCTGCAGTGTGTTCGGATTTCCTATGTGTTTCTTCCTGTATACTTCTACCTGCTTACAGTCTAGTAGAATGTGTCTAGCAGTCTCTTCTGCCCCCATGCCTGCTCTGCACAAGGGACTGTCGGTGATTCCCAAGTTGTAGAGATGTTTGTTTAGTATGTTGTGTCCTGTTATGATGCCTACTACTTTACGTAGTTGGGTTGGTTTCTGTGTGTTCTCAGTAGTCTGGTTGTGAGTTTGGGATTTTGTTTTAATATTATTTCTTTTGTCTGCCTGCATGTGTCTAGGTCTTCCCAATGCCTTTGATGCAGGTGTTTTATGTATCGATTTAGTTCATTCTGTATGTATTTTTGTGGCAGGGGCACAATTGGCTCTGGCCCGTATGCCGGTGTTTCTGAGCCTTTCCTGGCTAGTTCATCCGCTGCATCGTTTCCTCTCGAGCCGCTGTGTCCCTTTACCCATTGTCTTTACAATAACCTAACCTAACCTAACCTGAGGTAACTTTTTACCTTGTTCTTGTCTCCGCATACCTCTGCGAGTGTTTGGTGACATTCGTATATTAGGTTAGGCCTGACGTGAAGTTGTCGCTGCTCAGACCCTGAAGCACTGATTTGCTGTCAAAGAGTATTCGTAAGTTTGTCTTTGATTTTTCACCTCTTTTGTAACCTTTTTAATGAATGAATAACTATTAATAAAGTGATTAAATTTTAGTTTATTAATTTCAAACACGAACAAATTATTAATTGCAGGCTATTACATGAATCCTTTACTTCTAAAAACTACTTTTTTAGTCATCACACGGTAATCAGTAATATTTAGTGAAAATATTTAGACTTAAGTGAGAATTTCCAATATTTTGTACATGTAAAACCGCTTATACTTGGATCAAATTTTAGTAAAGTCGAAAAAACTCGAAATCTAAGAGGTATTTACTGTTAGTTTGTGGTTTTTAAATCAATTATATGTAAGTTAAAGCTAAATAGATAGATGTATAGCCATCAAATGCTTTTCTGAAGGATTTATACAAAAGTGTGTTTGTACAGGAAAAACCGATTAAGTACGCGGCTCTTTCGTTTGAATTGTATTTTTAACGTCAATAACATACAGCCTGGATCCTTTGCATGACAATGTAGTAAACTAGATAAAATTACACTTAGGAATATACCAATGCAGTGTAATTGTGTTTATTATTTTATATAGAAAAGAACATCCAAACATTCAAATGGCTTTATCTCAAAACGCGTGTTTTAGACTTAACCGGTATTTGCAGTAATAGGACGATATGTCCTTGAAATGCTAATGCGTTCGCTTATGAATATTATATACTTAGGCATGATTGTAATACCTATTACCAAAGATATGATAACATCCAATTTCTCTTACTTTCTTAATTAGAGTATTTGCACATTTTTGACTAGTATTTCCTTTGATATTCTGATTGCCATTTTTTTGCTACCAAACGTATTGTGTGAAGTGAGTTTACTGGTTCCAAACGTAATGATGTATCCATTCAGAGCCAAGGGAAACACGCAGCCTCGGTATGGTAACTAGCTGTCAGCCACCCCGTCACTCTAACAGATAAACCGACATTATAATTCACAGTGACGAGTTAACTGGGACAATACGTGACTGCTTGTCTGACTCACACCTCCACGCCGCCGTGCCACGACGATATCCCCACTTTCATGTTTATGTCTTTCTGAATACGGTATTTTACTCAAATTCAAATCAGAAACTTTTTATAAAATGTCAAAAACGCTCTGTTAGTATGAAGTTTGTAGGGAAATACTGTCTTAATTAAATAATAATTTAAAAAAAAAAACAATAATAATAAGTTCCTTGCGCAAATCCAGGATCCCGATGTATTTTGCGGACAGTTGGACGTCATTAAGACATAAAATTAGTTTTAATGTTAATTTAAAAACAAAAATATACATATTTACAATAGAAAATATAAAATTAACTAATATATACATTCCCCAAGGTCACTGCCCTTGGGGATGGTGCCCATAAGGCTGGCCACATTTCCTCGTTGGATAGCTATACCTATCCGTTGGCCGAGGAAGTAGCCAGCCCTATGGTCAGCCGTATTTTCCGTCAATTTTTTTTTATAGTTTTGTAAAGATTGTGGGCGTCCGGGCTCCACGGTCCGAGAGTTTCGACCGCGAAGACCGCAAATACAACATAAAATTGTTCGTTTCGCAAATAGTCTTACCTAAATATATACACAATGTAGTAATTATTGTTTATAGTACCTAAGTAAACGTGTAAAATAACTATCTTGTGGACGTTTTGGGTAACTGTAAGTCCACAAAAGTCCGATTATAAGTAAATAAATAAATATTTAAATAATTAAAGGTGCATTTCCACTGACACCCAGCGGAGCAGAATCTGATTGGTCTTTTTATATTTATTATGTATAAATAATAGTCATTGGTATACTTTTATTATTCACTGTTTTTAGTTCATACAAGTATTTTGATCCTTTCACCAAATAAAACCTTTTAAGGATGATTCACGCTAGACCGTTCCGTGTCCGGGCCGGCCCGTTTTCTAGTACAAAAAATCGACGGCCGTCACGCGTCCTGTATTAGAAAACGGGCCGGCCCGGACACGGAACGGTCTAGCGTCATCAAATAATCATGCTTTAATTAATTCAAAGTTGATATACACCTACCACCTGAAGTGTTGCGTAAACATAACTTGACCTATCCTAAAATGAGGGTTAACATAATAATTGCTACTGTATAGATTTTCTTTTTTATTGATTAGTACGCACTTATCCACAAAAACCTACAAGCGTTTGACTACAAGCGTAATATGCTACTAGAACATTTTGTAATACAACTTAATAAACGCACAAACACACTTTACATATCAATAATTATGTAGAAAAATAAACTTACCTCAGGGGGACATTTCATTTTGGATTCTGGACATTTCGATTTCACTCATAAAATATTCACAAAACACACGTAACAACAGGTATTTGTAATACAAATTAAACCAAATTTTTGCAACTTAAGATTGTCACAGCGCTCTTAACAAACTACCTTCATTACTGCCATAATAACATCTGAGTGGGCGCGTTCCATTTAAAGAAACTGTACTCAAGTTGCTTGAAAAATATTCCTGGCCGTGTCAGTAGCAGATAAGCTGAAAACACACTATTTGCCTAGTTGTAAATAACGCCAACATTGGAGGAACCCACTCAGTTGTGTTCCAGTGACAGGTATAGGGGTCAATCAACTTTTCGACCCACACTTTCAGAGTAACTCGAAAAGTATTTACTTATTATATAAAATGTACGATTTTTTTGTTATTTTAACATTTTCAGGTAATATATATCCTAATGATTCATGCCTATGAATGGGCACGACCTATATCAGATAGTATCGTATTTTTTCGGAAAATACTTTATCGGGCCTCTCAAAATTGTATATTGCGTTACCGTAACGAAACGCCAATAATTTGTAGAATAAAACAAGTTTTTCATTCGGTTTTATATATTAGAATTTTTCACATGCATAATCGAACAATATCGTATATTCAGTCTTATTAAAAGTTGCAAATTATGAGAGAAAAATGCTATAATCTGTATACTGCGTTACCATATCGATAAAAAATTGAGTCTTACTTCTTACAATTTGCAAATGAGATCACCTAAAGTAGCAATTATTTATAGGAAGGATTAGCCAATGATAAGGGAACTTATAACGTAATTTTTTTTATCGAAATTTCAAAAAAAAGCAAACAAATCCTAACGACACTCTCCATAAAACAATGGACGCAGAAGTAACACAAAAGACATTAAAGTAACTCAATAGACATCTCTCCGATATATGTTATTCATTGTGTCTCAGTTTCATCATATTTACTTAGAATCTTAATTATTCAACGATATAGTTAACTATTTTTTCATAGATTACTTCCAAACATAACAAAACTTATCTTATAACAGTCAGCATAAACGTAACACCATAGACATTGCGTCTCTGTGTCTTCTTTTAGCCTCTTCATATTTTTCTTTATTTTGTTTTAGCCTTTCCCTATACCTTTATTGTTTTTCCGCAGGTGTTAACGCCATTTCTGTGTCGGTAAAGGTGCCTGAAATAGTAAATATTAAGTTATTCAACTACACCTATGCAACCATAACTTATACCTAAAGCTAGTAAACCATTTATCTTTTCTGGTAATTTTTACTTAAAAATTGCGTATATAACAATATTACTCATAATTATTTTATATTGACCGTTTGTTCAGAGTCTATTTATCACGATTAAAAACGAAATATATAGAAAATGTCTTAGGAGTTACCGAAAATGTCTATGACGTTACCACATAAGTAACTCCATATACCGGTAACTCCAGTGACATTTGACAGAAAAACAAATTTTAAATAAAATACATGCACTACTATTCTATACCTATTGACACCAATCCAAATATACAACTAATACCATTGTGAAATAAAGGAATTAAATGAATAATGCAAGTACTTACGTCGTAATCCCCGTAACCATCGAGCGCTCATGGCAGCCTGGCGGCTTGTCAGCATCGTCAAATGACTTCGCCGCCGCGCCCCCTAGCGCCGGCCATAATGTCAAAGAGTATCGACCGGCATCGGCACATTTGCTACTATTTTTAGAATCGAATTTTATGGTAACTCCGTATACCTTCGAAAATTAAAAAGTATTGTATTTTTTTTTTCTGAACTTATTCAACGTAATGATTTCAACTTACATGAAAATATGCTGTTTGTATATTAAACTATGCCATTAAAAATTATTGAATGAGTATTTTAAGAGATTATTCTGAATTATACAAAAGTCTGTTGATCCTGTTGGTCTTGGACAGCACTATTTAGTATGCGACAAAAAAGTTGTATATGGAGTTACCGTTAAAATACCGATATTTTTATTTTCTTTTACAATTAAAACATCATTGCCTGAATGCCTCGAGATCTAGTAACGCATCCACACAGCAATTTTTATGAAATTAAAATGAATTCTTGGTCATTTGTCCGAAATTTGTCAAGGACAGCAAAGTGTGGGTAGAAAAGTTGATTGACCCATAGATAAAAAACCGGCCAAGTGCGAGTCGGACTTCGCACATTTAGGGTTCCGAACCGACCGCAAAGTTAATGATATGATATGATATGATTTATTTATTTCACAATATACAATGTCACTTAAAATTACCCGTAGTCAATTTTTAGGAATTGAAATTGTGATCGTCAGTTTTTTAATATTATCAAATTACATTAAACTTAGCAATAATTTAGAAGTATATAATGTCAAACAGTTATAAATAAAATAAAATAATGAAGTTGTCAATGGGTTAAAATTAAGATCACCATACAAGGATCGTCATTGATTTTAAAACTATTTTGGTACATAAACATAATCCAGATGTCAAACTAAAACAATTCAAATGTCGTAAAACTAATATACAATATAATAAATTCAGTCAGTAATGTCATAATACTCATTTATTGAATATAATGAATTTTCCAATAAAAAGTTTCTTAGTCGACTCTTAAATTTTTCATTTGACGTTTCTTTTCTTAGTGTTTCGGGTAGGCGCTCGTAAAATGTCGGACCAATGACACGTGGATTTTTAAGTTGGTTTTTTTGGAATAAAACGGAAATTTCAAGGAAAAAATCTAATTTATCAATATATTTAGTATTTATTGGTAAAATATACGTAATAACAAATATTATTACCAAATTTTAAGTTTATAGGTATTTGGGAAGTTAAAAAATTCTTCGGAACAAAATTTGGTAAAAAAAGCTGACTTTGGTGGCTGCTCATTCCTTTCTTTACCAATATTTTTTTTAATTAAGAATATAGTAAGTATTCACTCAATGAGCTCTAAACAACGATACCCCACTCGATAGGGTAGGATTATAAAATTTTTTCGCGCCCCTGTTTAGCTGTATGGGCCCCCCTTAAAAACATTTAAAAATAAGTTTTGACTAGTTGTATGGCCTCGGGCCAACAAGATGCTTATACTGTTTAAATTTGAAGCCTGTAGCTCCAACCGTTTGGCTGTAAAACCTGTGTGACAGACGACGGACGGACGGACGGACGTCTGGGTGTCACCAATAGGGTTCCGTTTTGACCCTTCGGGTACGGAACCCTAAAAATTGAACAAATAAATAAAAGATTTTCCAAACAATTGTTACGGACCATGGAATCTGTGTAACAAAACACTCGTGTTCTTATGAAACGTAAACTGTACACAATGAAAGCCTAGCGAAGATAACATCTCGATGAATGGCAGACATGACACGGCATAACATAACAACATTAGCAACACCTAAGTAAATTAATACGCCAGCTTCGTGAATGTACTGACGATTCGCTCAACTTGCCAACCGATGCCCACGGGACCAGCACAAGTCTGGCCTGTGGTAACACATAGCTATTAAGAATCTTGGAGCCTGATTATACTAGTCATAATCTCAACGAATATTATAAGGTTGTGTGAATAGGTAGGATGAATTAATGACAAATATCAAGATTCGGGAGTGTTCGGCCACCGTCGAGTGCGTTCGGCCCCGCGTTTGCTCGACACAACACAACGACCGCTGATTTATTGGATTGTGCGCGCTATTTCATACGTTACGCAAATTCAATTAATCGAAGGGTTCTATTATCTTACGTTTGATGTGATTGCGTTACGTTTCATTAATTCTTGTGGGTTCGTTCGGTGACTTCCGCAGTAATGTGATTAGTGATTGCGCGCACTCTAAAATATTGATTCAATAACTATAATTAAAGGCTTGCCCCTGTTTCATATTGATAGATATTTATAAATGCCACACCTACAAAGCCTATGACTACATATGTTATAGTTGTTATGTTTTGTGTTGATACATATCTAATTGTTTCTTTTTTTTAAGCGGTACAACGGGAGCCATTACATCAGAAGACATCATCATCATCATCATCAGCCCACTTTCGTCCACTGCTGGACATAGGCCTCTCTCATGGCACGCCACTGAACTCGGTCTTGAGTTTTTTGTTTCCAACCGCTGCCAGCCACTATGCGTATGTCATCGCTTCACCTGGCATCAGAAGACATACTTACCTACAACTCTGGCAAATGTTATTATGGAAACATGGCCGACATAAACACAGCCCCCGATACCGGCCGCGGCGATAAACCGAATAAAGAAGGCTTCGGCAGTAAATTGCAGAGAACAGCCGCGCTATTCACAACCCCTTCGCCTCGCCTCACCCTGTTATCTTGACGCCGGGGTTCGTCATAACAAACCGGAGGTATTTTTGACTACACTGAAAAAATATTTCCCTACAATACTACAAGAACGTGTAGTTGTGAAATATGTAGTTATGGCAACTGAAATCTAGTAGTATTAATCAAAAATAGTATATCGTGTATTATGTGGTTTGTAAATGCTACTGTATGAGTCTAGTTAAACGCAGTTTGGTACTATTTACAATTGCATTGTATAAATAAAGATCCAAGCGTAATAAATACAAAGTGTTTGTGTTATTTATAATATGCATCGTAATACGAACAATTGACACAAAAAGTACTGTTATTTTTACTATGCGCATTGTGATGTGAACGAATCAACTACTTGCGGGGCTGACTAGAACAGTCTGGTTATGTTTACAAAGAGTTTTGTCGTCACATATAACGCAAAACAGTACTGTATATAGAACAAGATTCTGGTTCCCAGTACGAGGTATTTTTTTCAGTGTACAAGATGATCAATAAGCATAAATAGATATGGCGTGATGGTAAAAAAACTACCGTAGGCTATGGAAGCTCCGACTTTTTGTTCTGAGGACGCCAACTTAATTGGAGGTTTATTTGCGCTGAATGTCAATTAAAGTCTCTAAATTTGAGAAAAAGTTAAAATGCCGTCCTATGGCCACCTACTGAGATTGGGAGAGGATCGAGCCGTCAAGAAAGCATACTTGGGGCGACTGAGTGAGCGCCGCCCGGTTGGTCGACCCGGGTATCGCTGGGAAGACAGTGTGGAGACGGATCTGCGGCAGCTTCAGGTCGAAGACTGGCAGGATCGGGAAAGGTGGCGTATTCTCGTTTCGGAGGCCAAACGGAGGTTTACGCCGGCGCCGTAAAAGTAAGTAAGTACTATGGCTGCAGTTTTCTGTATCTTAAGTGGAGCTACTTCCACAGTTGGGTTGCCCCAAGTAACATTCTGCTGTGTCCTACCTCTAAAGGTCTGGCGTAGACCGGTCCGCGTGCGTCGAGGCGAGGCCCAGCATGTAAAATAAAACAGCAGGTGAGGATGTAAATTCTTGCCGGCATATTTATGGAGGCAGTTGCGAAACAACGACGAATGATTGATGAGGCCATATACGGCTTAAACGCTTTGTTCGGAGTGAATTAACATGTTTAATGCGGGTTAACCGGTGCTCAGCGAGGGCATTGCCACGTTGTGTGGACAACATGAGTTGTTGTTTGTTGTTTGACTATGTTGGACACACAGTTTCAGACCGGCACCAACATAAGCACTCACTGGAATACGATACCACGAAAGCGCTCTAATGACTTATGAGACGTTTTCAAAAAAATTGTACATAATAAGGGCTTAATGAAAACAAAATTACGATCGCGTCCTTTGTGTAACGAAATTTAGCCATACAAAATATATGAGTCATCGTTACACAAAGGAATCAATCGTTAAGCTTTGTATTAATTAAAGCCCTTAACAATTTTTTTGAAAACGACTCTTCACGCGTTTGTGTACCTACGCACCTACAAAATGTTTAGCATGAAAACATGATTTGTCAATAAGTAGTGACTAGAATGTATAATTTACCTAACTAACGTCGTCGACTTATAATTATAACTAGCGGCCCGCCCCGGCTTCGCACGGGTACCTAGTCTAGTTTTTTTTACCTAATGTTTGGAAAGATGCGGAATAGAAGACGATGTAGTGACAAAAATTGGAAAAGGTATGCTTCGCTGGTTTGGGCATGTTGAGAGGATGTGTGAAAGCAGATTGACTAAGAAGATTTATGATCAGGAGATGGAAGGAAGGGTCGGAAGGGGGCGACCAAGGCGAGGGTATCTTGATCAGATTTCTGCGATACTGAAAAAAGGCCAGGTCAGAAGCTCCCGCAACCGACGAGCCTGTATGAGGAGATGTATGGATGTGATTGAAGCAAGAGATGTATGTAAGGACCGTAGTACTTGGCGTTCTTTGGTCTCTGCCTACCCCAATGGGATACGGGCGTGAGTATATGTATGTGTGTATGTATGTATGTTTGGATCTAATTACCTATAGTTACTAACCTAGGTACTCTATATATTACTACTAACGACATTTGTATATTTAGTCCCTCATTTAGAATATTAGGTACTCGTAATTATAATTAAGGACAGGCCTTCAGGCCTAATGAGTGGGAGTTTGTTATTAAGTTTATAGTACTTTTATCTCGCGAATGCAGATGAGCCATGACATATATTTAAAATTTATTACACAGATACAAAAATAAAAGTACAATTGGTGGACTTAATGCCGGCATTCTGTAGTTCTGCACCAGTCAACCATCAGGCCAAACAGAAACTACACACTGCACTGCTACACTGGTTATGTGTTGAGCTATACATGCACATTGTCTATATATGTGCGTCAGCGAAGGACCTATGAGTTCACATTGTCTATGTGTTCGTACGAGACACAACTACATCCATGGCCAACCCGCGCTCTTGAGATAAAATTATACCTACAACTCCATATTGAGAAGGAAACAAAAGATAAGATGCGATACAATCGTGTTTCGCGCAGAAATAGTGTTTCTTCTCTGCACTTGTCTTTTAGAGTGAGAAGGGTGTTGCCTTTAGCGGCAGGATTGTGTCAAGTGGACAGCGCCGCGCTCAGGGTCGCGCGAGGGCGTCATGTTGTGGGAGCCAAACAGATTTGTCATGTTTCGTGCTCGCCTTATATTCTATATTCTTAATAAAGTTGAGGACCATGAAGGAGGAGACTGAATCGTATTATTTCCTAAAGGCTGGCAAGATCAGTTGTAAAAGTTATTATGTTCCAGAAAATAAAAGTATTAACGAGCAATTACCTATGATCTATGCCGTGGTTACCTTTCAAGATTGATTGTGATAAATTACTCCGTGTATGAGTATTCTGCAACCTTTGACACTGATGGCGTTTCTACAGTACAGTATTAGTGTTAGAAACAATGAAACCTATTTGTAAAGGCGGTTCGTACCGCGGCCATTACGGTTGTTGGCGACTTGTTGCCGCTGCAATTTCCGCAGCCGCCCCAGGGCTGCCCCCGCTGCCGCTGCGCTGGCTAATGCTGGGAATGTCTTGAATCGGATGATAGTAATCCTACTTTTAGTATCAGTTAGAAGCGCAATCCTACTTTTAGTATCAGTTAGACTCTCCTTCACACGAATAAGAAGAAGATCAGTTAGAAGGCCTTAAAACACGCCTAGTTTTAGGGTTCCGTACCTAATGGAAAAACGGAACTGTTACAGTTTTGCCACGCCGCATTTAATTCTAAAACTACTTATTTGGAGTTTTAAAAGCAGGTCGCATTGTAGACTTTAAATTTTATGAAACGAAATTTCATTTTACACCGCTGGTCTCGAAACGTGATGAAACTTGGAAGCCTAAGGAACATAACGTCTAATGTCTATTCTTTATCATCATTATAAAGCATGTAAACAAACTGTTTTTGGAGACGTTGATCATTATCACAGTTTAATCTAGAATTACACTACATTGTGGGCTTCTTTAAGCATGCTTATAGTGCGTGCCATCCACGAAGGCGCGCCCCTCCACAGCCCAAGCCGTACAACTGCACATAGATTAGTATGAGATTCGCTGTGGAGGGGCGCGTCGTCGTGGATAGCGCGCACTATACAAGCTTATAACAACATGATGGTTATTGTGTAATCCTAGAAAAGGCTCATATATTTAGGCGATTTTCTGTTTATTTAACACGTATTTTGACATTTTATCAATGTTAATAACTAGAACAGGACTTGCGACCTAATGACATACATTTTAAATGTATTTTTTGTGTTTTTCATTATTATTTCATCAAATCTTGATTCTAACATCACTCCAAAAGTCTCCAAATCGACCATTTTCGAGCTAATAACAGTTTTAAAAAAAGGGGGGTAAAATTAAAAAAAAGGTTAATGTTACTATCTAAAACTTTAATAAAATCATCATATCCTTTAATCACTTTAATGGTTTTATCATTACTTTTGTCAAAAAAATTAAAACTTGTAAGGCCTCTTAAAGTTTTCAAGAAGAGTTTGTGTTTGTGTGTGTGTGTGTGTGTGTGTCCTATCATGTAAATGAAGACGTTAACATTTCTTTAAATAAATATTGTGGGGAGGTGACAACCCTATTAGCGAATTTGGGCCCAACGCGGCACGGACCAACGCGGAGCACGTTTTCCGGCACCGGAATGTTTGTGGCAACCCTGACGGTCCGCGTTGTACTTCATTGACAAACATTCTCTGTGACACAGTCCTTAAACATTTTTGCAAAAATTCTAAAGCGTGCGATCGCGTTCGTCAGTTACCTATTACAGTAATTATGTAACATTGGTGAAATAATTAATGGGCAATTAATTTTGTTAAGATAACTAACCCCTTAATTTTAACAAAGGATTGTTAGGACTTATGGATGGAGAAGCGGGGAATTAATAAAGATGGATCGGTTAAAGGTGACTTTACACAATTATGTTTGTAAAACTGGATGTCATAAAAGTGTGGCATTCATAAGCACCTCTCTTAGTAAGATTACCTACTATATTTTGCTTACTATCTTTTTTTGAATACTAGGGTGATGGCACCAGTTACCGGCACTTTAAGGAGGTTGTGTACTTTCATCAATGATAAAAATAATATGGTTGTACTTAGGACAAAAATAACTGAATAAAAACGTTAAATATATCTCTGAGTAACAACATATTAGCTTTTTGTTGACTGAAGAGACACGGATAAATAAAAACATTCTAATAACCAAAAATATAGGCAATCTCCAGTTATCGGCAGCCAGTCTCCAGTGTTCGGCACCCAGTAATCGGCAGTCTCCAGTATTCGGCACCCAGTAATCGGCACTAGTTTAGTGCAAGTATTTTGAATAGGTACTTTTGATTTGATGTATTTTACGGAACAGGATAAAAAGTTATCGTTGAATGAAACGAATAAATAAAGAATCGAACTATAGAAAGTTGCTTAGGGTGTTCTGTTTCTTTATATAACCTAAAAGAAACTTTTAGGTTATAAAATGTATGAAAATGAAAAGTGACAGTGAGAAGTTGAAATGTTCCGAGAGAGATAGCTTGGAAAGGTAGATAAACAGTAAGTATATGCTAGAAAGACTACTTTAAAAAAACAAGCTTCTACGTTCAGTAGTTTTGTTAGGACGTTGATTTTTTAAATTGATAATATTAGATTAGTACTGCAGGTAGAATGAAAATCATGCATTTCTCTCACTATCTGTCCTCGTATTGATATATTGTGAGTCATTGCATCGGGCAAAATCTATGTATCTACGAATAATTTATTAATGGCATATTAAGAATCATTATTATCACCATCTGCCGATTACTGGCGAAAGTGTACTTTCACGGGACCAGTATTCGGCACTATATGTTTTAACAAGAATAAGCTAACATAATTTTTTTCTAATACAACATTATTTGAAGGATATTTATAGCTATACATAACGTAAACAAAAACTCAAACATCTTTCATAGTTATTAAATAATCGACAAATATGTACAGTCACTCTCTTAACTATTTCCTTAAGGATTATTCATTTTCTTCAAAAGCACTGTTTTTCTCATCATTTTCATGTTATAATCTTTAAACAAAACCGCCTGTGTCTATGATATTGTCTTGGATGAGAGTAGAATATACACTGTCTATGGTCCAGTGTTGATTAATTGGAATAATTGTTGGCAGTCCTAATTGTAATCCAACTTGTAAAAAAAATGCCGATTACTGGAGCCTGCCGGTTACTGGTGCCATCACCCTACAACGGTGGCAAACATTACGGTTGCCTGATAGTTAGCAGAGACCGTGGCCTATAGACCGATTTTAGATTTTTGGATTCGTTGTGTTGATAGCTAGGTCTACTTTTCTCCATACAACGTGTCCTCGGGAGATCTCGAAACCGACCCAGATGCGACAACAGACCCGATCAAACACCTACTGAGTAGGCAGGTTAATCTTGTTTTGTATGTATTTTTTGGTGAACAATAAAGAATATTTGTATTGTATTGGAGGTAGGGTCTTCCGTAAGGTGTAAGATAAATACTAGCGATGTGATTCAGCCGTAACCACACACAGACCCATATGGTTTGTGAGCCGTACCTAATGCTAATACAGTAGGAACACATCTTACCGACAGGCCACATACGCTGTATAGTTAGAGTCGTTAGAGGTTGCCGTGCAACATGCCGCACCGTGCCCGCACCGCGCCGCACCCGCGCCGCACGGCAAACAGCGCGAGATGACATTTGCCAACCGCCGCCTGCCCCCGTGCTGTGCTACATGTTTGCTCGCAGGGCCACGAAACCTGCTTACAGTACGTACCCACAATACGGTATTTTTTTATGAAACGAAATATGTCACAATTTTCCATGGTCCAAAAATGTTTAAAATAAAATAAATAGGTTGACGTGGTCTAAGATTTTTCGTGAGCTTTGTTTATTCTCCTAATCCTACTAATATTATAAATGCGAAAGTTACTGTGTTTGTGAGTATGTTTGTTACTCAATCACGCAAAAACGGCTAAGCGGATTATGATAAAATTTGGTATACAACGAGATTTTAGCCTGGATTAACATATTATAGGATACTTTTTATTCCGGGAATCATCCTTTAAAGGGATGGATTACGGAAAAGAAGTTTACGCAGACGAAGTCACGGGCAACAGCTAGTGTTTAATAGGTATATACCTTAGTTAGTTAGTTAGTTATACTGGGCATTTTCCGCAAGTCGACATTCAACGTGCCTATTTTGCGTGAAAAAGCTGCCTCCATGCATGCTCTGTACAATACTACAATGAGGTAAGTACCTTATTGTAATTCTTTCTGCCACTATAATTTTAATAACTAGGTATTTGAAAAAAAAAGTATCGGAAACTTTACAGTCATAGTCGAGCCTTTTAGCATTATTCAAGGCGCAGTCAGCATCAGAAGTAGCTTTTTTTTTTTAATACTACGTCGGTGGCAAACAAGCGTACGGTCCACCTAATGGTAAGCGGACAACGCAGCCTATAGACGCTCGCAACTCCAAAAGAGTCACGTGCGCGTTGCCGACCCCATATAAAATTTGAAGATTTACTGTGTTGACAACAGAAGGGCCAAAAGCTCCCTCGCTCTCAACACAGTGCATCCTCGGGAGCTCTGGCAACCTTGCTCACCTCCAGGAACACAACACTACATACTGGCTACGCAATAACGAGGTCTAAAACCTAAGGGAAAGATCTTTTGACCTCTTCATGGCAAACAAGCGTGCGTTCCACCGGATGATAAGCGGCCAACGCAGCCTTATAGACGCCCGCACCTTTAAAGAAGTCAAGTGCGTGTTGCCGACCCTTAATAAAATTTGAGCATTCACTGTGTTGACGGCAAAAAAGACACATTAAGGTCTGTCGCTCCCAACACAGTGCATCCTCGGGAGCTCTGGCAATCTTGCTCACCTCCAGGAACACAACACTACTGTTTACCTGTACGAGTACGTTGTAAAACTCGACTTAGAGCACTGACTGTGAGGTAGATTTTTGCTTGCGTTAATTTGACAGCACTTGGCCTTACAGTTTTGTACGAACTGTAACTGTGCCTAGAATTATTCTAAATCGGTAAAATACGTACTTACTAGCCTCGCGCAAGTCGCGCACTTCCTGGCCCCACCACATAACCTAATATTAAACCAGCCCGCATACCAAAGCCCACCGGAAACAAGTTCCATCTACCACTGGTCTTCTTCGAACACCTTGACATTAACACCATGGCACAAGGGTCAATTTGCCGCGGCACAACGATAACAGCGTACTCAAAATAAGATCCTTATTTGAATAGAATTGAGCACATAATCGCGTGGCATTGTGATGTTTGCCGAAGTCTGTTTTCCGCACATTTTCAGCACACTTTCCGTTTAGGTCGCGCTTTAACTCACTTTTAGATTATCCGATAACGGGATGGGACTTACCTGGAAAAAAGAAAAAAAGAAAATTAGTATTGCGAATAGCAGAGATTCCGATGAAAATTTAGAATATTTAGTAATCCTAATACTAATATTATAAAAGGGGAAGTTGCCTACTAAATCACACAAAAACCGCTGCACGGATTATGACAAAACATGTAATACCACGAGTTAATAGCCTAGATTAACATATAGGATACTTTTTATTCCGAAAAACATCTTTCGAATGGAGAAACAGGGAGTGGAAGTTTACGCGAAGGAAGTCGCGGGTAAAAGCTAAGTATTGGAATACACTTTGGTAATTTCCGCTGACATCTGACGTCAGCATACTATATGTAGGCAACCACAGCGCTCGCACATTGTAACAATGTCTCGAAAAAGGTAACCAACACTACAGATCGTTTTTAGGGTTCCGTACCAAAAAGGTAAAAAAGGAACCCTATTGGTTTCACTTTGTCTGTCTGTCTGTCTGTCTGTCTGTCTGTCTGTCTGTCTGTCTGTCACATCGCTAAATATCTCAGGAACTACTTATCCTATCGATTTGAAATTTGGAATAGTTATAAACAAGGGTAACCCAGATACATAGAAGATGGTTTTTTAAATTATTTTATTTTATTTTCTGTGAATAATGACAGATAAAAGGGGGTTCAAAATTTTAAAGTCTGGCAACTATGTCAAGTGGGGTATCATATGAAAGGGCTTGACTTGTACATTCCAAAACAATTTTTAGTTTTTTTTTTCGTTGGGGAAATTTCGATTTACGAGGGAAAATGTAAAAAAAAATACCATTCCCCCCCCCTTATCTCCGAAGTTTACGAAGAAAAAAATTTGAAATTATTACACAACATTAATATGCATGTATATTTTACAGGAAAATTATAGCCATAGCTCTATCTAGTTTTTCTTTTTTTTAATCATCAAAAAACTCTTCTATACTAAGTTTGTAATTTAATCACCTTTGTATATATTTTTGTTTTATATTTAAATTTACAAAATTACGTTGAAAATACCTTCTTTCAAATAAAAAAACAATTATTGAAATCGGTTGATGTGATAAAGAATTATCCTTGAAAAACCAACATACGTACTAAGTTATTCAGTCGCGCAAATTAGTAACACAATGCGCCGATAGATGGTGCTGTCATGTTTTTTTATTTTTTTAAGATTGTTCCTGAATTAATGGGGTCGGGACGGGTACACAACTACATATACAAGAACTGTGTACGGAACCCTCGGTGCGCGAGTCGGACTCGCACTTGACCGGTTTTTTTTTATACTACGTCGGAGGCAAACAAGCTGACAGCCCACCTGATGGTAAGTTTCTTTTTATTATAAAAACCTTTTGGTTTCGTAAATCTTCCGGCCGGATAATTGTTTTGGCAAATCGACACCGATCCGCCGGCGGCCGTATTAGGTATCGACTACCATTTTCTTTTGTTTGTGCGTCACACAACGTAACATTCTGTCTACTAGGTTAGCATCCCAATCTATAAGATTATCTAGCTGAAAAAAAATATATTTTTTTAATACTACAACGGACAATTATACACCGTAACATATGGACGCTCGCAGCTCCAGAGGAGTTACAAGCGCTTATTTAATTTTATGGCAAACTTGCGAGTACCAGAGTGTGACATCTTACATACACAAAAAAGATTTTTTTTTCATGTCAAAATTATTTTTTACCTTTAATTTTCCCTGGTATTAGCGCATAATCAAATGAAAAGTGCAATACAGTATAATTTAGTTAATTTATTACCTACTTAAATACAATAATTTCAGAAAGGGAAGCTTGGTATTCATCTATAATATACCTATCTATAATATATGTAGGTCGAAATATGAGGACATAAAAACCTACTCCATATAGTCTCGTGACCAGCCACTTTGTATGAAAGTTGATTTCTAATTTTATTATTTCGGCCCATGGTTTCCTGGGGAAAGTTGTTCAGTTTCATGGGCCTGATTATCTACCTGATTCTTGCTCATGACCCGGAAATCATCCTCTATTATTCATGTCAACAAGATGACAACATCTAAAATACAAACAATAGTACTTCCTTTTATTTTTGAAACACAAATATCCTGGGACATAAGTAATCATAACTTGGCGACAATACACTTTGCTGAACGAGAAACTTTCCCGCAGACTATTCGAGTCGTTGGAATTGAAAATGAAAAGTGCTTGGAGAGCACCTGTTGCGCTCGCAAACTCCCGCCGAATAATTATTTCAATACTTTCAAGCTATGTAACTCCAAAATATGTATAGTATATACTATTGTTATTCCCAAGATGTAATTGCTAAAACATATCCACGTTTCTAGAAAGGGTTCCCACCGTTCCCACTGTTTCTATCCCAGCTCGATCTGTAAGTATATTTGTTCCATCGCTCGGAGTGCCTCGGCTCGGCGTTGGATGCATCAGGAGGCAATTACATCGACTGGGGCCGTATTCCCGTTATGATTATAGCTCGTGACTTATACTAGGTATATATTAGGCTAAGGGAACAAATATAAGGCACACCAAAATAAATATTTGAATCAGCGATTTTTTTTCCCCTAAAAATATATTACTAAACACCAAATGGAGACTACCGATCACTAAATAAATAATAGATCACCAAATGTGGTAAAAAAGTGCAAAATGAGTAAATGCACACCAAATTTGGTAAACGATCATCAAATGAGTAAATTGTGGTGACCAAATGTGGTGATCGGTCCCTAAATATGAGCAATCGCGAAAGCCGAAGACAATAATATACTTTTAGAAATACCAAATTTAAAAATTATTGGTCGCTTAGCCACCTACAAAAACAGCCTTTTTTTCAGACCGCGTGAAAAATTCGCAAATTAATGTTTTCTTTATACAATATTATAACATGCAAGCGGAGCTGAGAAGACAGCTAGTTATACTTATCTATACTTATAGTTAGTCAAAGACTTTTGATGTTGCAGTAACCTGCGAAGTAAACTGTAAATTAACGACATGAAACCGCATCACTCGCCAGTAGTGGCGCCGGTAACAGCTCGAGTTACTGCCTCGTCACTTGCCCGTAATGAAATAATAAACATAGTGCCCCAGCCGCAATGATGGGACTCGCCTGTAGCTGCCTTCACACAGTGAGCGTGAGTAAATGGGAATTTACTTTAGAGATGCAGTCATATTATGTACATTTTTTGAGCGCTCGTTACAAACACACAAAAAATGAAATTGAAAATAAATAAATAAATATTTACTTACTCTACGTTGGCTTCTTTATTCAAAGAGTATCTTGGCCTTCGACATGAAAGAGAACTCCACTTTCCCTAATCTACGCTACCTCTCGCCAGTACAATCAGAGGTTAGTCTAGTCTTTGAGGGCTTTATCATTCCAGCGGTATCTGGGACGACCAAACAAAACGTCTCCATCGGGATGACCCATATACATTTTCTTTCCAGACCCAGGGAAGTCCCATTGTTGAATATATACAATTTCTAAACGGGTTGCGAAATACTTTTCTAAGATAGACGCCTTGTCATGTAGGTACTACTGCAGTGTTTAACCTGCGATAGTTTGCTAATAGCTACAGATGTGGGTTTTTATGAAATAAATCAGCGTCATTGCTGTCAAACTTTAGCAAAACACACCCGCTCAATGTGACGATGTCTTTACTAAGGCATTAATTTATATTTTGAATTTAAATTTCTATTTGAATGAATGTCCCACCTGTCTTAAATAACGACACAAACCTTGGAGCATGCAAATTGAGTCGTCCGTCCTGACAAACAACATTAAAACAAATCAATGCGGGATTAAAATTGGATTATGCCCCGAAATGATGTAGCAAAACAACCGCTGAATCAGGGCAGACGTGTCGCCCATTCCAACCGGGAAATCTTCCGGAAGGCGGCCATCTTTAATTCAATATGGTGGATCGGAAAACGTCTCGTGCGCAATTATACTTACAAGGTTATAGTCATCACGTGTCGTATCGTCGGGAGGCTGGCAAATTGAAATACAGCTTTTATTTTTAGGTAAGTGAGACGGGGAATTTCTCGTTACACGCGGACGTGACGTGACGTGACGTGAAGTGCGGGTCTCGACTCGACGTGAGAGGAAAGGTGTACTGTACGGCAATTTGAGAAGATATTCTATTTTTTAAGATATTTCTGGTTGCCAAGGCGCTAGCTAGCTAAGTTATCCTAGATTCATTCATGATGCCTCATTAATTTTGACACATGATTTGAAGAGCGCCTGGGATGCGAGGGAGCTCGGAGGCGAGGCACGAGTGGTCGTGACTGTAAGCCAATCGGAACAGACATATTTGCGTCTGATTTAATGGCACGTTAAGTGAGAGTCCGTATCATTGGCGACCTCGTTTATGCATACAAAAAGGAAGTAATATTCTGGTGTTCTGTTTTCTCGGATTGTAATCGGCCAGCGCGTCCTCTGCGGAAACCAAATGAATCAAGCCTTCGTTCACGTCCTTATCTGAGCTGGCTGTAAAGTCCGCGGAACCTCCCGGTTCGTCGCTATCTCGCCGCTCAACTGCTCATTAACGCTCGTCCGTTATAAGGTCCTCCTTTTGGGGCATTACGAGTAGGAGGAGCGTGGAACATTGTTAAAAGTTTTGACTTCTGGTGATTCTTAAACAATTTGCGCGTGAAGTGTCGCCTTCGTTTATTGTTGTAGAACTTGACACGGAAGTGTATCATCATGGGCCCATTCGTACCTTTAGAAAATAATCAAGTGTCAGGATTTATGCTTACTTACCTCATATAAACATATGATGAGTTAGCCGATAAGCCAAAGAGCTTAGAAAAGGTATTATGTATTAGCGTTCGCAAAATATTTCCAAAACTCAGAAATTTCTTGGAACAAGATTGTCTCAAAATTCTATCAGTAAGAAGCGATTAGATTAGCATAATACGTATCATGTATAACAATATATCAATATCTCGCAGTCTTTGATCTTTTGGCGCCCAATGGAAGAAGGTAGCAAGCACCCTCTGGTTCCACAAGTCCGTGTAGCGTAGGTATCTCTGTCTCTTCGAGGCGGTTGGCGCGCCGCCAGGCTGCTCGCGAACTCACGAGTTTGCATAATCTGACGCACGCAATTGAGTTATTTATTAGCATTTCATGGTGCTCCTGTGGATAAGTTTTTTACTCGCGAGATTTCGAGTTAGCACGAGACAGAAACATTACTGTGAGCTTCTAAATCATGGTTACACTTGAAAATTACAGTCTTAATATTGGATATAATTTATAGTCAGCAGCTAGTATATTTAAGTATTCGTCGCATTTCTTCTGTTTTTGGGGTAGGGGGATTGCTGTCACTCAGCACGCGTCCGTCCGTTCGTCGTCTGTCACACAGGTTTTACAGCCAAACGGTTAGAGCTACAGTCTTTAAATTTTCAGAGTAGGATCTTGCTGACCCAAAGCCAATCAAATTCATCAAAACTTATTTTAAATATTTTTAGGGAAGGTTCCCATAGGCGCGAATAAAAAAAATCTCTCCTCGCGAAGATGCGCTGTGTCGACAGTTAGTGAGCTACATTTATCTTTAGTCCTCGAAGGATTAGTGAATCGTCAGGGCTCAGGAGCGTCCATAGGCTTGCCATCTGGCAGTTCGTCTGCTTGTTTACCACCGTCGTAGTATTAAAAACAAATGGCATTGGCGACACGTACGTACATTTGTTACCTAGCTGTCAAGCAAGTGAGGCGAGAAATATATGAAAACTTAGCTGCGCAGAAATATATGAAAACTTAGGACTTATCTGTGCATATTCACCCTAAATTGCCTGTCTGATAAGTAGTAAATATCAGATGAAACCGAATCGGAATTGGCGCCGCGGACCGCCATAGTCGCAGGCGTTGACGCATTAGTGCCCATCTCACCGATTAATTAGCTTTTCATTGAGCGAGTATAATTGAATAGGCAAATTCTCACTGAACAGTTTCGATTCGATTTGCCAGCAAATTGTAGGTATAGTGTACCTACTTGGTTTGTGTCTCTCATGATTAAGCAGCCGTCCATTTAAAACAAATGCAATATTTAGACACAGAAAAATAAATTGGAACTTTTGAATATGCATAAACATTTTTTAAACAATGGCAGTCTCCTTAAAATGAACGCCCGAAGGAAACTACACTTCGCTACCCTATTGTTTGGGATTGTAACGAGTAGGCAACCTTCTTACCTGTACAATAGGCTAACATTTTCCCGCAAACATATCAGACAAGCCCCCCGCCTCATCTGCCCGAGACATAGGTCGGCTAGCTTCCGTGGCAGTTTCAGATATGCTGCCACGCGCTGTTGGAACAACCTTCCACCACCAATAAGAAACGCGAATTCACCGGACACTTTTAAAATAAAACTAACACTCCATCTGCTAAAGGAACAAATGTCTTCTGTCTAGCCGACGCGACGATGTGATTGTTTGTATTCACTTTATTTATTATATATTCATTATTTACTTATTTTATCCTATCCTAAATCTATATTTCGCAAAATATCATTACACTGCACATTTCTGCTATATCTCTCTCTTCTCTTAGGTTAATTAGCTATAAGCATATTATTTTGTAAATGGATCCACTGAAAATCAGCGTCGTGGCACCTCATGCTCCGACACAATGCTGAGTGGACTCCTTTTTGAGACCATCTTCAAATGTGTATTTCCTGGATTTAAGCTAACATGTATTCTATGTTGTGGTTTCAAATAAATAAGTCATTCATTCATTCATTCATTCATAAATAATAAGCCAAAATCCCAGCTGTTGACTTGCACGGCTAAAACAAAGTTGCGTGAGAACTGTCTCGCTCGCGAGATACACTATTAACAGAGTAGAGGTTAAAGCCGCTAGTTGATTAAGTAACACGTCAAACTTACACCTGTCATTTTTAGATCGTTACCTTACGCAAGTTTGAAAACGATACGTATTACGCCTACTTTTCTCTCGTGCTGCGGTTTGTGTTAACGGGTTACGGGCTCACGCGCGCGTCGTCGGCGCTCAAAGCAATCAACACGAGCTTCGTGCGGGAGTCACGCTTCGGTTCTGTATACCTAGTCCGTAAGCTACACGACCGCAGGCATTATGCTATTCTCAACCCGGCGACTTTCTTTATCCGGAACAACAGGCTCAGCCCGTGATACCTCTAAACTCCCGTCACGTGCGTCTAGGAACTCGCAGAACACATTCAAAACAAAGAGGTGCGTTTAATTTTTCAGCAGTCACCAGATTTAAATAATGTTCCGTCGGACGTACGGAAAAACTGCTCGTAAGCATTACAATAGCATAGAACTTATGTCACTGGCATAAGATTGAACTTTACGAGGCCCTTGTGAGGAGTTCTCACTGTACGTAAGAGGTCGGGTAAACCTCGGCGCCGTGCCCTCATGCAAGCATAATGCGGAGCCACTTACACCTCGCTCACACCAGCGAGTTTTAACGCAATTAAAAACGAGACATACAATTTTGCTAGAGTGACATATGCATATTTATCTCATTAATGAAATGAGAAACGTAATGGTAATAACGCGCTGTAAGAACGGGAACCAAAAATAACAATCCGCTTAAATTATTAATAAAACACAGCTTATTTTATAAACGAACGCACTGTCATTCTAAAGACGGTCCGTGTTAATGACACCTTTACTTCCTGATTTGTCGGTGTGGAGGCGGTACGATATGAGAAAACTGTCAAATGTCAGTGTCAACTGTCAGTCAACTCAGTACTACTTTTTACTGTGCCCTTACATTTAAATGAGCGCTTCCTGACTGGCGCGGGATGCGCGGTAGCGGGACGATGCGAAGGCAGTACTGGCCCGCTTCTGCGCATAATATTACTACTGCGCAAATGTAATACTGACAGTATTCTGTCAGAGTGGGAATCTTTGCGACGTCAGTAAGCTTACGTCACAGAAGAAAATATCACATGTCGATCCCGCCCCGCCAAGTCAGGAAGTCGCCTTACTAAGTACAAAAAGAATTTTAACACATTTACAAAGGACATTTAGAACGTGTTTGTCGATGAAGTTTTAATAACCACCCATTTTTATTTTCCCTTTAGTATACAATTTCCAACCCACGCAGACCATCCGACAAAAAGTATATTTTATTATCGTGCAACCTGCCCCATGTAGGCTTGTCCTAAACTAGTTTTGTTTGGTGAAATCGTTTCCAATTCCAGAGGTATTGTTGGAAACAGTCGTAGAACTTTAAGTGGCACGAATAAATTTGTCCTGAGTAGGTACTTATTCGCAACGATATTCACTTATCGATAAATTTTACTGTTTTATGACATGCGTGTAATGGGTAATTATATAAATAATATATGCAAATTGCATATTATAACAGTATAAACTGTTTTATTGTAAAAATACGTTAATAATAAAATTTCAGTAATTACATTTTACAGTCTACTTACAGGTTACTTTTTGAACTCAATATTTACCATGAAACGTAACTTCGACATAAGTAAGTATTTAAAACAATTATCGATAAAATTGACATTGCAAGGAAGTCCCTACGTTAAAGCCATTTTTGCCACGAAAACTTCTCTGTCTGGTTAGGAAAGTTCGCGCAGAACTCGGCCCATCAGCCGGCATCACGTAGGTATGCGAGACGCGTCGCGCTGCGCTCTCGGTCAACACGCACGAGCACGACCACAGTAGGAACAGTAGACTATCTCGGACTATTCAGAATACGGTCACCAACTCCAAAGTTTAATAATATATTTTATCTACACCCATATAGTAAATCCTCTTTTATAAGTTCAAATACCGTAGATAAGACCCCGCTTTATAATATACTGTGCGGCTGTTGCGTGCGTCCCCTATTAGATCACGAAATATAACACTTTAACGAGATCACGTACAAAATTAAGACACAGCTGCGGGCTGGCTGCGGAGGCGCGGGCCGGCCTGTCGACGCAAACATGGCGCACGCCGGCGAGAAGTGCCCACACGAAACACATGAAAGAGGATTTAATATATGGATGTAGATAAAGTAGTGTATGCAACTGTACATAATTAGGCATTAAAACACTCGTGTGACCTTATTATGAAACTCGCCTTCGGCTCGTTTCATAAAACACACTCGTGTTTTAATGCCCCTCATTATGTACCAGTTGCATAAACTACTATTTTAATATCTCACCCCGCTTCCCTGCAAAATAGAAGAAGAAAAACATTTATTTATGACGAAACAAACAAAAAAAAGTTACAAAAAACAATCATTACAAAAAAACGTCACAAAAAGGTCTCGCCTCAGCATAAATAGATCAAAGTGTAGCACGCTCTAAAACAAATGTATTTTACACTTTTAATGTATGTAACTCTATGTTTGTTCGGGTGGAATCTTGCAACTCAATTCTGAAGCAGATATCTTCAACCGATTGAGCTGAAATTTTGTATACACGTTTAGTTTGGATGACCACTGGATGACAATGCAACATTATGGTACCATTGAGCTGATCTGATGATGGAGACAGAAGGTGGCCACAGCTTCTCCTAAACTACACAAGATATACTCGTGTTCGGGCTCATTGGAACCGCCTTTCAAGTACAGTCCTCAATAAAAGCTTGTATCAAAAATGATTTTTTGACAGACACTTTTTTATTATTTCATCAATCAACTTTCAATTGAAGCTCTTTACGTCTTTTGAGACACTTGTTTGGTTTATTTAGATTTGTAACTTTATAGATAATTTAAAGATTATCTTGTTATTACTTAAGGATGATTTACGCTAGACCGTTCCGTGTCCGGGCCGTATTCTAGCACAAGAAATCGACGGCCGTCACGCGTCTTGTATTAGAAAACGGGCCGGCCCGGACTCGAAACGGTCTACTGTGAATCATCCTTTATACGTATTTTTGTAAGAAGGTAGAAGGCCGTTTTTTTAACGATTTATTACATAAAGCCAATGCTATTGAATATAGTTTAATGGCTATCGATTTTTTTATTTGGTAAGCTTAAAACTTTCTTGCTAGCGCGTACGTGCGGCATGTGTGTAGAACTACTCATAATGCTCTGTCGGCAGGCGTGAAGAGCGCTAGTTAGCGAAATCTCCGCGTAACTCCTAGTGGATTTCTTGTTGTTTGCGGGTAATTCCTCTCCGACGTGACCGTGGACTGGCGACGTTCTGTAATTATTTCACCGGGGACAACTTTTCTCTATGTGTCGAGCCGTAGAGGTGTAAGGAAAAAGGGTGTATTCCCCAAATGTAGGGAGAAATGGTGTATTCCATTTCGTTTTAGCTTAATTACATGACAGCGTTTTAAGCCTATATTTAAGGAAACATTTTATTACAACACTAGGTACATACTAAGATCTCACTAGGAGGAACACACCCCTTCACATTGTAATGTAGATTTTTTTGAATACACGCTCTTCCGTAATTGGAAGTATTTCTAGTAGTTCTAGAGGAAAAATTAAATAAAGTCATAGCCTCATAGGTCATAGGGGAATCCCTATTGGCTTTATTACTTTTTCCATGAACTTACCTGGATAAAGATTTGTTTAGCATGTTGGATAATACTTTACGCACATTGCGACTCTTTGCGTAGGCAGTTTGTTTAGGCGACATAATTTTGTTGGATTTTGTGGGCTTAACGAGGTGCAGATTTGTTTACTCGCTTCCAGTAACCTGCGCCAGAACCTTTCAATTGAAATCCTATCGTTACCTGGTATTAGTAAATAGAAATAGAAGTTCTGTGTCAACCGGGGGCCTATTGCATAATAAATTACAACTAATATTACAAGCGGAAGTCTCTTTCGAATGAAAGGGATTGAAAGGAGACTACCACTTGTAATACTAGTTGTAATTTATTATGCAATAGGCCCCAGAATATAAAGCACAGTAGTTATTTACATGTATATAATACTTATCACAAATATCCGAATACTATGACCCACTAACTCTATTGACTTATAAATTAACGCCGGTTTTTTCAAGCTCCAGCAGAGAAGTTAAAGATGAACTTAGATTGTTGCAACTCAATAGCTTAACGATGAAAAAAACGAGATTATTGCGAGTTCGCATTCCAATATACTTTATAGAAGGCAATATGAGCTGGCGTTAATCGCGCACCCACAGTTGTTTTTTCATATAACAAACATATTAAATTGATGTTCCCAAGTGCAAAACATCGCGCCAAAACGATTAAATTGATTTACTAAAAGCTGGCAGCCATATGCACTCCGCGACACGCCGTCTCGCGCGTGTTTTCGCGCCAGGCGTGACGCCACGCCGGCCGCCACGCCAGAACGCCACGCTCGCCCGGAAGGATGCGCCAGCGGAAAATAAATTATCACAACCTCTTTTCAACTTGCCATTGTTCCAATTTAAACTTTATTCATATAAGAAGACGATTATTTTCAGCTGCACTGGTGCTTGAGAAAGTGAAGCGCTGTGGAAACGCACGTCGCGACAGCTGCTCGGGGCAAGGACAGGTGCGCGTTTCGCTCGGAAAATCCAAATTCTGAGTTTTCCGTTACGATCACTACTGAATGATGATACATGAGAACGTTTTACGTAGAATTATATTCAGCTTGATATATAGTTTTCAGTGAATTAAAATTGAGAAAGTGTATTAAAGTTGTTGATGAAGGTTTTGAACATAGTATAAAAGCGAATTGAACATTTGAACTGACCTTTCATCTTATCGAAAAAAATGCGAGAAATTATTTAAAACCAGGAAGTATTTCAAACTAACTAACTAACTAACTGGGCTGGCACGACGACCCAAAATGAGTCTTGGCCTCCGACACAAGAGCACGCCACTTTGCTTTGCTTTGCTTTGCTTTGAAGTATTTCAAAACGATTTATAATTCATTCGTATGATTTGGGGCTTTAAATAATAACATTTAGTCAATTTATTTGGATATTTAGTCATATTTTAAGTATTTCTATGTATTTAACATGATTGTTTTGAACACGAAAATTAACTTAAAAGCATTTTACAAATATAATTCATCGCGCATTTTTGGCCCAAATTAAATTTTCTAACGATGCACGACGACCACAAGTTTATAAGCACAAATTCCCGCAGTGCACTTACTGCTTCCATTCAGTGACTACAGCTTATAAAAACCGGCCAAGTGCGAGTCAGACTTCGCACATTTGTGGTTCCGAACCAACTGCAAAATTAAGTTGGTTTATTTTCGCGCCCCCTTTAGCTAAATAGGATACTGTGAAAATTGTAAGACTGTAGCTCCAACCATTTGCTGTAAACCTGTGTGACAGATGAGGGACAGACGGACACTTGAGTGACAGCAATTAGGGTTCCGTTTTGACCCTTCGGGTACGGAACCCTTAAAAATGACCGCGGTAGATGACTACTTCAAAATAAATTATTTTTAACCATTAGGCTGCGTTTCCACCAGAGATGTGCGAGTATGCGTTTGACACATCGCAACGCGCCGAGCGAGGTGTCAAATATATGAAAACACATCCTCGCACATCTCTGGTGGAAACGCATCCATATGTTCCCTTATAAATAATAGGTAGTCCTAAAATGTTGCATGGAAATATCGGCAGGAATTGTGCCCGGCAATTAGATGACGGTAAGTAGATGAGAGGTGGCACAGAATCACGAGCTCTACTAACCTACCTTAACGAAAACTATTCAGACAATAACTAATAATCGACAAAGTATGTAATTAAAATCAACCCTTTCTACAGATAAAAAAAGGACTTCAAAGTTGTAATTAAAACAATCAAGCAAGTTACAACGATGTGTGTCACATTTGTAACAAATCTACGCGACGGGAACGCGTGAGTTACGCACGAATCGTTATCACGTGTAAATTACGCGCACACGAGTTGTTCTCAATAATATAGAAAATATTACTAAGCCCGGAGTAGCACTAAGTGAAGAACTGAATAAACAGAATTAGAGGGAATTGGTTAAGTGCTTGATTCCGATTTACTGGCAATTAAGGCACACGTGTTGTTGTGCTCCGTAAGTGGTAGTTACCGCCCGCCTACGACAAATCACTGCTGTCTAGCTCTTGGAAGCTGGGCAGAGGCCAGTGATTTGTGGCAGTCGCGTAAAGAATCGTTTTCAATGACGTAGCTCCAGTATGATCAATTTGGACTAAAGATGTGCTAACGCTAACGGACAAGGGTCGCAACTAGAGCGTCGACGGGGCCCGACGGAATACGCACGTATTTTTTTTTAATTTGTACAATCAAAACCAAACAGGCGCTGCTTAGGAGTGTTTATCTATATAGCAGTTACCGTCAAATACCTTCAAGGTGCCCAAAATGTACCCACGATACACTGCACTCTATGTAACGCTCTAACAATAGAGTCGTGTGTAGAGAGCAACTTTTTCGCTCCCATACATCCAGATATGTCGAGATGTGATGGCGACTCACGCCGGCACAAACCGTGGTGTAGAAGAACACAAAGAAACACAGAATCGGCACCGAAAGGTCTATCCTCAGCATAATGCCGACTCAGGGAGCCGGCGCTGGTCTTCCGGCGAGACCTAGGTGAGTAGTATGACTGTGTTCATAGGTAGTACTTCGACTAAAATTAAACGTGACCTATAACATGACACCGCTGGCTTGTGACGTCGGGGCGTCACAAGTATGTCAAATTTTGTACAGTCAGCATCAAAAGTAGCGACACATATGAAGGCGTCAAAAGTCTTTATTACAAAGGAATAAGAACTTTTGACATCTTCATATGTCAAGCTACTTTTGATACTGACTGTACGAGTGTACGCAGCGCAACCTCATGTTGTTAATCCAGAAACAAAGCCCAAGTAAGAAAGCGCCTCTTCAGACTACGAGACCCGGCGCGGCGAAGGCGGCGGCTGACGGAGCGCGCCAGCCAAAGTTCAATAAAATATGACAATATGGCGCCGAAACAAAATTTTTTCCCATACATTTTATCCACTGAGTTACGAAAATCCCATATATGTTTTGTCACTCAATGTAAAAAAATTGTGGGACACTGTAGGAAATCGTGCACATATTGTTCAGAATCAGGAGCTCTTCCAACCTACCAATTTTCATGCAATTCTAAAAGAAGAAAAAAAACTACAACGCCAAAAAAATTGGCCCAAATAATGTTTATTGGGAAAGTTGTCAAGTTTATATGGACTGTGTACGGTCTGTACAAAGGATTGCATTCCACGCGTCAGCGTTTTTACTTTACTTAGCATTAATTTCTATCCTTCAGTACATGTCCGACCGCCGCGGAGTGTATTCGCACTAAGGCCACATTGTATCATTTTATTACGTTATCATTAAATCATAATTACGGTGGAAAACTGGAGTGTTATCAATTATCAACTATCATCTCAAGAGTGTACGAGAATGTCCCGTACATCTTAATGGTCCTTCGAACCTTTTTGGATCTTAATGGTCCTTCGAACCTTTTTGGATCTTAATGGTCCTTCGAACCTTTTTGGATCTTAATGGTCCTTCGAACATTTTTGGATCAGTGCACAGTGGAATTAAAATCTGGGACACGCCACGTGACGACGCAACGTGACCAGTGCTGTGACACCATCATCGACGTGTAACTTCAACACGAGATCATCAATATCAGCAGCGACTATCAAGATCAATCAATATATCAAGAATATCAATATCAAAAGCAAAGAAGTTATCAATTAGTAGTGGCTAGTTTTGTGTGAGAGTGGTTTTCGGTGCGATAGCGAATCGGTTAAGGCGGCTTCCCACAAGCGGGTCTCACCGTCTGATTGAGAAGGCGCACATATCCACGGAGATCACTTGAGCATGAATTAGCAATTATCATATCAACACTGCATAAATTATCATATCAACTTTTATCAATATGCCAAATATCGAAGACTTACTGAATAATCAAAGTCAACTTGCCATTGCTATCAAAAAACTTTCGATAAATTTCAAAAAAGATGGAGCAGAACGTAGAACTCCACAACATATCAAACGACGATTGGAAACTCTGGAACAATATTGGAGGGAGTTCCAGATGAATCATATCACCCTTAGCGAGTCTGAAACACAGGACTACGTGTATTTTGCCGAAAACCACTTCGAGCAAGTATCAGCTCTTTGCAGCGAAACTCGCAAGCTTTTGCAGCAAGCTCTGGGGACATTTCCAGAAGCGAAACCCATTATCAAGCCTGCTACTTCTCAGTTCAACTTGAACATGGACTGGAGTCAGCAAAAAGAAGACCTGCAGCCGTCACCTAAAGAAGTTGCCCCTACGACCAGCGATCAAAAGCGACAACAATCTTCCTCGGCGGCATCAACATCAAAATCTAATCCTGAACTGATTGAACGAGGCAATCAAAGTAAGTTGGAAGAAATGTACCGGAAACAGCAAAGCAACTTTAAGGCTTTCCAACGCGCTATCAATAACACTAAATTAGAATTACTTACCGAACGGTGGGAATTCGAAGATGCTCTAAGAACGGTGCAGACTAGGTGGTCAGCAGTCGACTCTCTTCATTGGGAGATAGACAGTGAGCAAATAAAAGAAAAACCAGAATATGAAAACACATACAATTTATGTGAACAGAAATATAATGAAATCAAGAAATGTATCAATACCAAAATGTGGGATTCTTCGCATCGGGAAAAATCGACCCCTGCCATAGAGATACCCATCTTTAATGGTAATTATCACCAATGGACGTCGTTTAATGATTTGTTCACAGAAACGATTCACAAAAACAACACAATATCAAACGCGCAAAAAATGCAATTCTTAAAAAGCAAGGTCAAGGGCGAGGCAGAAAAACTTATACAGCATTTAAAAATCAGTACTGAAAATTATCAAGTATGCTGGGAAATTTTGAATCACCGCTACAACAACAAGAAATTAATATTTAGTTCCCACATCAATATCCTCCTCGGACTACCTATCATGCAGCAACAATCGGCTGTATCAATAAAGAGACTGCACGACAACACAAAGGAGTGTCTCCACGCAATACAAAATTTGGGCGTCGATATCTCTACCTGGGACCCGCTTATTGTGCATTTACTAGCACAGAAATTGGACGCAGACTCTCATAATGACTACATTGAAAACTTAGCGGACCCGAGGGAGCTACCCACCCTGGCTGAATTTTTGTCATTTTTGGAAATGAAGTTTACAGCCCTGGAATCATCTCGTCGAAAGCAAGAATCATCTAAACCGACTCAACACATTAACTACGAAAGAAGATTTAATGCTATCAAGCCTTCGTCATATCAAAATCCTCGCTCTGACAACTATATCAAGGAAAATCGTTTTTATCAATCAACGTCCAACAAGAATTATTATCAAGGATCGTCAGCAAAAAATTATCATGCCTTCGCAACTAACACAGTAAAGTGTCCATGTTGCAATTATAATCACGATTTATTTCGCTGCACGAAGTTTCTAGGTATGACACCTGAGACAAAACTTGCAACATTATCCACACGGGAAATATGTACAAACTGCTTGTACAAACATTACGGCAATCCATGTTTATCGGAAAAACGTTGCAAGCAATGCAACGGCGAACATAATACGATACTCCACGAGGCTTTTGTCGGCAAGAAGAAAACTGCCGCCAAAGAATCAAATACATCAAAGAACGCGGGACACGTGGCCCAAGAAGAAGAAATAGAAACCTTATTATCAACAGCCCTAATCAAGGTCCAGTCCAAAGATGGATCCTATATCAAATTAAGAGCCTTAATTGACCAAGGGGCTCAAATCTCTCTTTGTACCGAAAATGCTGCTCAACTACTAGGCCTAACGCGTCACAAATACAACGGCGCGATCTTTGGAATCGGAACCAAAGAAAACAACTACAAGGGATTTATCAATATCAAGGCCGCATCAATTCACACGGATTACACTTTCATGGCAAAAGTGTTCATAATGAATCGCCTTATCAATAACTTACCTAATCGATCATTTATCAAACCATCATGGTCTCACCTGGGAGGTATCCAGCTGGCAGACCCCGAGTTCAACATCAGTCGGCCTATTGATATTTTACTCGGCGCGGATATCTACTCAAGTATCATTTTAGACTCCATTATCAGAAAGGATGAAACCACACCGATAGCGCAGCAATCACATCTCGGGTGGATTCTATGTGGCAAGATGAAATCATATCACTGCAACGTCGTTGTAAATAATATTGAAGATATCAGTCGTTTTTGGGCAATCGAGGACATTGCCGAAACATCGGACGACTTGTCATCAGAAGATCAATACTGTATCAATCAATATAAGTCCGAAACATTTCGAAACTCAGATGGGCGCTATGTGGTACGTTTACCCTTGAAACCGGACATCGAAGAAAAATTGGGAGAATCAAGACAAAAAGCTGTGGCACAATTTTATCAACTTGAGAAGAAATTTATGAAGAACGAAAAGTTATCACATGATTACAAATCATTTATCAACGAATATTGTGAACTGGGACATATGCGCGAGTGCGAAAGAGACACAACACCAAGTAACTACTTACCTCATTTTTGTATAGAACGCGCTGCGTCATCAACAACGGCCCTACGTGTCGTCTATAATGCGTCAGCACCTACATCATCGGGTTACAGTTTGAATGATCTGATGTACAGTGGGCCAAATTTACAATCAGATTTATTTACATTGATTTTAAAATGGAGGCAGTACAAAATAGCGTTAACTGCGGATATAGAAAAAATGTTCCGGCAGATTTTGTGCAACGAAGAAGATCAATTTTATCAAAAAATAATTTGGAGAAATTACCCAAATCAAGCACTACGTGATTACGTTCTTATCAGCCTTACATATGGAATAAAGGCAGCCCCATTCCTCGCCATGATGACTCTAAAACAATTAGCCATGGACGAAGCTCGCCAATACCCCGAAGCAGCAAAGGTACTGGAACAAGATTTCTACATGGACGATCTTCTAAGTGGCGCGCATAGCATCGAAATAGCCGTAAAGATGAAAGCAGACCTTATCAACCTCCTACGGGCCGGAGGTTTTAATCTGCGGAAGTGGTCTTCAAATCACTCTGAATTGTTGGATAATGAAAGCATTGCTAACCAACAACCATCATTCGATTTCAAGCATCAAGAATCGCATAAAACACTGGGGCTGCAGTGGAGTCCCCAGGAAGATGCGTTTTCCTTCCAATTATGTATCGAGCCGTCGCCAACAAACAAAATAACAAAACGCTCGCTTTTATCAGATATATCAAAAGTATTCGACCCTCTTGGATGGTTGTGCCCTGTAACAACAAAACTGAAGTTGTTATTTCAATCGGTCTGGAGACAAAACCTAGACTGGGATGACCAAGTACCAGCGAGTATTGAAAACGAATGGAGAAGTATCAAGCAAAATTTAAATGAAATAAACGACATAAAAATCCCCAGATGGCTACAAAATAAAGAAAACGATACTATCGAATTACATTCCTATTGTGACGCGTCACAGAATGCCTACGCTTGCGTCATTTACAGCGTAATTCGAGAAACCCGTCAGGGTGCAATATCAACCCCTCCGAAAATAACTATTGTAGCTGCGAAATCAAAGCTCATACCCTCGAAGAAAGCCGTTTCTCTACCAAGACTGGAACTGTGTGCAGCAACGCTACTTACCAAATTACTGAAAACTGTCACGGGGAGTTTATCAAACTACAATATCAAATTACATTGCTGGACGGATTCCACGGCCGTATTGGGATGGCTACAAGGCGACGTTCAACGCTGGAAGCCATTTGTATCAAATAGAGTACAGAAAATCAGAGAAATTGCACCTGCTGATTGCTGGCGCTATGTTAAATCCGCCGAAAATCCGGCAGACTGCGCTAGCCGAGGAATTAATGCCTCGCAGTTGAAAGAACATGCATTGTGGTGGAAAGGACCGTCCTGGTTATCATCACTTGAAGAAATACCCCAAGAAATCACTTATACGACCGACCAAGAAGTCAAAGTATCAAAACAAATAAACGTCACAACTTATCAGAGAAATGACGTCATCAGTGACTTAATAATCAAGCACAGCAATATCAACCGAGTGACGCGCGTACTCGCGTGGGTATTGCGCGCCTTATCTAAGAGCAAGCCTACGGTACCCTACATTACCGTGAATGAATTGCGTAGAGCAAGAAATATGATTATCAAACACATTCAACAAGAATCATTTCGAGAAGATATAAATAACTTGACGCGACACGGACAAGTAAAATCGAGCAGTGATATTCTATCACTTAACCCTTTTTTGGACAGCGATGGACTACTGAGAGTCCGTGGAAGAATAGGGAAGGCTAATATTGATCCAAATATGAAGCACCCACTTATCATCCCACATCAAGGTCACTTAACAGACCTACTCATAGAAAATGCGCACAAATTGACTCTTCACGGTGGAGCACGTCTAACCTTGAGACAGCTCAGATATCAATTTTGGATCATAGGAGGGAACCGAGCAGTTAAAAAATATATCAATCATTGCGTCACATGTATACGTCATCGAGCTACGAAGCAACAACAAATCATGGGAGACTTGCCGGCAGCGCGGTGTAACCCGACACGTCCTTTTTATCACACCGGAACGGACTACACTGGATTCATTGAAATTAAATCAAATAAAGGACGTGGTATCAAAACAACAAAAGGTTACATTGCTGTTTTTGTGTGTATGGTGACGAAGGCCGTACACCTAGAAGTGGTATCAGACCTGAGCAGCTCGGCATTTCTGGCAGCTCTTCGGCGAATGGCCGCACGCCGTGGAGCGCCGCGTCACATTTATAGCGATTGTGGGACTAATTATATTGGAGCGAGCAGGCGACTAAATCAAGACTTCATAGACTTGAAAGCGACATTGGACGCAGAGTTCTTCACAACTATATCAGAAATGGAAATTGAATGGCATTTTAATGCCCCATCATGGCCTAGTGCTGGAGGTCTGTGGGAGGCCTCAGTTAAAAGCCTCAAGCATCATCTCCGTAGAGTTATGGGCTCACAAAAGCTCACCTATGAAGAGTTATCAACTCTCCTGACACAGGTAGAAGCCTGCCTCAACTCCAGGCCCCTGTGCTCTATCACCGAGGACCCTGACGACTTGGATTTTTTGACGCCCTCGCACTTTTTATCATGCGGACCAAACTTAACAATCATTGAAACGGAAAAGGACGAACGCACGAGGTGGCAACTCGTACAAAAACTATTTTCGGACATATGGAAGAGATGGCAGTCAGAGTATCTATCTCAATTATCACAACGGAGCAAATGGCAAAAACCCAAGGAAAATATGAAAATTGGAGACGTTGTTATCATACATGATGCCAATTTACCAGCCGGGAAATGGGCCCTTGGGAGAGTTGAACCCGTTTACCCGGGAAACGATGGGTATGTACGTGTCGTATCAGTGAAAACGAAGAATGGAGTTATCAAGAGACCCATATCAAAATTAACAAGATTGCCCGTCACGCAAGACACCGCCAAGGAGACCAAATCGAAACCCGAACCCCAAAAAACTGAAAACGAAGTTAAACAACGGCGACCTAAAAGATCGGCTAATTTACTGACATTGGGACTTATGTTGCTGTTTACCTTTATATCACCCGCCCAGTGTGAACACAGCCTTACGATTATAAACAAAACCCAGGGAGTTTACTTCGATAAGATATCAAATATGCACCTTATTCGCGATGAATGGAAGCTGATTGTTTACTACAACATGGGACCATATTGGCAAGGTCAAAAACTATATCAAGAATATCTCCGAGCCTTAGAAAACATATGTATCAAGACGGATAAGCTATCAAAATGTGACGTACTACTTATACAGCTACGTCACGGCTTCGCAGAACTGGAGTACTATAACAGCATAATGCTCGCTCAGCAACTCACACGCTCGACTCGCCGTCGGCGGGGCCTTATCAATGGAGTTGGATATCTAGCTAACAGTTTGTTTGGAATGTTAGACGAACGTTTTGCTCAACAATACGAAAAAGATATCAATCTTATCAAGGACAACGAGAAACACCTGGCATTATTATGGAAAAATCAGACCTCAGTGGTCGAAGCCGAAAATAACTTACTAAAGCGAGTGGAAGAATCTATGGACAAACAGCATAAGATACTCAACCACAACATCATTAATCTGGAAAAAGCGACGAATGTTTTGGCTAAGGAAGTTGTAGCTGTGAAACATACGAGTGAATTCATTTTATCATCGATTATCACTAATTCGTTATTGGTAAATCTGAAAAGCATACAAGAAACATTATTGGAGACTATCACCGACGTTCATCAAGGGAAGTTTAATATCCACTTATTGACTCCAGCTCAACTCAGGGATGAATTAAGCATCATTTCCGGACAACTATCGAAAGACTTAGCCTTACCGATTGACAATATACAAACAGATCTCCAGAGTATTTATCATTTACTGAAGGTCAAGACAAGGATGACACCGAAATATTTAATTTTTGAAATCAAGATCCCGTTGGTCAGCCGTGACAACTTTGAAATTTACAAATTAATACCCGTGCCTCAGCAGCTAAAAGAGGAAATGATCAGCATATCACTTATTTCCGAGTTTGTGGCAATAAACATACAGAAGGACTCTTACATAACTCTCACAGAAAAGGAGGCGGACAATTGTAAACAACAGGATGCTTCTAAACAGTTATGTCCATTACACAGGCCTATTTATCATATCAATGGAGATGACGACTTGTGTCAGAAGGATCAGAATGATACCAAATGTAAAAGTATCACGCAACCCTGCAAGGACAAATGGGAAAGGTTGAATAAAGAAAACAATTATTTTTTCTTTTGTTGCGTACAGCGAACTATAAGAATAATATGTGAAAATCAAGTTACCGGCGAACGAATAAGCGGAGCAGGCATTTTATCACTTGGGGACGGATGCATTATCAAAAGCGAATCCCTGACAATATTCGCTCACAAACATCGGACGAACAATATTAACATGCAGCCAGATTTAATACGAATAGTAATGCCACCAATTAATAATATAATGAACTTATCAATACCGAAACACGAAGACCTTTTAACATCAAACCGCACGGAAATAAGAAGGCAAATTTTGGACATCGCTACACAAGTTGATCAAATGAAGGCCAGCGAGAAAACAGGTGTCCTAGCAGATCGAATATCATCGCATGATATACACCAGTACGTTGTAGTATATCTCTTATTAAGCGCTGCGATAGTAGTATTCGCCGTGTACATATGGCGACGCTTGCGCCTTCGCTGCTCGGCGCACATACCTCCCGCGCCCCCCAGCGACCCATCTGCGGATATCAACATGCACTCCTTCGCTAGAGAAGCAAATCTCGAAGAATCGGAACCTCGAAACAGCGCAAAAATGAACACGCTACCAACAAACCGTTCGGGACCTCAGCCTCACGTATCAAAACCACAAGGATTGGACAAGGCTACGTCACCAATCGTCGGAGTGCGCTTCGCCGCGCGTGAATAACAATTGTATTAGCAATTTTATTTTGTATAATTTCAATGTTTTTTTCATCTCGCGGCCGGGAGCATGTACGGTCTGTACAAAGGATTGCATTCCACGCGTCAGCGTTTTTACTTTACTTAGCATTAATTTCTATCCTTCAGTACATGTCCGACCGCCGCGGAGTGTATTCGCACTAAGCCCACATTGTATCATTTTATTACGTTATCATTAAATCATAATTACGGTGGAAAACTGGAGTGTTATCAATTATCAACTATTAATAATTAATTACTTTATAAACTAATTATTTTATTACGTTATCATTAAATCATAATTACGGTGGAAAACTGGAGTGTTATCAATTATCAACTATCATCTCAAGAGTGTACGAGAATGTCCCGTACAGACTGACAGCTGCCGGTACCACGGCTTGCATACATGGATGTAAGAGCTTGCGCGCAAAAACATTGAAATGAAATGATAATGTAAAACGCCAGTATCAGATCGACCGCTTTGACAATAAAGTTAGTGAATCAGCAAAGTTGCCGCGAACATCGATACAGGCTCCAGGAACGAAATTGCCGACTCCGCCCGTCTGGGGCGCGGCATCAGTTTTGGACGTGCTCGCAAGATCGCTTGAAAAATACAGCACTGATTCCATATGGTTTCATATCTTATCCGATATTTTGACGGCCGTATGGCGCTACCACACTTCGCCGTATTTGTGCAAATATTCGTGTTGCATCTCATTCTTTATTATCGCAAAAGAAAGGGAGGCGAATACGCAACGCGACACGCATAGCGAAGTGTGGTGGCGGCCTTACAAATTGAATGGCATTCAGTAGGGGTAGTGTGGGGTAGGAGGTCACGTGAACATCGGCTGCCCAACTTAATTATGGGGAGCAAGTACGAAATGTCACGCGACGCGAGGCTTTCGCACTCACGCGCCTCCGCCGCCGCTTGCTGCGTACAGCGACACGGCATAATATAAACGTATACCCGTACAAAACGTGATATTAAGTAAAGTCAATATAGGTATATTATAGAACAAGCCATACTTATAAAAGGGTTTGACTAAAAATCAACGTTGCAGTGTAGATTCGCTGCAGCATAATGTTGGTTCTAACCCTTTTTCTACTTTCTAAGTTTAACCATGTATAAAATGTGATGTTAAATAAAGTTTTTCTAAGTGCCAGTTGCACCAACGTACGAACACAGACCGGTCATCGTCAAATATGGCGCCGGCAGCTGTCATCCCATAGAAACTTGTGAAAATTTCCATATAATCAGATTTGACGAACACCGCTTACGATTACAGACGGTTTGGTGCAACCCAGCCTAAGTCTATATCTAATTGTGTGTCAATAGGTGCCTGTAATATGCCGAAATTGAAGAATAAATAGGTGAGCTGCTTCTGATACCGGAAGAGGAAAATTATAGGCCGTTATAGAAGCGAAAATAGACGGGAAAAGGGGAAGAGCAAGACCAAGGAAAAGTTACATGACCCTGAGATGTCGTGTCGTATCAGGACGTCAAGAAGCTGGCCTCGGACCGGCAAAGATGGAGAGACTGCATCAAGCTGCACTGACAAGAGCTTTTAAGATGATGATGATGATGATGACTGATACCAATACTTTGACTTTAAATTGCGAAAATATGGGTATATATATTTGAAGCGGGTTGTAAACACTGGGACCATGGGGACCAGCCCATGCCATGCAGCCATGAGCAGCGCCTAATAGAAACCACTGGTGACCAGAAGGCTGGCCAATATTTCGCGCAAAGAATAAGTATTACCCGCTGATGGCGATTTGGGTCAAATTTTTTATGTTTAATTTTTATTATAACTATAACCTAGTTTAACGCATTCACTGCCACCCTCTTTTCCTGGACATTCGGCAGGTGCCGCACTTTGCTGTGTGCCCCAAACGCACATGTGAGTTCAACCGACTATTTTAAGTCTAAGGCACTAAGACACAGGGTACAAGTGTCAAATATTACGAGTATGAACGCGTCTGTGCGTCGAAGGCACTGCGTGAAAGTCACGGTGACGCATATATGCGGCGGTGGCAGTGAATGCGTTAAGTTTTTATTTGATTGTTTGTTTATTTATGAGACGTTGTCTATAATAAAATTAATAAAGTATTTCCACTTAGTAAAACTTAGTCGAAAATTATGTTATGTCCCATATGGTTCTTATAAATGTAAGTGAAATAAGGTTCTAAATTAATTGACATTGACAAAGGGATTTTTTCATGAGAATAACACAATTGTGCAGGTTATACCCAAAGGACTACAATAATATACTATATTAGGTTATACCTAGTCGGATTTACAGTATGGTATCAAGTATCAATTTAAACCCATCTAATACCTAAGTGATATTCATTCACAAGAGGATTCTTTTAAACGTTGTGATGAGATATGATTGTCTATGGTATATCGAAGTAGCATCTCCCCTCAATTACGCGCCCTAATGGCGCGGTCGGCTCTGAGTGCCGACACTCACGTGCCATTCACGAGCCTACCCTTATCTATACTGTGACCGGGCCAGTGTAACCCTGACCTCTCATCGCACATTTTTGTTCACCTTAGAGCTCTAATAATACTTGGGAGCTCACCGCTGAGTATAAGCAGGTTTATGAATAGACAAAAGTGCTTCAGCAGAACTTCAAATGGTGCTCAAGTAATCTTCCCGCGATTTGCGCGCAATTAACTTGTCTCTGGTTTATTCAATATCAATTGTAACTCATTTCAATGCCAGTAGGTATATGTCCTCATCGGTTAACTATACAATGTCATTTCGTTAGAACTGTGGTTCACTTTTAGAACTGATAATGATAACCATCCGAGGCAAAATGATCACTGTACAGTAACAGTAATGGCTATTACTGTACAGTGATCATTTTTCGTAGAACAATAATGATCCAAATCCACATCCATAGCTATAGATTATGGGTTTTGCGTGGGAAAAACAAACAGTCCTACACTTCGATTTATTAGAATTGCATGTATTTATTTATTGTAACCTTTTACGTGACCTTCTATAGGTACTTAACTCATTCTAATAGTCCTTCCAAATTCACTAAATATAGTGCCATTTTTTCCTAGAACAGAGCTTTACTAAAAAAATAAAAATAAAAGTTTTTCAAACGTAAATCAAATTAAGGTAAAATGAAAATTCTGCGAAATGAAAGCTCGATCGTTGCTAATTTTTTTTCTTGGTTACTCGTTAGTGTTTAGATATAATATGCTGTTCGCGTCGCCCGCACGCGGATACTTGCTAAACTTTCGGGAATCGTTTTATCCCGACAGTTACGTCATCCTCCCGTAACAAACAAGCCGTTTCATCAAATGTGGGCTCTCGCTCGTTGCCGAGTGCCGACGGGCTCGCACGGTGGCTACCTATCTTCAAAACGGCCAATCCCCGTAATTAAACTACACGGGTAAAACGTTAACCTTTGTTTTGCCCTTTCGGAACAATGTTACGACTCGTATCTTTTTATGTGGAAAAAAACAAGACAATTATTGTGTCATAGATTTAAAGGTCACAAAGAAACAGAAACTCGCACACTAGCGGGACAATCCGGGAACCGAACGCCTTTTCTTTGAATTACCGGTCCACTGCATTTACTTTTCCTACATCTTTCATTTATATACCTACTTATTATAAAAAATGTATTAGTTATATTTATTATAACGTAAAGAGATGTACTATCGACCCAACTGAATCGTGACCCACCGTGGAACCTTGTCACATAAAATGACATAGTAAACTCGTACTGCCTGATAGACATGCGCAAAATGTGTCACTAAAAAGAAAAGAGTGATATACTTCAATCCTTCACTGTGAAGTATATCACTCATTTACTTCACTAGTTCAGTTTAGTTCACTAGTTCAGTAGCTCAACCGATTCAACTAATCATATTGATCAGTCATTCGTCGCGTCGCGTTTCTCTCATTCTAAGGCTATAAATTCGGGGATAATGATATCAAATTTTATATATATTTTGAATAATTTAAGTAAAAATATTCTTTTTACGAAAAATTTGTCATTATACTCGATTTCGACTAATTCGGGGATAAGATTTTGAATTTTAAGAAAAATTTTTTTTTGTAAAAACCTTCATGAGATAGATGATTGAAACGATGACACATGAACTGAAGTACTGAACTAAGTGAACTATTGAAGTATATAGATCCGAACTGAACTAGTGAATGAATGAAGGACACCAAGTGAAGTACTTCAATTGAATCATTCATTCGTGAACTACACATGTCTACTGCCTGACAAGGAAAATCATTATGACACTTTCTTTGACAAGGTTCCACGGTGGGTCACGATTCAGTTGGTTCGATAGTAGTACACAACTGTTTGTAGTCGACTGTACGCGTGTGTTTGAATACTTTTATCGAAACAAATTCTGACTAAAAACATGAGAATGTTGGAGCGAACTTGCCGATGTGATCAACATTACATTCCGCGCACGCCACACGCATAACTCTTCCACGGCGACCTCAAACTTCGTCCACAAACAATTCGCCGCCCGACTATTTCTAGTTTCAGCGAAACGCCGAGACAATTATCGAGTTGCGAGAAACGCGAGGGTCAAAAATAGGCTTATTACAATGAGGGTAAAACAATTTCATTTTTTCAAGATTGAGTGAAAAGGGTCGGCGGATGATGGAATGATATCAGACGTAATTTATCAGCGGACAGTCCGCCGCATCTCATGTATAAATTGTGCGCGCTACATTAGGCGCGCGGGTCTTTTGATTATCTTAACTGCTTGTCGCCTTTCTTTTCAAGTAGTTTGTTTTGTCGCAGTTTCTTTGAACTTCAAAAGTTTCTGCATGAGACGTTAAGGGTTCTTTTAGAGTAAAGTAGGAGGAGGAGAGGGTTTATTACGACCAATTGCGTAATACGATACTGTTATTTTCCAACTGCAAATGGCGTGGGCCAGAAAGTTGATTACGTATCGAGTCAAACTTACGTAAGATTTTTACGTAATCACTCCTCTGTAATACAATCGCACTGTCATTTATCGTCGACCCCCAGCGTAGGGCTACAGGCGCAGGTGTTAAAATAATTAATCCGAGGATACAATTCATTAATAAACGGGTCACAAAGCTATAGGCCGTAGCCGCGACGTGACGCACATTTCCATATTTTTCTTCACACTTGCTCGTAAAGGGTCTTATTGTACGCAGGCGTATAGAGCAGTTATAGCCGATTTACCTCCCGCGGGAGTTATGCATTTTTATAACTCCCGAGGGAGTTTGTTATGAGTTTGTGTGTGATCTGATTGGTTTAAAAAATCTAGTTGGCCGCGCGCTTCTAGAATATTGCTCTGTGATTGGTTGAAAAAAAACTAGTTGACCGAGCGCCCCAAGAATACTGCTCTGTGATTGGTTGAAATATTCAAGTTGCGCGCTCCTGTCACAGAGATACTGGAGGTGAAGTTGTCAACTTCGTAAATTTTTGATTGGTGTGGTTGTATGAAACAGATTTTTCTGCGTTTTGTAGTTATTTATTTCCTCACAGATGTGATGAAAAACATTGTGTGTATCACGGGTGGTAAGGGTTATTACAAACTCAAGTCAATAAAACACTTTCGTTAGTAATAACCTGCTTACCTCCCTAAATGCACAATGTACTATTTCAGGCGGATCTAACAACGCTGCTATTGATGGGCTATGTTAGTATTTAGGATCTGCGTGCGTCGCTTCCAATCGCAGTCGCATTAGAACGAGTTTCTCACTCGCTTCCACGCGCGCCTAGCAATGCGTCAGAAAGAGCGATAGAATTAATTTTACATTGGAATTGATTAAATATATTGAGAAAGGATTGAAATGTGAAAATGATGCACTAAATTGAGGCCTGGGGCAACACAGCTCCAATACTAACAGGTCTTCATCAAAACATATTTACATACACTGTACTACGTGACTGAGATAGTAATATGTATAATTGTGTTGTTTTTGCTTCCGTCATTCGGACAAATTGTAATGCCCTTTTAAATCTATTATTTCCTAGATCCGTAGATAACTACATATTATATTTAAGCCCAGATCTTGTCCGTGACGTAGCCCGTAGAGCGCAGACTTAGTCTTAAAGCTTGTAATCTCCTCAGAATCTAAGGTTTAGAAAAATAATTGGCTTATTTGTCCCACGCAAACTTGGGAGGAGAATATTTCTCCTCAGATAATGATTAAATTTTCGTAACTTCATCTAAATCCGTTTAGCGATTAAGCGTCAACTTGAAGAGGTAACTTTCGTATTTATAGAATTAGTACCTACGGATAACCGACTCTCAAAGATGCTGTTTCAATACAAAGAAATTCACAACTCACTTTTAACTATAATATAAATAAAACTATGTTTATTCTGCGTTGATCACAAAGCATTGATACACAGAAGTTTACGAACTAATAACTAGGTTTGTATAACCCACCGCCGTATCAATGTCGCCCCAATGCCTCACTGAGCAACTTCACTCGACGCAACCGCTCAGAGAAACTTTTTTCTCGCAACAGTTTTTTCCTTGTTTCTCCTAAAGAAAACGTTACCAGCTTCTCGAGGTTGATATCTCTGGTTATTGATTTAAGGGAACACATTTTGCAGAAGACATTTAAGCTTAGGTGATATATTTCCAGGTACGCCTCACTTTCAGACACACTAAACTAAAGAGCCGCAGGTGCAACATCCGGTTCGAAGGATAATTTCGCAAATAAAAGCCACTGTAAATCAAAAATTAGACATCAAGTGCGACAGCGCCGGAGATTTATCGACGGCAAGTCGCCTCAGCTGCGTCCCGGATAGATGGCGAACTTCAGGGTCCCTAGTAGTCCCTACTCTTCAAGTAAGGTTGCGCCGGCGGCCAGTATACGTCGACCGCTGGACGCGTAAACACTGCGCGTGCCCGCAGGTCTGAGTTATCTGGTGCGCCTTCAACGCAGCGGAACATCAGCTTGCGAACGCATCTCAACGAGTAGCGAGTGTCATAATTCAAGAATTAGTATTCGAAGCGGCGACTGCTGCTGACCATCCTGCTGTTGATTTGTATGCACAGCGCGCTGGTATTTAATCTACGGCTTTAAGTTTTAACTAAGATGGACAACCTCTATCGTACCGCGTAATTTAACACCAATTTATGTATTTAGGCTATACACATAAGGAGTACAATCTTGTTTTGCCGAACAACGAATCCTATCAGGGGAACACTATGATATATTTTCAGCAACACCGTGTAAAAGGGTCGAACTTGATTTAGAGACAGCAAAGAATGCGAGTAGTGTAGAATTAGCGTTAAAGTTAACGAAAATTAATAAGACAAGTAAGATACTGCCAATTTGTTTACGTTCAAAGTTTACGGTTGATGAGAATCCACACAAACTCTCGCGGGCGTTGATTCTCTTGAGGAACAATCAAAAAGAAGAATCGTTGAATGCTACTTCGCAAATAAAAATTAGGTTCTTCACCTATAAGCTTCCTGGAAAGGGATATTTGTATTTTGCTTGAAAGTGCACAATCCTGTGGGCGTGTTATTGATGAGGTGAGCACATTATCGGCGCGCGGCGCGGCCGCTACCTGCGGTGCCCATTTCACTTTCATATCGGTAGCGGGTTATGGGACGCAATAAATTGGCATAGTCGAAGAGAAATGTCCACATTTTCTTTTTGCTGGAAAAATCCTTGGTAAAAATACTTGTGATTGCAACACTGAATTTGCAAAAAAGGTAATCAAGCACGACAGTCAAATTGCTCGAATCTGTTATGCAATAACCCCGGAGTGCCTTAATGTAATCACGTAGGTATACCAGGTGCACAGACGTTGATTGTGACTCGTGCAAACAAGAGTAGGTATACTGCGTAGATATTAAGATGCATATTTGGGGAAAGCAATTCTTAAAAAATGCAAATTGAGTCGTAGGTACTTCATTATTAAAGGATTTGAAAAGGTAAAGGGTTTAATGGTCATGGCGCAGGGATATGAAGGCTGTTAAACCGGGCACCTGAACTAGGCCCTTAAACCCGACTTAGGATGTAATGACGAAATTAAATATTGAAGCGAGCCCGGGGCTGCAGTAACGCGACTTGTTATATTGTAAGTGTAAATGTGGCGAGTTTACGCGCGCGCAATAAACTTTACAGGCGCATCAACTGTCCTAATGCGCATTAATGGCGCGAGCGCGGGAGCATTAACTAGACTTTAAACTCGATCGGCGCCGAGAGTCGCGCTTTACGCGCGCTTCACGCCACTCCGCGTTTACGGCATCAATACGCCTAATTTATACCGCCTCGAGCCTGCTATTACGTTTTATTCTTATTATTTACGGCCCGAGGTGTTTGGGCTTACTCTTATTGGAGATATTCTCCAGAATACAGCCCTGATGAATAGTGGCGCAGACTACAAATAAATTATTGACACTCGACACTGGGGCTCATTATCCAGTAAAATATCGTTTCTTGTCATAAATATTTTTAGGTAAGCACAATATTTTACGGAGAAGGATAATTTTCCCATTTAAAAGCAAAATGGTTCAGTGGTAAATGAGATTTATTCCAATTCCAGCTTTTTATAGTACAGATACTACATAACGAAAGATATCATATAATACGAGACTATTTTTAATTTTTTTTTTTAGTATTATTGATTTATTAACATACAATACATTATACAATAAAATGCAAGATTTTTTTTAAATTACAGACAAGTCGAAGCGCCTGTTTGACTTTATCTTCCCAAGAAAAGCTCACAGGACAACATACAACCCTGACCCAAGCAAAGTCTATCTGAACATACAAATAGGGTACAAGGTCGTATTTGATTAGGTACAGTTACAGCGTGACTTTTTCATCCCAAAGAGCGTGTTTGTAGCTCGCTTATCAAAGGTAAGTACCTCCTTTAGCGATCTTCCCCTCCCGCAGCGCCGCGGTATGAACAAGCGGAATTCGTTTACGATGACACCGAACAAACACGGCCCTGTCCAGTTCGGATAAAAATCTAATTTGTGTCAAATGCCGACCGCATGCACATAAAAACAAACCCGATGTTAAAAATACATTACCGTTTGGGTAAAGGGAAAAAACCCGAACGAGATAAAACTTTGCGTTTCGGGTATATAATTGAGTTTTTCTGAACATTAACTTTAACATTAACGCGGATAAGTCATAAATAAATACACGCGCGTTGGCCCGTGATTTATGTAACCCCTCGTTCAACGCAAATTCCCTATAATAGGTATTTGAATCGAGTTTTTTGTTGGCGGCAAATTTATTTCTCAGCGATGTTTTTATTTGTGCGAGTTTATTATGTCTGCCGGCGCGAAGCGAAACCGGGCATATATGTGCGGATATTAGCTACCTATGCGCTTTTTGTCACAATAAAATGGAATTTGCTGGAACCAGTACATGTTACGGAATGACCTAACGAATATTCCAGTGAAATGGGAGCGAGAACATTTTAGGGGCAGTAACTTTCATAAACATGTAAACCTTTAGGCAGAAGTGTTGTCCGGTTATTGCTCTGCAAACTACTGTGTTTTGTTATTACTTAGCATGGTGCATATTGTCAGCCGATGGTCAACTAAGTTTTTTTAGGGTTCCGTACCCAAAGCTTAAAACAGGACCCTATTACTAAGACTCCGCTGTCAGTCCGTCCATCCGTCCGTCCGTCCGTCTGTCACCAGGCTGTATATCATGAACCGTGGTAGTTAGACAGTCGAAATTTTTGTTGCCGCTTACAACAAATACTAAAAAACAGAACAAAATATCTAAGGGGGCTCCCATACAAAAAACGTGATTTTTTTGCCGTTTTTACGGAACCCTTCGTGCGCGAGTCCGACTCGCACTTGGCCGGGTTTTTTACACTTGCTTGTGCCTCAACAGCTGGGATGCGACCACAGCAGTTAAAATTGCGAGTAGGTAGGTGACGATGTAAATGGTTTTTTTTTACACGACTGCCCAAAAAAATGAGTGTAAGTAATGTTTTTGCTGGTGTGTTCCATAACTGTGACAAATAGGTACCGTACTATACTTCAGACTTGACTTGACTTAAGGTCCTGTAACCCCTAGGTGGGGCAGAGGGCGTCCACAGTACTCCGCCATTTCGTTCTATCTTGGGCTAAGCGCTTCACCTCGGACCAGGTTAGCCCGATAGTCTTCAGTTCCGTCGCCACTGAACGCCTCCAGGTGTGTTTAGGTCGGCCACGTTTCCTTTTCCCTTGTGGAGTCCATTCTAGAGCTTGTCTAGGGATGTGGTCGGGAGCTCTTCTTAGGGTGTGGCCGATCCAAGTCCACTTACGGAATTTGATCAGGTATACTTCAGAAGTTAAACTAAATTAAAATAAAAAATAACCTCTGCCTTGAGAACAAAGGCATGCGTTTATAGTGTTTATACACTCATCACGCCCTGGGTCACTCACACCACTTAATACGACTTTGTAGTTGTAATTGTTTATTAAAACAAAAACCCACGGCTGAAATTCTCTCACCAGTCTAACGCCAAACACTCTTCGGCTGACGAAACCTTATTTCCCACAGTTTACGCTCGTCGGCGTCATTTCCGGCGCGCGGCGGATCCGCTCACAGCTACTTTAATAAACGCTAATGGAATAAAAAACTTCTCGGATTCAACCTTTTTGGAGCGCAATCGGCTAAGTGAACCGTCGGCCCCCTTCCCAACTGTCATAGCTGTCATCGATTTATTCCACCTCTTAATTTGTTTGCTATTCACGTTTACAACTCGCACGACCAATGTCGGAATTCTTAACTGTGTTACGGGGGAACATAATTTTCCATTAATACCGTAAAAGTATCTAATGAAAACGCTAATTTCTCATTAAACTAACAACACGTAAAATGAACAGATAAAACACTTTACAACACCAGCGCGGTGGGACCCCCCGCGCGGCGCGGCGCGGCCCGCGCGCGGCTCCACGCGGAGTGGGCAGTAAACACGACCAGCTACAGCTGACCTGGCGAGCCGCCGACGCGCGCCGCCCTGCGGGTCTCAAGTAGTCGGACGGCATAATGCTGAGTAATGATTGGCATCATCTGTCAAAAGCTTGTTCAATATTGGATTCTCTCACTCGTTATTTCCTTTTTCATTATTCATAAGATTCGAAGATTCCAATGTCTGCCTGTGTTCGACATCTAAATAGTGGCCTCGAGCATTTCACCGGGCATATTCTCCTGGGACGTGGTGGTCGTGTCTCCACTTAGTGTGAACGACAGAGGTTATGGTCGACGAAATATAAGATGCACCGATTCGCCATACAACTTGTTCGAGGAATCGGTGCAGCTTATATTTCGTCAACTATACTACGGTTGTGGCTCGTTGGAGAAAAAAAAAGAAGACGCTGTCTCATCTGCGAGATGTTATTAAATACTACAAATGCAAGTTGCAATCTGTCTTATTGCATGGCGGCGGGGACGAGAATAAATTCCAAGACAACAGTTTCAAGTTAAAATTAACTTTCATTTGTTTTATTTGAAATGAAGTTTAGCGGAGCTGATTGCATTCTGTACCAGGTAAGAGCGCATACTTTGAAATGAATACGCTCCATAATTTAATCTTCCGAGAAAACCAGCAGCGGTATCGTACCAATTTTTTACGAAATACCGAAAAATGGGACCTTTACCCTTTGTTTCTGAATAATTAATGAATTGCTTCAGGGATCAAAACTTCTGTAAAACAAATGCAAAATGCCTGCAAGCGTGCCGAATTCTAATTTGATAAAATGTATTTAAATTAATCACGCTCTTCACCTGACTCCTGTCGCCACTTCTCTAATTGCCTAACGCAATTACGAGTGCACTACGGCTGCGTTCGGCGTGGCGTGGCGTAGCGACGACGCCATACACCGCGCCTAGCTCCACGGCCGACACACCGCCACGCGCTTGACGCAAGAGACACAAAAAGCAAGCACGTACGCCATTATGGCCCGACTTCAAGGGATAAGTTGTTATAGTAGTAGGCCTGCCGGCTATCTTCCAATCCGGACGTGCCACTACCAAATTGTCATGAACTTTGATTGTCCAAGGAGAAGTGATCTTGAGAAACATAGCTACGCTGAACATAGAAACTTGGCAGTTATAGTAAGCATGTTCTGAACTAAGTTTCGAATTGCCTACATGTGAAACAGGCTTCTCCCTCCGGTAATTTAATCTATGTATTTACGTTCCATCTATGCAGTTACTGAATACTGCGAAGCTTTATTACTTATAGATCGTTCCGCCGCAAATCATTTGAAGTTTACAGTAAATTAATGATATCCGTAAACGAGAATTAACAAAGTAAATAAAATATTAACACAGTTTTAAAGAATACTTAGAACATTTGTTTTGTTTTTGTTGATTTCGGGTAAACTGAGCGCAATTATCGAATCCCCGGACGTCAGCCGCGGAGCTCCGAAGTTGCCGACAGACGACAGGAATTAATAAAGGTAGTGCATAATCCGCGGCGACATCTGCCGGCCCCGCTGACCCGGGGCAGCCAGGCGCGGTGAGTGGGTAGAAGTAGTGAATCCGAGACCATTTTGATATTGCATAGATACTGGCAATTATAGACATTAATTAATAAAGGTAGGGGTCCCATCCCATCCGGGGTGACTGGAGACAAGTAGTGAAACAGTGACCATTCAGGTATTGCATAGGTATATGCAATGAAAGACAGGAATAAACAAAGGTAATGCATAATCTGTAGCAAAATGTGCCAGCTTCGGTAACCAGTACTACTTCATGGAAAGAAGTAGTGCTAACTGTGACCATTGAGGTATTGGTAGAAGAAGACAAGAAGAATTAATGAAGGTTGGTAGTCCTGCCCGCGGTTCCATCGCAGGTTATTTCAGATAGTACATTGCATAGGTGTGGTGTATGTCACACCCTAATAACTCAGCTGATCACAGCTGATACACATCTGATGGAAACTTAACTAATTACCTAAACCTTTGTACTTTTTCCCAGTACTAAGGAATGCAAGAGACCTTGATATTGATACCAAGAAAATAATATTCAATAAATTACCATTCTATTGCGCATTACGCATTCCTAGCATACCAAACCTTTAGTATAAAAGCAGTGTAATTGTTACTCAATAAATCAGTATTTCCTCGAGTCTCGTCTTATCATTATAACCCGTAACGCTCCACACTTCATGGCGACCCTGCCAGTGCCGAACTACTAAGTGCAGGTCGCTTCATAGGTACATAACATAACAATGCAAAACAACAGTAACATATTATTAAGCTATGCTTTATATATACTTATGGCACATTACGTAAACGAGATCGAGTGAAAATAGAATGATATATAGGAACGCGCTTTTCTTTGACATACTTTATTCGCAATTATACATTTCTTTCCTAATCTTTTATTCCCAATTATATCTGGTTATAACCGCTTGTAATTTGGCAGTCCTTATCTACGCTCGCGCACTGCGCCCGGAGCGCTGCCACTGTTCACAACCCGTCATAGGTCAAGTCAAGTATATCATGGCCCCCAGATTCGTAACAAGTATTCGTCTCCAGGGGCCGCTCTTGCACTGGTACTCCTGAGGAGTTTACAATCGCCGTGAACACCAGTCTGTGCTCTTTAGGGGAATAGCTGCATTTCGTTTATGATTAAAGATCTGAAGCGCTGCGGGGGCTAATAAGTTTGTGACATTTGCATTCCGCGTTCACGGTACAATGTTCACCAGTTGCGGGCTTGCGAAATTTTCGTTATAGTTCGTTTCATTTAAAATGATGAAAATCACTTAAAAGGGAATTTATATTATTACACCTCTTGTTGCCTAAATATGAAAGCAAAAAGATAGCAAAGAAACATAAACCATAAAAACATAATTGTGAAATGAGAGCCAAGTTCAATATTAAGAATATGCGTCGTTGTCGACTTCGCCGACAAAAGAAGTGAGAACTATATGGGTGCCAAGTTCTGATGTGTAGAAAATCCTGAAATTGATTTCACTTGGGAAGTAATTCAAGTTCAGTATTTGAGGTATATACCATACTATTCGGTTATAGGTAAATAGGTACTACGTGGTTCAATGTAATAACCTTCCCCACCATCCCACCTCTCACTAGCACCTCAGTTCGCAGCACTCGCCCAGGACATGTCAACCACACGGATTGTAGGGTGGTTGGGTAGTGCCTATATACAAAAAAGGAAGCACATCAGATCCAAATAACTATAGGCCAGTTTGCATTCTACCTGTGTTCTCGAAAGTACTAGAAACGGCTCTTAAAACAAGAATAGTGGCGTTTTTTGAAGAAAACGAGATCTTTGCCTCCTGTCAATTTGGGTTCAGAGCAGAAAAATGTACGGGTATGGCAATCAGAAAAGTAGTAGATTTCGTTCTCGAATCCTTGGACACGTCACAACAATGTGCGAGCATGTTTTGTGACCTGTCTAAGGCATTCGATTGTCTGCGACATGATATCTTGCTAAAAAAACTGGAGTACTACAGATTCAACGAGACCGCCTTAAAAATGATGACCTCTTATCTGGGAAATCGTAGTCAGATTGTACAGGTGGGGCCATGCAAATCCAACATCAAAAATAACGATGTAGGAGTACCCCAGGGTTCAATTTTGGGCCCTGTGCTATTTCTAATTTACGTTAATGATCTGCCAAATAACATTCCGGGGTGGGCACACATTAGCCTGTTTGCTGACGACACACATGTTGGAATAAGACACAAAAATATAAATATGATGGAAGCCCAGCTAAAACAAGTCCAGAATATCCTTCAGCAGTGGTTTGAATCAAACGGTATTGTATTAAATACGGATAAAACGATTACCATGAAATATAAATCAGGTTTTCGAATTGATGTCAATACTTCACAACAAGGATATGAAAACTCAACTAAATTCTTAGGTTATATAATTGATAACAAATTGACACATAGAGAACATTTAGAGAAACTTAGTAAAAAGATATCCTCAGCTAACTTTGCACTACTAAAACTAAAACCTTTGGTCAACCTGGAAACTTTAAAAACAGTGTATTACGCATACATTCAATCTCTGTTAAATTACGCTATAACGGTCTGGGGAAATGCATCAGATATAAATAAAATACTAGTGCTTCAGAAACGTTCAATCAGACTCATGTGTGGCGTCAACAGGCTTGAATCAGCCAAACCCCATTTTGAAAAGCTTGGTATAATGACTGTGATAGCGTTATTTATATATAACTCACTATTAGAAATACATAAACAGGCGGGACAACTTCTCAAACTGTCTGATGTGAATAATTACAACACACGATATAAACATAGATTATTATTACCAAAATCACGGCTTAAGAAAACTCAAAAACAGGGAACTTTTCTAAAAATTAAGTTATATAATAAACTGCCCTATCAAATTACGAGCCTACCATTTAACATTTTTAAGAAAAAAATACAGTTACAGAATTTCTTGCCACCAACCTCGATAATGAGGATTTTAAATAAATTCAAAATATGTATAAATTGCGAGTATTTACACTATGACTATTGTTATTGACATGATTTGACTATTGTTATTGTACAAATGGAAATATTGTACTATGATTATTATATTGACAAATTTAATTATTATGTTATTATATTGATAAATTTAATTGATATTGTATTGTAAATGACATACCATGTAATGCACATATTACTTTTATTATTACTGTATTGACAAATTTAATTATTATGTTGTTATATTAATAAATTAATTGTTATTGTAAATGACATACCATGTAATGCACATATTACTTTATGGTGAATAAATGAATACTGAATACTGAATACTGAATATTGTTAAGCGATTAAACACAAAGCGACGCGGTAATTAACTGTTAATTAATCGAATCGAGGACACCTCACTTATGGTTGATTAAGATTTACAATTGGGTCGCATTATATGTTTATAAGGCAACTACCGATTCAACCAACTTCGCATGGGGAGTTCAGTTTGTTTTATGGTTGATCTATGTACCAATAGGTACTTAAGAAATTATATTACTATAAACGAAATTTCTAGTTCCTCACTTCGAATATTGCCTACACGTTTTGCATACAAACATCCAACCCCCTTTTATACCCTTTATACGCCAATCAGTAGAAATTCAAAGCCAAGGACTATTACAAAAGGCGTTGTTGTAGATATTTTTTTTTAATATTATTTCATATCATAAATCAAATTTATTCAATCAAAACATACAATAATTATAAACAAATTACACGCACACACAAGTAATAATAATATGTCATATTGATGCATAATGAGTAATTATCAAAGATTTTAAAAGGAAATACCAAAGGGACAAGTTTTGGCAGTAACTACACCTAGAAATTTTCGTTTTTTTTCGGTTTCGTCCTCCTTATTTCGTACGATGCATACTTAGCGTATGATACTTATTAGCAAGTTCGAGGTAAAATGCTGCGTCTAATGAGTACAAACACTTAATAATTCGGTCAAGAGATAAAGTAGAAAACCATGGTCAAAAAACGAAGTTTTCCTCAACTATGACAAAACTACAAAATAATGGATTTTATGCCACACCTGGCCATAAAGTGGCAATTACCGCACGCTCCGCGCGCGGGAAATCCCACTTCCTGGCCAGGGGGTGACATACAATTTTGTACTTAACACGGGCGGTAAAAAAAGAAAGCCTCAGATTGCATATTTATCACCCTTGCCTTCGGCTCGGGCGTCAAATACCTGCGATCTGAGACATTCTTTGTTTTACCGCCCTTGGTAAGTAATGTACTATTAATCACCTGCGTTTGAATTTTATACACTCAAGTGCAAAAATAATGGGTACACTTTGTTTTCGATTTCCATAGAAAGTGTACCCATTATTTTACCTCTTGAGTGTATTTATCCTAGTATATTACGCCTATTACTTATTCTGTGATTACGTCTCAATTGTAAGAATTTACAGATTAGAGTTGTATATCAGCATTATTATATTCCTCCACGTAAACTTCCACTGCCTATTTCATTCCTTTGAGGGATGATGTTCGGAATAAAAAGTGCCCTAAAGGCTATAAACTTACTGTGTACCTATCTACCAAGTTTCACTATTATCCATTCAGCTGTTTTTATGTGATTTACTAGTGAATGCAAATGACCCAATGTTTCACAGCTTAATTAATAATAGTTCCAAGCACTCTAGCTCTAGCTTAATTAATTCCAAGAACTCTGGGTATCCAGAAACATAATCCACTATTATTCTCATTTGTTGACAAGAAATTTTAGATACAAACTTGTTTTGGGATCGCAGCAAAATTCTCCCGACCAAGGGCGCTAATTATGCAAATAATAGCAATTTATTTAGCATCTTTGCCGACACCACTGTCAATACAATCCTAATTTACGAGTAATTCCCGATATCGGCCTAAACAAATAGCTTGCGTCGGCGAATGTTTCACATTTATGGCCGACTTGTACGTGCGGGTCGGCCTACCGCTCCGGCCAGGTTGGAACACCTGTGTTTATTTCATTGTGTGCGTTATGGAGTTTTAAACTGTTGATCCCTCAGATGTCCTACCTGTAAACTACGTACTATACCTACTTGCTAGACGTTTTTACGTAGGTAAATACGTAGGTATTTACACTTAATATGTTTATAAACTATTAAACTTGAGCCTTATTGCTCACATCACAACAAATCGAACAAGGTTTTCTAACGTTTATCTTTTTCATATTCTCGATGTCAGTATGATTTAAAAAATCTGAGATTTACGAATAACTCAATTCAATATGTTATCGTCATTTCGTCAATATTATGAGACAAATTTCACGAAAGAATGGCAACAACCTTTATTGTTATGACTAAAGTGAAGGAAACGGAAATCCTCTTTAAAAATGGCTCCCTAGTGGCATAACACAAAGCTAGTTTCTTCGATAAACAGCCGAGTAGTGTTTGGCCGACAAGTGGCTTATATTTCAATTACCATTTTTGGCAGCCACCCGCTCTATAAGCTGCCGTTTAAAATACAAAGAGACAGTTGGCCGTATTTGAATGCTTCGCTTGTTTCCGCTTATCGCGTCTCTGCCAAGTCTCGATGGACTCGCGCCACGGCGGCGGCGGCGTAGGCGCGCGAGCTACATGGGACCCGTCCCAGCCGGGGAAATTGTTTTCGGAGCTTTAATCCTGGAAGTCTATTCGACTCGACGTATGTATTGGTATGATATTTGCCGTACCAAATGCACGTTAGACTGGGCGCGTGGAAACCAAGGAACCGAGAGCAGACGACAAATGTCAGACTAATTTCGTACCAATACGTTGGGTCGGATAGACCTCAGCATCGCCTGCAATTTCTAGGGTGAAAGTGCAGGCGAGGTTGTCAAACGAAACTAGAGTAATTATAGCAATAAGTCTTTAATTATCTTCACTATTAAGAACGCCGTGAAGTGCTGAATGGATTAAGTAGAATACCTATTCTAGAGAGGTATTAATCTAAGTGCTCAGGAATATTACCTAAAGTAAAGACATAAACTGTACTATGATGTTGGTACTGTGTATAATATAAGTCGACCATGGTAAATGCCTTCAGTCTGTTGTTTTTGTCAAGGCAAAGGTGCTCGCTGAAGGCGGAAGAAGAATGTCGCCTCGTCAATTTACTCCACAGTTCAAAGCCATTATAACGTTTAAAAATATCCTCAAAGGGGCTAATTTAAACGATCCATTGTCATTATTACGTTTTCCCTAAGCGAGAGTAACCTAAAAAGCAACAAACATGAGGGTCAATAAAAAACTCACGTTTCGTATTCAAAGATATTGAATAATACGCGCACTCGTTCTGCACCGCTAGCAGTAGATGGCGCGCGAGCTATGTCGCCGCGAGATAGACTATGCGTCTGTTTCATCAAGTGCGAGTCGGACTCACGCACGAAGGGTTCCGTACCATTATGTATAAAAACGGCCAAAAAAGTCACGTTTGTTGTATGGGAGCCCCCTTAAATATTTCATTCTATTTTTTAGTATTTGTTGCTATAGCGGCAACAGTAAGACATAATCTGTGAAAATTTCAACTGTCTAACTATCACGGTTTACGAGGTACAGCCTGGTGACAGATAGGCGGACTCTCTTCTTCTTTTTCTTCGTAGTCGATCCCTCATGACTGAAGATCGTGACCGCACGCAATTGCCCTCTATGCAGTTCGGTCCCTCGTCAAATGGACCGCACGGGGAAGGCTGCATTTGGCAGCATTCTTGACTGCATCGGTCCAGCGCACCGGAATACTTCCTCTTGGGCGTTTGCCCTCCACAGATCCGAGAATAATTTGTCTCTGTAGTTCATGCCTAGGTGAGCGCATGATATGTCCGAAGAAACAAAGAATCCTCTCTTGGCAGATGCCGAGTTCCTCTAAGATAGAGTTATTCGTTCTCATGGCTGTCCATGGAATCCTCAATAGTCTCCTCCAGCACCACATCTCGAAGGCATTGATTCTGCTGTGTTCGCGGCTCTTAACGCACCAAGTCTCCGCGCCGTACAAAAAGATTGAGAACACGAATGCTCGAACTAATCGCACCATTGTTCTCTGGTGAATGCTACGATTTCTCCACACTTTGTCAAGGTTAGCCATGGCGCTTTTAATAGCCATTCACAGACGGACAGCGGAGTCTTAACGACACAGGACCCTATTACTAAGTCCTAATTACCCTTTGGGTATGGAACACTAAAAATGACGTATCGTCTATCTCGCGGCGAGATAGACTATCCGCCTCTTTTTAAATAGTACACAGAAAAAAAAGGGGAGATCTCGGCATCGGGTGCTAGCCGTGCAGCAGCGGCGAGAGGAGGAGCGCTGCAAACACTAATATGATATTGAAAGGCGAAATGCTAGTGTGAGATTGTTCCGTGGTCGGCGGAGGCGACAGGTCGACCGGCGCCATATTTCAGCGCCGGCTTTTGTTGCCCGGTAATTACCTCCGCCGGACCGGACCTCGTCACCCGCACTATTGTTGAGTTTTCGTGTAACGTATAGTTCGGACACAACTCTAAGGCGACTTCCTGATTTGTCGGTGCGGAGGCGGTACGATATGAGAAAACTGTCAAATGACAGTGTCAACTGTCAGTCAACTCAGTACTACTTTTTATTGCGCCCCTACATTTAAATGAGTGCTTCCTGACTGGCGCGGGATGCGCGGAAGCGGGACGATGCGAAGACAGTACTGGGGTGCTACCGCAAGCCACAAACGAAATTTTCTCTCTCTTTCGCACTTGCAAGTGTGTACGCAAGTGCGACAAAGACGGAAAACTTCGTTTGTGGTTCGCGGCAGCAGCCCATGTCCACTTCTGCGCATAATATTACTAGTGCGTATTCCGTCAAGTGGGAATCTTTCTGACGTCACAACACACAACGTTTCGAAGTTTACGTCAAAGAAGAAAATGTCACATATCGATCCCGCTCCGCCAAGTCAGGAAGTCGCCTAAGGCTAAATTTTGTCAAACGAACGCAAGCAAAACTAGACTTAGAGCTCTGACTGTAATGTAGATTTTTGCTTGCGTTAATTTGCCAGCACTTGGCCTTACAGTTTTGTACGAACTCATTTCATTTCATTTCATTTATTTAATTCTGAACAATATACATTGTGTTGAATATACATATAATAATTTAAATCAGTTATATAGTACAATAATTCATTAGATATTTAAAAAAAAACTGTATATAATTTAAAAAAAATGTCAACATTATCATACTAGCATAATCACAGCACAAGCACATACAGGAAATACATTAAATGTTTAAACTATTCAAAATAATAATATGACATTAGAAAAAAAACAGTCAATATAAATAAAATTACAATATGTCAAAAAAAAAAAAAAGTGTATATAATAATAAACAAAAAGTCAACATAAATATTCTAGCATAATCACAGCTCTACATACAAGAAATACATTAAAATGTCTATACCTACTATTCTAAAATAAATTACATAATCGTTATTACTAAGAATATTACAGTGTGTCATTAATAAATTCATCAATAGAATAATAACATTTATCCACTAAAAGAGCCTTTAATTTACGCTTGAAAACTTTAATGTTGGAGATCTGTTTAAGCTCTATCGGCAATTTATTAAAAAGAAAGACAGCCTGGTAGCTCACTGATTGTTTCACAATTTTAAATTTAGGCACTAAACTATTTTTAATATTCTTTCTCCTTGTTGCAAGCCTTAAGACTCTATCCTCTTCGCTTTCAACTTCATTCAAGTTTTTGACCAAACCTGATAGAAGAACCAAAATATAAAGGCACGGAACAGTTAAGATTTTAAGGTTTCGGAAATGAGCTTTGCATGATTCCCATTGCGGGATTCTGACTATTATTCTAATCGCCCTTTTCTGCATAATGAATGCACTTTTTGTATTATATTGATAACTGTTACCCCACAACTTAATACTGTACCTCAGTTTTGATTCTATGAGAGCATAGTACACCATTTTCAATTGTTCTAGTTTTGTTTTGTATACGTATTAACTATACGTAGAAACATAACGGCGCGCGTATCTACGAGGATTTTAGAGAATAATCTCGAACCGTGGATTTGAAATTAAGTCGATATATCGATTGAAAGAGACACCCTTTGTTTTTCGCTCACGACAAAACGGGATGCAACCCTCTCCGAGAATGGCTTTTTAGACAAATCTCGTTAAATATCTGACTGTGTGCAGGTTTATTAAAATTCCTCTTGTCAGTACCTAGATGAGGTAAAATACCATCATATTAACTTAATCGTGTCTTTTAATAATGCGTTGTTTTAGTAGGCTGAGGAAAAAAAGGAAAATATAGACTCAACTTTGGATTTATTTTCTGTCGAGAAAATTTTAAGCAATCATGTTTTGCTATTGTCAGTACTACAATCATATAGTCAAAAATCATATATTTGAAAATCAGCCCCTATTGTTTGCTAGTCTGGGCAGAACAGCGTTTCAAAGTCTCCAAATTTCTCAGTGTAGCGCCTTAATACGTATAAGAAATTCGTCTGTTCACCCATTAAAAATTATCAAGCCAAAATACATGAAACTCCTCATATTCTTGTTGATGTAAACGGGAAAAATATACAGTAACTTTGTATGCACGTTCTAACCTGTAGGTCCGATTCCGATATACATATTCCCAAATGACTACTAAAACAATACATCTTATTGATTATTTGAGATTCGATACCATCGATATAAAATATACCTAGTTAACTGCCGATTGAAAAATCTTCTGACAATGCAATAAAGTCTGCTAATAGCGGATGGATACATCGGTTCGTTTTATCCGAGTCAATGCTAAATACCTCCTCCATGTTAATCCAGCACTTGACCTCCGATGAAAGGCACGCCTGCCCTGCGCTCCCTTCTCATTTTGCGCGGAATTTTCAATTATGAGCGAACTTACGTAGCTTCTCTTTGGTCCAGGGACCCGACCACCCCTTCCCAGAAAAAAGCCTTTGAACGGCTTAGTCGTTCAATGAATAGCCCTAACGTCTTGCTAACCCAATCGAAGGGGTAACCCCTTCATTTTGCTTAGAACTAGGAAAGAGGCTACCACCGCTTTTATAAGGGTATCCCTTTCCGACAATTTTAAGCGCTGGTTGCCCATTCAATGAATAGTTTCGGGAAAGGCTAACCATAACGAGTTTAGCGCTTACCCTTTGGAAGATCTTCAGTTTTCTGTGCTGCGTAAGTACTTGCAACTCGCGTAGAGCGGCGTGAATTAATAGTTTCACTTTAGTTTTTAATATTTGGGTAGCCGACGCCGAAGTTTTGTTTCGTTTCGTGTTCGGGCGATTTTTCTACCGTTGTATAGCGGCATTTTTGGTATGTCCTACCATTATTTTTATCACTTTAGACATGTTTTTAAAGTAGTTGCGTATCTTTTGTGCTATTAAATACGTTAATAGATAATTTTGCATCAATAATGCGTAGGAACTTTTTTTAATAATATATATATTTTTCCATGTCCCAGCATTTTATTGCAGATGCAGATTTTTGTATGGTAAGAGTATATGATTTGACTAGCAATAAAGTTTATAGATACATCGATATTTACATCATTGTAATGGTTTTAATTTAAATGTTTAGTGTATAATATTGCTCAAAAAAGTAGCGCTGTAGAGATTCCTATTGAATAACGAATGTTATTCGATGATATTTTGATTAATTCTTCCAAAAAGACAATTTTATTTTGGTAAGGCTACATTCTTTTATCCATGCCGTGTTGGTTTTGTTGGTTAGTCAGTATACTAAAAGCTTTCGTTGCAAAAGGAGTTATATTGCAGAGTTTTTGGTTGACTATTTTTAGTTCCATTTAGTGACGGAGTTTTAGAAGGTAATTATCGTATTTTATCGTATTTCTTATATGTGGTGTTATTAATAACATCATTCATTGATATGGAAATAACGTTACTTTTCATAATAAAATAACTTAAATTTTGTATCTCAAGGTACAAGCGTGAAGTTCCACTGAGAAATTTTGTTTCTCATTGGATCGAAAAGTTACTCAGTGTAACGGTAAAGCCGCGTTATTAGTGCATAAAGAAGGATAATAATTAAAATATGAATTCTGTACTAGTTTATTGCAGTGCCATTACAGATGTCTCGCTCTAACACGCGTGAGTTTGCAATTAACCATCCCGCTCTTTAAGGAACTCTGCGCGTAGTTTTCGTAAATATTTATTTTGATCGTTTTTTGGAATAATGGATCACTTATCAAAAATCTATCCGGTTACCAATTGTGTTAGAACAATAAAAAAGCTATCCTTGCTTGTCATGTTTTCGTAATAAACAAGGAACCCTTATAGTTTCGCCATGTCCGTCGAACCGTCCGTCCGGTTCCAGCTTAGCTCAAAAACCGTTAGTACTATAAAGCTGTAATTTGGCACGGGTACTAAATATAAACGGACGAATATAGAACAACATCTTGAAAAACATGTTTTTTTAGGGTACCTTCCCTAGACATCAAGTGTTGGTGAATTTATTTTTGTTTCATTCAAACCGCATCATGTTGGTGCTGTCTAAATATTGTGAGGTTACTCAAACCGTTTTTTGATTCAAGAATCTGTTGGCGTGATATTAAGCTACCAAGTGTTGGTTATTGAAATTTCCTGTTACTGACTGATTACTTTTTTCATGGTAACGTAAGTAGAATTTTCAATGAGCACACGTATTGATACAGTGCGTTACCGGGAAGCAGGTATTAATTTTAAACTGATATTAATATGTTCCATTAGCCATTCTACGTCGACTAGAATTTATACTACGATGGTGGCAAACAAGCGTGCGGTCCACCTGATGGTAAGCCGTCACCATAGCCTATAAACGCTCGCGACTCTAAAGGACTAACGTGCGCATTGCCGACCCTTTATAAAATTTGAGGATTCATTAAGCTTAGGAGTAGCAAAAACCCAAAAACTGCGAAATTAAATTTCCTAATTCCGCACCTTCAATGTACTACGTAACGCACTGCCTAAGAGAACGTCATAGTAAACAGAACACTAAGGGCTGTCATTTGTACTGAGTTGTCAATTTACTTTGCAATACATTGCTGGCAATTAAAATTTTAATTTAATCGATATCAAATCCCTAGAACTTATTCCGAGTTAGCACAGGTATGGTCATAACTTCATAAGTAAATGTTACTATGATGCTATCTAAAATGAATAAAATGCATCATAAATTCATAACATAACCCTTCATTAAGTTGATGTTTGAAATGGCAACCATGGTTTTCAATGCAATATTAAACTCGTTTAGGTGATGATTTTACTATTGCGTTTTTCTTGTTACTGAAATCTATGACATCGTTCCTAAGAACAGATCTTCGTATGTCTTATAGTTTCAGACTTCCCATACTGACCGATTTAAATGTTACACCCTATATAATGAAATTATAAGTAAAATGATCACAGCTGAGTAGACATTACTAGTTAACGACTAAAAGCCGAACTTTCATACAATTTCCATTGAGGTAGGTACCTCAGATAATGTTTTTAATTAAGTATTTCAAAAACATAGTAGGTAAATATAAGTTTGCAAACTTTTTAGTCCAAATAATGTAACGGGTGACCAACTACGGAACTCTACATTGTGCGTGGCCCGACACGCACTTTACCGGTTTCGTAAAAAAAAGAACATAATTATAACTGACGTTGAAAATAACGAAATAATCAGCACTAAAGTTGATTTTTACGATGATATTAGGATTTATGACAGAGTTATCTAAGGCATTTTTCAATGTTTTCTTCGGTTATTTTACTGTGTTCTTTTTCAGTCTAAATAGTTTTTAGTGTAGTATAATTCTACCTTATTTCTTCACACTGGAAGCTCAAACTTCAATTTCACTACGTTAACTCTTCCATGAAAATGAGCTGTCAAACAAATATAAATATCTGGGTGACCGAGCTTTGCTCCACCTTTTCCCGGAGATGAGACCTACTAGACCTAGCTAGATCGATTGCTCGTCCCCGAAAACCCCCACTTATCAAATTTCATCAAAATCGATAGAGCCGTTTCCGAGATCCCCGAAATAAAGATATATACAAGAATTGCTCGTATAAAGTTATAAAATATCTGGGCGGCCGAGCGGCGTTTTCCTGGGCATGAGACCTAGCTAGATCGATTGCTCGTCCTCGAAAACTCCCACATACCACATTTCATCAAAATCGTTAGAGCCGTTTCAGAGATCCCCAAAATAAATAAATATATATACAAGAATTGCTCGTTTAAAGACATAAGATTTGGCAACATTGTGCATTATACGTCATATTGGTATTACTAACATCTCACAAAAAATAATTTTGTGGAATATAATGTTTTTCTTCGTTTATAATGCATGCAAATAGAACCGGTCTATTACATGGCACTTTACTAAAAAAAATATGTACCTTTTTCTCGTTTTTTAGGTAAATTACACCTTGTACAAAATGTACACCTTGTACAAAATGTAACTCAGTGGAAATTAAAATGTCTTTATTTTAAAAGGTTTTGCTATATATGCAATGTTTTTTGTATTTTGAATATTGTTGTAGTCTATATTCATAATTTAGGGAAAAATATATTCATTATCGTATTTTAAACAACCATTTTATTAATTTCAATTTCGTCACTCAGGGGAACATCGGTATCGGTAGATCGGTACCGAGATTAACACTAACACATTCATCCGATTTTATTTTTTTGCTAAATCCAAGCATTAATCCGTGAGTATATCTATATTTTTTAGGTACCTTAATAATTAAGTAACATAATAAACCCAGCTAAGTGCTTGTTGCACTCGCACATTTAGGGTTCCGAACCATCCGCAAAATTTCAAAGGAAAAACCTCATTTATCAGTATATATATTAGTATTTGTTGGTAAAATAATAAACATTATCACCAAATTTCAAGTTCATAGGTCAACGGGAAGTTAAAAAATTGTTAGGAACAAAATTTTGTGACAATCGACGGACGGACGGATGCGTGAGTGACAGCAATAGGGCTCCGATTAGAGCCTTCGGTTTCGGAACCCTAAAAAGTATTTGCATTAACAGAATCAGCATTTGTTTTTTGAACACTACTTTTTATTTAAATATGTTACAACTGCAGAAAAGTCGGCCCGTTCGATAAATTGCACGCTTCAACTTGTTCCGGCCCTTCGCCATGCCAAAGGAAACCGTATTGCAATGTGATAAGGTATTTTTAAATCGCAACTTAGCGGTATTTCAAAGGCGCCGGCGTTTTATGGCACCTGTGCCGACGGCGCCGGCAGTCATCCAGTCGACAAACGTAAATTTGCAATTACTGCTCTTATTGTCATCAGTAAAAGGATGAAAATTGCATAAGCGTGGAAAGGGAAACCCCTTCAAACTGTTGCCTTTTCGAAAGGCTTTTTAAGCGCTTAGTAAACATATCTGATATTCGTTAACTGAACGGCTTACCCATATTTAAAGCGCTTTAAAAGCCGAATGAATGGGTTTTTTTAGAGCAACGACTTCGGTAAGTGAAGTCTTACTAAAAACCCTTTCAAAAACCCCTTGAAGGGGATACCGTATTAAAAGCGCTTTAAAAGCCAAATGAATGGGTTTGAAGCGCAACGGATTGGGTAAACAAAGCCTTACTAAAAACCCGTTCAAAAACCCTCGAAGGGGATACCGGGCGGGTCCCTGCTTTGGTCTACTGAGGTATTGCGCAAATTTTTACAGCCGCCCTAATCTTTTTAACTAGTCTCGCGTTTTTATGAAAGCAGTGTTCATTCATCCTTTGTGAGTTAGGTATTTGCACCTGTGATCCATAAATTACAGATGAAAGGCTCCTCAGTGTCAATCGATCATGTTAAGTACTTTATTTGGACAACAGCGGCGTCGAGTTGGCTGTCGGTAAATGTCGAAAGTAGTCCGACCGAGGGCAGGACTCAAGGAGTTTGCGGCCAGCTGAAAGCGTGTTTGTACTGAACTTTGTAGTGGAAATTACTATAGTATATATTAACTCGTAATTGATGAAATATAGCTGTTAATAAACTGCCAAAATGGATCTATTTCTCTATGGGCTTCGAACAGTTCTTACAGGATCAGAGCTACACGGGCTATTTGATAACATTCTTTTAAATAATTTGTCCTGTATAAATAAAGAACTAGTTACTCAATTATAAATGAAAATCGCTGAGCAACAATTAACTCCACAATTTGTTTGGAAAAAACTTTCTCATTTCAACGACAGCCGAATCTCCATGATGATGAGTGATGACGCGACTAATAGGTACACCGACCATTTCCATTTCAAGGGACTATCGAAATGAATGTATTAGATCGATATTCAGTTTACATTTATAGCGCACTCTTTCACGTGCGCCAAGAGCGACGAGAGAGCAGATGCGCGCAAAAATTAAAATTTGCTACAAAACCATTGTTTGCATCAGATAGACTCTCTGCTCCCAAAACGAGTCCTAATCCACCCCCTCCCGGTGATAATTAATGCCATTTTTAACTGAGTTTATTCGAAAATGGAAATTCCGCGGAGCCCTGCCCGTGCCCAGGGCCGCGGCCGAGCCCTGCCCGGTATTAATTGCGTTGTCAGATTTTACCGTTCACTTACTTTTCATGCTTCTGCAGAGAATTAAGAAGAAGAAAAACCAATTAGTATATTTTAAAAGATAATCGCCCGAATTAGCAAGCCAGATTCCCCTGAATATTTTATTAAGAGTGCGATTTAAGGGAGATGTTTTTAATGCTCTTACGTTACGTTCCGCTTGACCTTTTTGGACCTTTTTTCTTTGCCCCAATGTGCGCTGTCCCAGATAACTCGGAAGTGGAGCTGTCGACAGCTGCGAGGGATCTTATTAATACTACATACCGAGTATTTGTACGTGTTAATGAAACAACACTACTTACATAAAAAGCAGATGGAGATTATAAAGAATCTTATCTCTCTCACTTGAGTCAGTTAGTAATGTACCGCCCACCTTATTAAAGGTGCAGTCAAAGAACAACAAGGTGTACCTACATGCGTCTCACGTAATAATAATGTTTTTATGTTTTGTAAGTGTATTTTATAATTTACTTTTTATAGATTATAAAATCTAACCTAAGAAAGACAATAAATAAAGAGAATAATAGGATAGGAATAAGAATACTATTCCATTATGTAACGTAAAGTTTCTCTCTTGTGTAACAGTTGTGTTGTGTTAAATTTTAGCAAAAGTAATCAGCATTGTAAATAATTCACATGGAGAGTTGCAGGAATCCGTAGGTTGCAGCTTCTTTGCCAACATATAGCTCATAAGTTGGTTTACCATCGTGATATTAAAAAAAGTTCATGGTTCCATAGTCTAAGTCTAAGTTAAATAGGTGTTCTTTAACTTGATCTGCATTTCTCTCGCTAGCTATCAAACACAATCTTTAAAACAAACGGTACAACATCGCGCTTGTGAGCGAGGACAAAAAATACGAGTTTATTTTACGCTCCCGCCAGTTGTGGCAGTTAGTTAACCAAATATGTGTTAAAAAGCGCACCCGTCTAGGCAAATCGAAAAAGTTTTTATGCATCCAAAATTAGCCCAGACTAGCTGAATCTAATAGTCAGCATGTTAATTTTTGTCTGCATAATTAGTTAACACATTTTGACCGAATTTATAATTTATTTCATCGGATGAAAAAAATCTTACATATATGTGCACTTGTGAGGTGTATGTAATAGTAGGATAGCACTTCGTCAACTTTAGGAAATTTGTTATTTACCTAGGGCAGGAACCGCAAACGTGCCATACTGCCATTGCAAGTACGACCTAAACTGTTAAAGTAGACTCGTGGCATAGATTCTCGTACTAAAATTTTTCGGCCCTCGCTAGTTTTTGGCCATCGTATCCTTGCACTTTAATCCTTTTAATATGATCATTTTAGCGAGTCTGAGTTGGCGACGCGAAGAGTTGGTCGCCGCTCGACAGTTGTTCATCAAAAGCCTCAAACGCCCATTGTCCCGGCGCGGCGGTCGCTACTTCGCTGCATGCAGTTTGTATTTGCTTTGGTCTCTTTGTTTGTGTTGCTCCTTTATGAGACTCGTTCTAGTTCGTTGAGCAAATGATCATTGTTGAAAGAGGTACGAAAGTGGAGCATTTGATTAAAATATGCGTTTTTCAGCTACGTGCTACGAGCTACGGAGCTACGTTGGGGGAATATTTGCTTTTAGACACAAGGGTTTTCTTAAAAGGCTTGTGAATAAGGGTCTAAGTTTAGCAAATAAAGTATTCTATGTCTAATTAGTCGAATTTGCTTAAATCCCGGAGTCTCATTGAATCGTCATTTTACACACTTTTATTCTTAAAAATAAACTTGTTAAATGTTATTCCTTTACTTTATAATATTTGTATATATGTCCTTACCCTGCAGATATTTAGAATTCTCTAGATACTACAAATGGACAAAACTTGTCATGAATTCACATTAGACACTCTCAACTATTCAGATGTTGATCGTGCGGCTACAGATATGTTTGGGGTCTATCACTGCGTTGTCATACCCCCCCCCCCCCCCCCCACTATCACAACAAAGCTATTTGAATAGCAACCACGTCTATCTCCAATCTGCGTCCGGTCGGAGTCCAGATCTAAGATACGCACTCAATTTCAACCTTACATCGTTGGGATAGAGAACAAAACTGTATAACTTATTTTTGGTCTCGACTGTACACAACCCTTGATTAGCGTAATGGCCGGCCGGTGATTTCCTCCCGACCTCGCCGCAGCCTACAATTACGCTAAATGATTTATTTGCCGGTTAACTTTGTAAGTAAATCAAATTTAATTGACACTGGGTCTTTCTTAAACGATTCATTGCGGGCAAAACGTTCTTCGGCGTAACTTACTCGAAACCATGAGGGCACAAGGACAAATGTTGTTCGGTTGTAAATACCATCGTGGCAACCATTAAACACAACATTATATTATATTTAGTCTTCGGTAATTTCAATTGTAAATTTCCTATAATACTCAGTCGTAAAGTAGTAGTAAAAAGGCGTAAGTAGTGGATATCTTAAAGAGAATAATATTTCTACCAGAACAAGAGAATAAAGCAGTATTTTTAAGGTTCAAATGGCTAAAACGGAACTCTTATAGTTTCGTCACATCTGTCCTTCCGTCCGTATATCACAGCCTATTTACTCGGAGATTATACGACAGACTAAGTAACGTGAGGAATCTAAAAAAAATATTGACGTCAAGGTTCGGGCCACCCTGTAGACAGATTAGACAGGCCTTTAAAAATGATATATAAGTCCTTATAAAATAACTATTTAAGCCAACCATCGGTGAGATATTAATTGCCAAATTCGCAAAGAGTGTCCCCCCCCCCCCCCCCTCTTCTTTATCCCAAAACTATAACGTTAAAAATTCTGAAAAAAAATTGAGGTCGTGTAAGTTAACAAAAAATTTCAACGATTTTTTTGGGTTGCACAAGATAGATCTAATGGTTTGTGAGTTCTCGCTGAAAAACTGCCTTGCCCAAACAAAGGAATGTAAGTGGCATGAATTTCCTATACAGGTAGATACAATCTGTTTTGAATCAATGTATTGGATAGCGGTTTTAAATGTGAACTAGGTAGGTGTCGGGTGGTTGTGCGTGATCCAACACGCACCTAAATAGCCGGTTTTTTTACGATAGCAGTCTTCTTACTCATTTTGTCCCGTAGTACCTACCTACTATACGAAAGTATTATACAAGTTATGTGAAGTAGAGAAACGCAGAGCAGTAACACCACAAAATAATTAGCTTTGTCGAAAAAAATATTACAGAACTAACAGTGCCGTCCTTACTACACTTGCCACGTTTCTGTCACGCTTCAATCAAACATCTTTCCCCTAGTTTAGTGCACAAAGTTTTTTATAGTCCCCTGTTATCACGTAAAATTTGGACACAGCGCATGTTTTATTACGGGTAGCATTTAACGAACCACCAAATTAGTTGCCGAATGATGCTCTAAAAAATTACATTGATTACCAAAAATACTAGATTCGCACCAAATTTTCAACTCCTTTTAAATATAAAGTGCAACTCAAAGAAGTAACATGTCGATAACCTATTAAATTTAATTGTTACCAAATAAATTAGTCACTACCCAAAAATACTTAATGATCACCTAATTTCAAACACCAAATTTCATATAATTTACATCCAAATATTACAGGGCTCGTAATCCTATTAAAATTATTTACACCCAAATAATTCTTTCGATAACCAGAAATACTACATGATCACCAAATTTCACGCGGCAATTGTTTTTTAACGCCCCACGCGCAAAGCAGTTCCAATCTAGTCTAACCTCATTGCTAGCACACTGATGCGGTTTTCTATACGGTCCGTCTCGCTCGCACGTCGCACCGCGTGCGAGCAAGACAGCGCTAAATGATTTTATTTTATAGAAGCTTCAAAATTTCTGTAATTTTAATGAGACACGTACATAACATAATTTAATTTAATATCTTTTCAACAGTGCTTTCCGTACTGGTCGCATACAGCTATTTGTTCTCAGATGTTTTTGCCTCTACTCTATTCGCTGATAATCGTCAATTTGCCTAGGTAGTAGTATTTTTCTATGACATCTATTTTTATTTCAAACTAGTGGACATTGGAACAGTATTGACGGATCTCCGCTGGCGCGGAGCTCCTATTTTGAGTTATTTTGGCCCTTCGGGCCGATGCAAAACTAACATAACCTAAACCTACCTATACCTATTTCTACCTATTAACTACCTTTAATTTTTCCATGAAAGTCTATCTAAATAAAATTAATAAAGTAAACTCATTTGAGGACCTTTATCCATTTTCATAACAAACTAACAATTTAATAAATCAATAAAACTCATTTTCAAATAAAAGTTTTCAATCAAACGCGCTCACGTCAACGCATTAAAAAATTAATAATAAAACTTTTTGCAGTTTGTAAACCATCAGCAATAGGTAGTTAGAATGAAACAGCAATAGGTACCTTTCACTCTAACGACAATTTGTATTTGATTGAGTGAGATAGCAGTATACGTGTTATTATTTCACACAGCCACATTGCGCGTTGTTTTTTAAATTAATTTAGAATTTTACTTTCTAATGTATAACATTTTGGAAATGACTAAAATATTTATAGTGCTAAAAACAATTAATTTGTAACTGTTTACTAAAATGTAGCATGCGATGTGTATAATATTTGGATGTAATTCTAATGAAAAAAGGTGCATGAGATTAGGTGGTAGTTTAGTGTTTTTGGTGGTACTTGACAATTTTTTTGATGCGATTATAAATTTATAGGAACGCAATAAGTAAAATAGGTGCAAGTGCTGCAAAAATAGGTAGAATATTTTTGGTGACTCGGAATTGCTGATCGATAAATTTTTTTGAGTGTTCAACCTTATTTTAGGGTTCGAAAATTTGATGATATCAAAAGTTATTTAGGTGATCATTTTATTTGTTCCCTTTTATTACTATACCGTACGCAGTAAAGTGGGCTAAGTTGAAAAGTGTCATAAAGCGAAGTAATTAAATTTAAAGTGCGGAGGCTAGCGACTGTTGCCGCCGTGATAAACATTACTGTTAAGTTTTCGCTGCTTACCTAGAATTACTGAACACAAGTGGCAATTATAAACATTGTTAATGGTATCAGTGTGGTCAGGAGGGTGTATAAGTTTGACAAGCTTTTTACTTATCTACTGGGTTCACATTGTTTTTATTAATCTTATCATCCAATAACTCACATAATAGACATTCATAATTTGTTCCCAACCTACTTAATTTGTCAATACCATTGTAATATCACCTAATTAGGTAATCTATGATCTTTTCAATATCAGTATCGTTCACGAAACTTCATCATTATTCGGAAGATATTTTTGCATTAGGTAGTGGACCTCGGGCGTCTTAATCCTTCGGGATGCAACTGTCTGTCAGGATCAAACTGGGATGACGCTAGCAGGATGATTATAATTTTTGCCTGAGAGATCGATTGTTTTTTAGCTGAATTAAAAGTCTGCAACTCAACCGAGTGTTTTTAAATTCTCAATTAGGGGTCATCGTCCCGGCATTGTCATGCATAGTTAATGGGATGCTGGCGGCCGGTTTAATAGTGTACCCGGTGTACACGAGTACACAGTGTAACAGTGTACACAGGGATTAACAAGCTACACGCGGCCTAGCCTCCGGGATCGCAAGAGCAAACACGCGCCAGTCAACACTGGGACGGTGACGAATCGTCCGCCATCTTACTTTAGGGCGGGTTGTATCTTATACGATTACGATTTTTTTTTCAATGTTTCCATACAATCAGATACTAACATACACCGCTTACTATTATTGATTATTTGGCGTCACCCGCCCTAAATTAGTTTATACAGATGCTCTAAATTCTACATATGCAACGGTTAAATAAAATAGAAATGCAAAATGTTAATGTTTCATTAACCTCCAGTAAGTTGATTATGTAACGTGAGAAACTTAAGTTAAAGATAAAATGGAAAACGTATTTTTTATAAATATATATTTAGTTACATTTCAGTCTTAACTGCTAATCTTCAAGACGGCACTAATATACGAGTATAACAAACTAGATAAAATTAAATGTAAGCAGTACAAAAGATTCCTTTTTTAAATAATTATAGGGAGAAAACGACGCTCTTCTCCTTGTGGCGTGGACCCCAGGACGCCAGCGGCATGACCCCCTTGGAAAATGACATTTAGATGAAGCTTACGTGCGCTCGAAAACGTTACGTAATAACCACTCAGAACGACATTTGGTTACGCACAAACATGTGTGAGAACGCCGTAAACAATCAATTACACAATTACAGCGTCTATAGATGCCTTCAGCTATCTCGCGGCCTACATCTCCGTACACGTTCAAAGTGAGCCTAAATTATCGCGTGTCATCCCGCGCTCACTCGAGATCAAAGCGAATTACGGAGGAGGGCAATTAGACCCTATTCCAAGAACATTCGACTACGTAAGTCTCCATCCAGTCCATCTCTTTCACATCACAGTCGTATTTCAATAAGTTTCGCATTCGGTTTGCGACGTCAGGTCAGGGGGCCGGCGCGGAGGCGAGCGCACGGAACTGGAACGCCGTTAGAGTGCGAAACGACGAACAGACAGACTCCTTCTTTATTGAAAGCCCCATAAGCCTGAACATAGATGCAAATGGGTAGGCCACAGTTCGCAGTTTGGTAGTTTTGTACGAGTATTGGATTAGCCATAACTGAAATCAGTGTTGCGGCGTAGCGCTACGAGCTGACGTCGTAGCACTTGCTACGACTAGGTTGTATGTTTTACGTCGAGACACGGCGATAAGCGGTAAGAATTCGGCAACGAGATAAAATCAGCATTTTGCAGCACACCATATTTGCCGACCACTATCTTTACTGTTCTAGTTTCAATTTCCGCGGCCGTAAGCTGAACCGTAAAAATTCGGAGTTTAATATCCGTTTAAAGTGCGCTCTTGGGCAAAATGCGCGATAAAAAAGTTTATTTAGAAGCGTAATCTGCCCGGGACGCTCGCCCTGGATCGTAACCCGCGCGCGCCGCCACCGTGACACACCACACTGCATTATTGAACAATGTGATATGCTTAGATTAGTAGGCGACGGCGCAGCATGCACGTGTAATATGAGCCACGGGCGGCCAGTTTGGTCATTACATTGAGATGCAATCGAATTGTTTTTGTATAGCGACTGGTTTACACGTAGCCACGGTGAGATCACTGTGCGCCCCGCGTGCACGCTGCGTTTGCGTTACGGTACCGTATTGTCCCCGCCCGAGAAACGTGACAAGGCCTTTATTTAAGAGGGTACCAACATTTCGCTCCAACTCATCCTAGCCGCGATCTCCCTGCGAGCGGCCATGTTTAGCTACACACTAAAACGATTACATGTGTGCGTGCGGTTCAAGTGCTGCCGGTTGAACTGACAAGTCTTGATCATTGTTATAGAGTTAGAGTGAGGTAGGAAAAAAATGTGGTGAGTTTTAAATGTTTTTATTTTATTAACATTACGTACCTACGCACTTATTAAGGTGGTTCGATTTTCATACAAAAAACGATCGACATTTATTATCTCATTACACATTATTAATACTTAAATATTTGTTAATCTATTTACTTCTGACTATTCATTTTCGCGAAATTAATAAAAAACCTGTGTTTCATACAGAAATTACGCAAAAAACAACGTAATTTTTTTATATATTTTATGTTTGGGAGCGTGATAACTGTCATGTACATTGTGACGTTCAGCCTGGTACTTTAAATTACTTTCCACAGAAACTACTTGGCCTAAAAATCTGAAATTGCACATACATATAATTCGGTAACTAGTCCAAACAACGCAGTCATAAATTATCGGGCGCTCGTTAAGAATAAAAAAATATAAATGAATATGAATATGAGAGTAAATTTACACAAAAGATAACAACCAGTAAACATATGTTGGGAGACTATACAAACGATTTTTAGAGGTGCATGAACACGAATTAATCAACAAAATTGGAATAAGTTTGTCAGGAAAAAAGTCAAATTTGGAATGATAATTACGTGGAGTCCACGTGTTTCGGGGACTAGTTATACTTTAAATTACTTTCCACAGAAACTACTTGGCCTAAAAATCTGAAATTGCACACACATATAATTCGATAACTAGTTCAAACAACGCAATCATAAATTATCGGGCGCTTGTTAAGAATAAAAAAATATAAATATCTAATTAAAATTAACCTACAAACTAAAATCTAATTATAAAACTAACTTAAACTATTAAAAGAAAAAATAAAACTTAAAAATCTAAAAAAGGCCCCCGTGGCATGGTGCCAAGAACGCTGGCAGCGTTTCCTCGCTGTATGGCGATACTAAGGCGTTGTGCCAGGAAACTGCCAGCCCTCTTGTCCCCAGTGACGTCGACTAGTCTCTTAGCCAGTTGACGAAAGAGCTCTATTGCCCCAGGGCCCCACGGACCGAGGGTCTCGACGCCGAAAGCAACGAAGTTGTATCCGGCGTCAAGACCCCTGTACTTATTTCCGTATTTTGTTGGCTTCGGCCGCCTGGGCCGCTGCGCCGGCCCTTTGGATTGTACCGTGGAGATGAGACGGAGCTAGGGTGTCCACACAGGTTGCATCCCACACCAGCACCCGTCCCATTTTCCACGGTATTAGGGACATTCCGTCCGGTCTCTTGCCATCGTCACGAACGATACCGACTGGTTCGAGCACCGCCGGCACGTTCACGCTAGCAAGAGACCGGCGGATTATGTCATTAAGGGCGGCGTGTCGCGAAAAACGGCCGGCGCTTTTTGCGCACGATAGGCCGTGATGCCCCAACCGGTCGACGTCACTGCCACAGGGACATTTGTGCGGAGCACAAATTGGAACTCCAAGGCGCAGGCTAACTGCTAGTCGGAGCGTGGTGTTGTCGAGGAATGTGCCAGTATTTGGACAGGGGTAAGCGTTCATCCATTGACCAGCCTCCTTGCAACCAACAGCAGTCAGGCGTGCCCGTTCCACTCCAGAGCTGCCGTTAAGTAGGGTGGTGTACGTTGATTTTGAAATGACATCATCCCAACACTTTTGGGATTTTGGATTTGCGGGTACGTTTTCCCCCGGGCAGGCTGACAACCAGGCATTTACGGCGGAGTCAGAGCCCACAATCTTGTAGTTTGAAGGGGGATCCCCTAGGATTTTGCCTACAAGAGTGTATGAGCTGTGGACAGACGACAGAAATGCCGGTAAAGCTACATTAGAAATTTTGCGCAACCCTAAACCCCCGTATCGGACGGGGAGGGATGCTTGAATATAAATGCATATGAATATGAATATGAGAGAAAATTTACACAAAAGATAACCAGTAAACATATGTTGGGAGACTATACAAACTATTTTTAGAGGTGCATGAACATGAAATAATCAACAAAATTGGAATAAGTTTGTCAGGAAAAAGTCAAATATAGAATGATAATTACGTGGAGTCCACGTGTTTCGGGGACTAGTTTTACTTTAAATTACTTTCCACAGAAACTACTTGGCCTAAAAATCTGAAATTGCACATACATATAATTCGATAACTAGTCCAAACAATGCAGTCATAACTTATCGGGCGCTCGTTAAGAATAAAAAAATATAAATGAATATGAATATGAGAGTAAATTCATACAAAAGATAACAACCAGTAAACATATGTTGGGAGACTATACAAACTATTTTTAGAGGTGCATGAACACGAATTAATCAACAAAATTGGAATAAGTTTGTCAGGAAAAAAGTCAAATTTGGAATGATAATTACGTGGAGTCCACGTGTTTCGGGGACTAGTTTTACTTTAAATTACTTTCCACAGAAACTACTTGGCTTAAAAATTTGAAATTGCACATACATATAATTCGATAACTAGTTCAAACAACGCAATCATAAATTATCGGGCGCTCGTTAAGAACAAAAAAATATTAGAGTTTGAATTTTACAATTAAAGGAAAGATCCGAAATGTTCATAGAACGTCAAGAACATAGAAGCACATATCCAGACATAGAAATATCACTAGCAGCAATAGGTAATAGGTAACATGGTGCCTTAAGGTATGATTCCGCTGCCGACTGCATACAATAACTGCACCTTCCGCCGCACTCCAAATTGAACTGTAATCATAAGACTAAAAGTCCCAATTTAGAGTGAGCGGCGTGTGCTGTTCCGACACTTCTCCGCTCATTTCAAATTGAGCTTTTTACGCATACCATTACGGTTCAATTTGGAGTGCGGCGGAACGAGCAGTTGCTGTATGCAGTCGGCAGCGGAATCATACCTTTACCTTTTAACTTGTGTGGCCGTAGTACTGTTGGATTTTTTCGTCCCAAACAATTTACGTTTATTGCCCATTTCTGTAAAAAATCATATCACTTTAGTGCTTTGAGAAGAAATAAAATACCAAGTATCAAATTATTAATCTGTAGCGGACGCGCTACATCTACAGAATAGCAGTGTCGGTGTGAGCTTGGTCACCGACCTTAACGCACCGAGGAGAGCGACACGTGCGTTCCTTGGGAAGGCCCGGCGCGTAATGAATCGAACAACGTTGTCGCGCGCTGTTATATTGTGAATTATAGTGGTTTTTAAAAATTCGTCTAAATTAAGTGGGTTATCCATAAGCGTTAAAAAAAATAAGAAATATCAAGCAAAACCTGTAGATTTATAATAATAAGTTTTTTTTCCAAAATATTATAAAACATGTGAGGAAAAAAATGTTTAAACAAACCGATTTAGACATTTTGTAGTATTTTTTTTAAACAGTAAAAACCAATGTTTCAGAACTAGTGCGATCGCTATGTACTAAAAGACTATACATCCTATTGTAAAAGATAAACATCCAATCGTTTTTGACAATTTAAAATGGAAATATTGTACCTGAAAGATAGCTCTGACGCGTATTTTTGCAAAACACTCCGACGAAAACCTGACTGTTTTAAATAATTGTACATAGAAATAACAGTTTAGCAACGCTATGGTCTAGAATAAGAGTTTATCTATACAAAACAGAAGTTTACTTTAACAATGTAGTCACTTGAACAAAGATATGACGTTAGAAAAAACCGTATATTTTCTAAAATACCAACTTTTTGTTCGTACAGTCTTAACAATCTTCCTTGAATGCGGTGTAAATTCAAGGAAGATTAATGGAGTTATCGTTATGTACGAGTATGTCATTTGTTTGTAAGTTACTTTATTGTTATTGACAGCTTTGTAAAATAGCAAAATATCACTGAGATATCACAAAGTGTGGCACTCTGTGGCAGGATGTTATTGAAAAAAGCTGAATTCCGCCCGGTTCGGAAATATAGTGTCATTTGAAACATACGTCTGCGTGCTTCGACTGTCACCAAATATCGTCTGAAATTAATGCTTACTCTTCTATAGATTTATGTTGCACAGTTAAGGCGATATATCGATTGAAAGAGACACCCTTTGTTTTTCGCTCACGACAAAACGGGATGCAACCCTCTCCGAGAATGGTTTTTTAAACAAATCTCGTTAAATATCTGACTGTGTGCAGGTTTATTAAATTTCCTCTTGTCAGTACCTAGATGAGGTAAAATACCATAATATTAACTTAATCATGTCTTTTAATAATGCGTTGTTTTAGTAGGCTGAGGAAAAAAAGGAAAATATAGACTCGACTTTGGATTTATTTTCTATCGAGAAAATTTTAAGCAATCATGTTTTGCTATTGTCAGTACCTCAATCATATAGTCAAGAATCATATATCTGAAAATCAGCCCCTACTGTTTGCTAGTCTGGGCAGGACAGCGTTTCAAAGTCTCCAAATTTCTCAGTGTAGCGCCTTAAAACGCGTCTTTTTCTGGCGCTCTATTTCCAATATCATGTTGGTATGGGATTTTATCTTTTACGTATAGACTGTCTATATTGGGTCTATCTGTGTGTAAATTATGGAGTCTAAATTTACAATACTATTTCGGTGATATTTATGCACAAAATCGTTCAAAAACACCCACATTAGAGTTTATTGTTACCCGCAGAATGGATGTGATGCAGACCGCTCGGAACGAGGCCGTTTATTAAACAACCAAACAAAACGTTTTAATTTTGTTTCTCAATGGTCCCTGCCCCAAGCGCCAAACAATCCATTATGGGTCCAACATTCCCACAGAATCGCTGAATCAACCCCCCGCCGCCCTCTCCTTTGTATGGATTAGCACCTAACTGTCACTCACCGGGGCTCATTTAGCGTTTAGTTTTTCAGGCCAAGGCTGCGGATGACGAGGGTGCTAATTGTTACATTTGACAGTCGAATTAACATGTCCCGTTGTTGGGGACAGAGATAACGCAACAACGGGAATCTCAGCGTGGCGCCGCTCCTACATGCCTCAAAATAATTGATGATTTTGAACCACGTTTAATATGGGATCAACTTTGTTCGTGACAAAAAAATATAGTCTATTTTTTTCTTTTTGTTGTGTTTTATTGTCACGAATAAATGATTCTGATTCTGATAATCAGTTTGTTGTTTTACAAATAACAACTCCGAGCTATGGAGGAGCCGCATCTTCCGACACAAGCATTGCTATGCAACCTTTGCTATGATACACACAAATGTAAAACCGAATAAACTATTTTGTATTTGTATTGTATTTTTGATAATTAATTAATTATGTATTGGTAAGGACCCATAGTACCAACGTGGTACAAAATTTTGTTTTTTTTTTTAATTTTGCCACTTTATTGCATATAAATAATATTTGGGTGACCGAGCTTTGCTAGACGTTTCCCCTTGCATGAGACCAGAAGATGCCTATTCACTCGTGCCTTATTAAAAAGGTCTAGAAGTGATATCGTTACACAAAGATTTACTAAAACCGAGGTTATATTACACTAAACGGTTAAAACTCACGTATTAATTGTCATACTTGAATTTAAACTTTCGTGAGACATGTTATAACTTTATTTTACTAAACGGCAACGTGTGCGTGTGCGTGTGTGTGTGTGTGTGGTTTTACGCGTGCAATCGGCGCGGGTCGCAGACGCACTCATCCTGATGAAGAACTCCCGAAGAGTTCGAAACATGTCGCCCGAAGTGACAATTAATACGTGAGTTTTAACCGTTTAGTAAAATAAAGGTATTAATTGTCACTCCAGGCGACATGTTTCGAATTCTTCGGGAGTTCTTCTTCAGGTTGAGCGCGTTCTCGACGGGTCACCAACGCTGAGTCAAGTGGCGATCTCCCCGCCGCCAGCCGCAAGGCTCGTGACGCGCGCGCCGACAGGGCGGGGGCAGGGAAGCAGCGGCGCGTCGAAGGTGTCGTGTGAGGTCGTGGTACGAGATCCGTCGCGAACGCGCTCAACCTGAAGAAGAACTCCCAAAGAGTTCGAAACATGTCGCCCGGAGTGACAATTAATACGTGTGTTTTAACCGTTTTATTGGAATAGTTTTAACATGACTCACGAAAGTTTAATTAAATTCATGAATCCGAGGTTACCGCCTGGTGGAATGTTGCTCCGACGATCATAGACCCGTTAGTTATTATACATAATACATACCTACGTATATGTATGCGCTCTCGACGTAGTTCGGCTATTGTACACTTCCCCGATTCTGTCCGTAACATGAAAATGCTCTCAAATCATTAACTACTCGGACCACGAAGTCTATCCAGTTAAGTGCATTGGTTTGACATTAAGTTCACATTTGCCTTACTTCACTTCCACACGCGTTAAGTTAGTCTAAATTAAACGCTGAGATGGAGCAAGAACATCGTCAAGAAATAAAGTCTGGTAGTTAAGTTTGACCGCTCGCAGTCTTAACTTATGAGAACGAACCTATCGAACCGACCTCTCAAACGAACGAACCTATCAAATTGGTGTGCAATACGTTTGTTTCAGATCAGCCCCAGAATGCAGGCATACTGTTAGGATTAGATATTAGATTGTGTACGTTAGTTAGTGTTGTGTAAACTAACGCGACAGGCCGCGGGATCGCACCGCCGGGCGTGAGCAAGGTTAATCGCGCCGTTAATAGTACGTCCCGGTTCATGAGGATGCGCTCACACGGTGGCTACGTATGTGGGCGCTTTACAATTCAATTACCTCGGTATTACAACTACTTAGAACTCGAATTTCGCAAACTTTTTTTTTTGTTTAGTGTTAGTGGTTTAGCTAGCGACTAAGGGTCAGTTGCACCAGCATACGAACACAGACCGGTCATCGTCAAATATGGCGCCGGCAGATGTCACCCCATAGAAACTTGTCAAACTTTCCATACAATCAGATTTGACGAACACCGCTTACGATTACAGACGGTTTGGTGCAACCCAGCCTAAGTGTGTGGGTTACTGACTTAAACCTTGACATGTACATGTTATTCAGAAGATTATTTTCTTCTTACTCTTCAGGCGATTACAAGTTCACAAACTTTACAATTAGGCTGCAGAGCGTGCGCGTGAGCACTGAAACGCTCGTGCCCGTGAGTAGCGTGCGCGGGCGGCGCGGCGGCGTGACGAGCGTCGCTGGCCCGCTGTGTGGTGTGTTGATACATGTTGTCTAATCGCGGCGAACAGCCGAACACCATTACTCGCTAATTGGAGATTTGTAACTTTAATGACCGTTCGCAGGTGAGCGAGCAAACGCGAGACAACACGCACGCGGCGCTAATTGCCAAAAGGATCAAACAAATTAATGCCTATTTTATTTTTTATGACAAGAGCGATTTAAACATATTCCTGAAAATATTTCTATGTATGATAAGATAACAATCAAGTTTCATACACAAGTTTTGACTTAAGGAAGTTGGAACGAGTATTTTTTTGCAACAAGGCTGCAAACACGCTGTTCAAACTTCAAACCAGTCAGATCACAACGAAATATTGTCGAACTCTTCAACTTTTCTCATGAAAGAGTACAAGGCACATACTACTATCATTCCGAAGAGTCATTTATATGGAAGTATTATGTTTATGTCTATTTTCTTCAGAGGGCAATGGCTTTCGCAATTGCAAGCGTTGCGAGCGATCAGATTATCGAAATTATGTTATTAGTAAAGACGGCATAAAAAAACCAGCCAAGTGCGAGTTGGGCTTGCGCACACGAAGGGTTCCGTACCATTAACATTAAAAACGGCAAAAACATCATGTATGTATGGGAGCCCCCTTAAATATTTATTTTATTCTGTTTTTTAGTATTTTATTTTTATAGAGGCAACAGAAATACATCATCTGTGAAAATTTCAACTGTCTAACTATTACGGTTCATGAGATACAGCCTGGTGACAGACGGACAGACGGACGGACAGCGGAGTCTTAGTAATAGGGTCCCGTTTTACCCTTTACTGGAGTAAATTGAAGATGAATTAGGAAGCCGTTACGGAGTTTCTTAAAAGCGCGTCTCCACGTCGGTTATTTTGTTGGTAAATATATTCAAGCAGCGAGAGAATGTCTTTAATTTGCAGCGCGATAAATTACCGGCGTGGAGCACCTCCCTTATTGCTTATTTATTTAAATTTCACTAATTAGCGCTTAGCTGCTTCATTTCGCTGCGTTTAATTGTTTTCTTTTTTTGCCGAACGGCGACATTTTTACTGGGCTTTTTCGAGGCGCGATAAAACGCGATGGCCGCTGTTTTATCTAAACTTTTCACGTTACATAAAGTTAATTTGGCCGCGAGTTTATGCGGCAAGACGTGATCGCCGTTAACCTCGACTCGAGGTGGGCGGCCAAATTTTAATCAATATCTAGAGTTTAAAAATTTACAAAATACTTGGCCCTCCGGTGTAATTAATCAGTTGATAGCCTTATCCCAATATAAGTTTAGGTCAAGTCGTTGAAGTCGCTTCTGCTTCTGGGTATCACAGACGCCTCCTCGTTGAACACGGTTTACACGGTATGTGTTTGTATCCGCCAGATGTAGTCATAAATAGTTCGACCAGTAGCTACTGCCATCGGCAAAACACAGACATAATTAGTGTAGTACGCAATTAAAAAATATCCAATGTTTTTCATGTCATAACAGAAATGGTACCTATACAGCACTAAAAACGTATTGTAATATTATATTGATTTAAACTTACACGATTTTCTTCGTGGAATCCAGTTATTAGTAAGTGCAAGCGTGGAAATACATCGTCCATTACATCAACGGACATTGTTAGTGTTGTGTGTCGTGCGAGTGACAACCCTAGTGAGAATGTAATTAGTAAAGACCAAGTGCGGGTAGTTCGGAAAACCCGTGCGGCTAGAAGATGTTAAATCCGCTCACGCCAGTCAGCTCGCAACCACGGATGTTGTGATACATTCGAAACGTCGGGCAAAACCTTAAAAAAGGTAAATTAGTTATAATATGTACGCGATTAAGTCCCGTTCCCCATAATAACGTATTGTAATGTTTTCTTCAGCGCCACTCGGCCGGCAGTAACGCACTCCGCTCACAACTCTCGATTTAGGCTCTAAATCCTCCTCGCTGAGCGCTGGTTTTGCTTCGCTTCCAAGATAATGTAATTAGTCAGCGAAGCGTATGGACGACATTGTTGCTGTTGGTATTCACTACAAACTCGACTCGCCTCACCAATTCGTTATTTAACTAGACCCCACTTTCGCAATCTTTAGGGTTCCGTACCCGAAGGGTCAAAACGGAACCCTATTGGTGACGCCCGGACGTCCGTCCGTCGTCTGTCACACAGTATATTGATTTAAACTTGCACGATTTTCACACATTATTATTATTGTACGCGATTAAGTCCCGTTCCCCAATAATAATGTGTAATAATGTCTGTCACACAGGTTTTACAGGCAAACGGTTGGAGCCACAGGCTTCAAATTTACATAGTATAAGCATCTTGATGGCCCAAAGCCATACAAAACTTATTTTTAAATGTTTTTAAGGGGGGCTCCCATACAGCTAAAGGGGAGCGCGAAAAAAAATTTGTATCCTACCCTATCGAGTGGGGTATCGTTGTTTAGAGCTCATTGAGTAGATACTTACTATATTTCTAATAAAAATAAATATTGGAAAACAAAGGAATGAGAAGCCACCAAAGTCAGCTTTTTTTACGGAATTTTGTTCCGAAGAATTTTTTAACTTCCCAAATACTATAAACTTAAAATTTGGTAATAATGTTTGTTATTACGTATATTTTACCAACAAATACTAATATATGGATAAATCAGATTTTTTTCTTTGAAATTTACTTGTATTTCCTATAAAAACCATCTTAACTTTGCGGTCGGTTCGGAACCCTAAATGTTCGAATTCCGACTCGCACTTGGCCAGTTTTTTAAATCACGATAGTCCCAAACAAGAGCGTGGGCTGTCAGATGGCAAGTATACATTGTGGCCTACAGTGGCGGCGCGTCAAAAATATTCTTAGGGAAGCCGGAAATAGTTTGCCTTTCTTATTCTTCATGAGCCGTACGCAGTCTAGTACTGGTGTGGCTGAAAATTAGGCAAGCCGGTGGGAATCGAGTTGTATCAGTGTTGCCAGAACGTGCTTTTTAGCACGGTTTTACGTGCTTTTTTGGATACGAACGTGCTTTCTACGTGCGCTCCCCAAAAACGTGCTAAAACCGTGCTTTTTAGGTGTTATGGTGCTTTATGATTTTACTACTAAAAACCGGCCAAGTGCGTGTCGGGCCACACGCAAGGTAGGGTTCCGTAGTCGTCCACCCGTTACATTATATGGACTAAATAGTTCGAAAACTTATATTTACTATGTTTTTGAATAAATTAACAACATTATCTAAGGTATCAATGGAAATTGTACGAAAGTTTGCTTTTGCAAAGTACATTTCTGAAGTTCGACTATTACTCGTTAACTAGTAATATCTACTTAGCTGTGATAGTTTTCCTTTTAAATTCATCATATATACTACTAACATGATTTTTTTCACATGCCTAGTAGCCACCGTTTAGCTGGCAGGGGGGGGGACACTTGACCATAGCAAAAATTATCACTTCGAAGCTTAATATCACGCTAACCAATTTTTTAATCAAAAAAATGCTTTTAGAAACCTTATAATATTTTTAAAAGAGCTATCCAACGATAACCCACACGATGGGGTTTGGTAGAAAAAAAAATTGCACCACCACTTTACATGTAGGGGAGGTACCCTAAAAAAATTTTTTTTATACATTTTATTCTACCGTTTTGTCGGCGTCATTGATATGTATACTCATGCCAAATTACAGCTTTCTAGCACTAACGGTTACTGAGAAAAACGGGGGTCGGACGGACGGACGGACGGACGGACGGACATGGCGAAACTATAAGGGTTCCTTGTTTACTACGGAACCCTAAAAATGGGGAGGTAATGTTGGTTTGGTACTCTCTAAAACTAATTTTTTTTCTAACAATCATTGTGTTAAACAATCTTTCTCCCCTACCCTACGCTTTGATATCCTAAAGCTTGGTTTTACTGGTTGCAGGAAAGAACTTGTCCTGCAACTGCAAGCTCTATCGTTCGTGTCGTGCAATGTGTACACGATGTAGTACTTAAAGGCTCAATACTCTGTATGTGACGAAAACCGGCCAAGTGCGTATCGGACGGTGTTGGTTTTAACATGAAAAATAAGGAAATTTCCAATAAAACAAACCTGTTTTATCAAAATATACGTATTTCTTGGTAAAATACCCGTAATAATGAACAGTATCACCAAATTTCAAGTTTAGGTATGGGATCGTCTTAATACAACGCGATGATCGCGCGATCGCGCAAGTGAAATTCGCGAATACTTATATTGAACTCGAATAGGTGTCCTAAAGGGATCGTCCTAAAACAAACGCGACCACGCGATTTTTGCACGAATTCGCGTCTTTTACTAGTAAATATTCTAAGTTAAAGTCGCGCGATCGCGCGACCATCGCGCAGTCGCGCGCCAATTAGGACGATCCCTAATATTCCTATAGGTCAATGGGAAGAAAAAATAATCTTATGAACAAAATTTTGTGACAGACAGACGACTGACGGACGGACCGACGGACGCGTGAGTGACAGCAATAGGAGTCATTTTCGACCCTTCTGGTACGGAACCCTAAAAACGTGCTTTTTATTCCAAAAACGTGCTTTTTTGGACACCCGACCGTGCTTTTTAACCGAAGTGCTCTGGCAACACTGAGTTGTATGGACGCTCCGCCACTGGTGGCCTATGAAAGCTTTCGAAGGTTTGTTAATTTGGGATTCCGATTTGCTGTGACAGAAAGAAACACTTTTAGGTTCCTCAGTTTCAGCATATTGCAACTTCGGGAGCTGTGGCGACCTACCTCACCACCGCCCGGGAGAACTAAGGTCATACCGGCAGAGCAAGTTATAATAGTAGCCTTTTCAGGAGTTCAGGGGGCGGCTCTAGCTGTTAGCGGTATGACATTCCTCTACCCAACTGGAGACCGGTCTCCAGCTGGTTCAGCGCAAGTCGTGGATAAGCGTCGTGAATGCCAGTGTTGCCGGTACGTACGGCAGGTACGAGTTCGCTAATTTGTTCCGGATTGCTAACTCCACGCGGCACGTGACGCGTAGCGGCGGCGCTGAGGCGGTGGCGGCGACAGGCGAAGCTCGCCGGGCGCTGCGACGACAAACTGTACGTACAGAGGAGAAACTATCGGTAAACCTACATAAATAATGTATATGGCAACTGAGAAAGTCTTGAAAACTACTCCCGTTATGTAAGTTTAGCTTTTTACATACCTAACTCCAAAATTGTCGGCTTGTTGTTGCGATAAACAGAATTCTCGAGATGATTTTCATAATTATTGTTACTGTCATACTTAGAAAATAAACTATATCTATTTATTTCAAATATTACATATTACAACATCAGAAAAGTTAGAGATGTGTAAGGTCTCAGTCTGAATAACGAAGAGTATATGAAATTAATAAAGTATCCTAAAGATGTACACGGTCCCTGGGCGTCCGTCAAAGATACAATTAATATTAACTATAGGGTTGTTGACTGGTATTAGTCAAATCAACCTTTTTATGACATGTCAAAAAAGCTTTGTTGGTGAAGTTTGTAGGGAGATCGGAATCAGTGATGTCACTATTTTTTATGGTCAAACAGCGTTTTTACACATTTAAAAATATTTGAAATAGCAGAATAAAATTGAAACGTGAAATGTTGCGAGCATTATAGTGCGTTTGGTATATTGGTAAAGTAAAATTATTTTTTATTATTATGTATTGTCAACGTCCCAGTTCTAACGTCTTTAGAGATGTACATGGTCTCTGGGTTACAGAATTGTCATACGGTCTCTAAGAGTCAATGACAAAAAAACTAGTCCAGAACAGGATGATGTCTTTTGTCAAACCCCAATAAAAATACACTAGTATTAACGATTAACGCGTCACTATGTCCTTGCTAGCATGAACAGATCGGACTCCACAAATATCCGTCCAACCGTTTTTATTATGAATGAGTAACAACCATGCAAACATCTAAAGATTTGCATTAGTTAGATTCCTTTTTCGTTTCTTCGTTAAATAAATGTTTTTTCTCGTTGTTGAATACGTAATTTGAAGATTCAGTTCAAATATTCAAATCATCTCATTTTTTAACGCTAATAAATGAAAAGGCATGCAAATTCGGTCTTTGGAGTTCTTAATCCCACATATTATTTACTATTTTATATATTCTCAGGTCCACCAATCAATATATTGGTGTATTTTCGATAATTCTGCGTAACTTTTCTCTCGGCTTGCTGGTAAATAGGCACTCTGTCGTACTACGCTACGCCATGAACATTCCGTGCCGTATTGAAAACGAGGGGACACGCCAACACTAAGACAGCAAGCGAGTCTCGGGTAACGCTCATCCACTCGACTGAATACTTAACGAGCGACATCACTCGCTCTGTGAAATTGTTGTCATTATTCGGCGAGTCGTTGAAAAATAAATGCAGCATTAGGTACCCCTCCCGCCCTCTCGTAATTATGAATCCCTTAGCGAAAGGGTCCACTTTTTTGCTCAAATTGAATTACATTTAACGAAGAAATGATTTTCATTTTCTTAAGCCGCTCTCGTTGATGGAGGGGGTGTAATTCTAAACAGATGTCGGATCATAAGTATGTTTGTGTAGCTGTTCCGGTGAGGCAGAGGCCGACCGGGGATAAAGGGGCCGCGTAAACGCGGGAATAACCTTATCTTCGCTACACCGGCGGCGGCGGCGCGTGGGCGCGCGCAGCCCAGCAAATGTGGGGAGGACCACGCTTGCTTTCCAGAGGCATTGACAAAACATTTAGTGTTCCTCCGTGATCTCAGTATTTGTATACTTTGACCCAACCCAAATTTGTAACAACTATGAGTACATACGACCTAATTCGCAGCGATTGGCGATGCTGACTCAATGTTTGCTTGCAGAATAAATATTTGATTTTGATTATTCGGAAATAAAGTTCAATCCTGCAGGTCGATTTGTTCCTAAGTCAAATGCCGTGGTCAAATTGTGTATGCGATGGAACAGTGATGCATCGAAGCAAGCCCAAATCACGACGAACCTACACTGAGCAAAAAAACTACAAAGTTTTTGTGAATCCGAGGACAACAAAATTATATACTAACGGTTACAAACCGTTTTTAATATAATACAAATGAGTTTATAATAACAAGGACATTTTTTTTGGTATTAGTAAATAACTACTATTATTACAAACTGGTTTCACAAAAACTTAGTATTTTTTTTCGCTCGGTATATCAATAGCTGTTCTGTAAGCAGATTAGGCATAGCTATGGTTATTTCACAAATTGACAAACATATTGGGTATTTTTGTTGTGTAGTGTGTGTACGGACGTTGGCAACAAAAAATATCAACGCCTAAACCTAGTGTTGTCAATTTGAGGAATAAACCGGCTCCAATCCCTTTATTTGCTAGAGCTAACGATGAATGTTCGCGTCAGTGACTGGCAGCCAAGTCAACGCTTCACCACAATTAATCTCGCCAAAACCCTCGCGTAATATATACGTCGCCTGTTTCAATAATGATTTGGCGTTCATTCAATATTAGATATATATTTATATTTTATAGTAGCCGGCCTAACCTGACTAATAACCTGATTGACCTGCGCAGTAGCGTGATTTTTCTACGTAAATCGGCGACTGCGCAGGTCTGCGCAGGTTCAAGAAGTTTGCCGGCAACTATACCTACGGAAATCTTAGACGGTACAAGCACGGCAACTCATGTCACACTTTCTCAATGCAAAAATGCATGCATGTACGCGGAACATAGAAACGCTATATTCTAAAAGGGAAAATACATAGGTATTTTATGCTAAGGGGTTAGAATTAATTCACGTCTATTGACGTCGGTCACATCACAGTATTTTTGCGGATAAGTGAAGTTATTAAGATAAGTACATACATTTCTCAATATGTAAAATTAGACTGGTTTATAATTACAATATAAGGGTATTTACAGGAAATAGGGGACTATTTTCTGTAAATACACAACATACTTTTAAAGCGCTGTTATGCAACAAAACCAGACTTATCGTCTTTATTTTTCGCATCTCAGATTCCCGTTTGGGATCGTTATTTACAGGCAGTTCCGCCCACACAGTGGATAACCCGAAAGTTAAATATTTATCGAGCAGCTTGTGACAGCAAGGAATGTGCCGCGGAGATCCGAGTGCCGGCCGGCTGCTTGAATATTCATCCGCCTGCCCCTTCGCATCGCTCCGCGAGCCGCTATACGCACGCGCGTCAGTTTTAGCACGTTTTAGTTCCCTTGTCCCATACACGAAAACTTTCACGGACGTTTCAGAACGGCATCATTTTTATGGGTCATTATAAAGTTAAACGATTTATTGGCTCAAGTAACCTCGTAAAACGATCGCCAAATAATTGAAACGGCTTTTGGGTCGTCAATAATTCATGTCGGCCTCCACGGGCCCTTGTCGATTAGCGGTAACATTGTAGCGGCACTTACAGCTCTTAATAAAAGACTGCGGCACTTACCTGTGAACAAGAGAAAATGTACATTAATATTGATTCTCATTTTACACAGTTGAACTGGGCCCTTTTACGGTACACTGTACGGTAATTGTACGGTACATTGTACGGTACACTGGACCTTTTTTTTAAAATTTGGATAAAATCGAGTTTTTTCTACTCAGAATCGAAAGCACTTTCGAACCTTATAGGAGAAAAAAGTGTCCCAAATTTTTCATACAATTTTCAGTTTTTCCATTCCGTTACCACCATACAAGCATTACAAACTTAGTATGAATATGAAAACGGTAACGTAATTTATTCCATTGAATAAAAAAAATTGGGACACTTTTTTTCCCCTATATCATTCGAAATTGCTTTCGATTCTGAGTAGAAAAAACCCAATTTTATCCAAATAAAAAAAAAGTCGAGTGTACAACTTTCCGTAAAATTGCCCAACTACACCTTATGCAAAACAAAATAAAAACATGACTTAAGACTGCACCGAGCAAATTTCTGAATAATTGCGATGGTTGGATCACTTGCTGTATTATTATTACTAAAGCTTGAATTCTGTAATTCCTATATATGATATTTAAGGATACACTCTACACGTCATGTGTTTCAGAAACACAATTACTTATAGTGTTCTTCATAAAAATTCAATCCAAAGTTAGCTCTACTAAAGGAAATAAACGCAAACTACAACGTTAATACTTTATGAAAGGTCTTCAATTTTTGAATAGTAACAAAACTACATGTTATCTAGGTCGTATGTGTTTAACATTTGCAAAATGTGGAGATTTTTTTAACAATGCAAAGGAAATTCCGAAAATTTGACCGGCCGCCATAGTTTTCTTGCCGGCAGATGGGCTCCGGCCCTCAATGGGAGCGGACGTATGCTGCTTTTCTCAGTTTGACATCTCATAAAAACACGCTTTTTGACAGCTTGCTCGTATACAAATACAAAATGTATACCACACACAAAGATTGCATTAATTGAAGTAGGGTAAATAAATGTTGACGTGTGGCTATTGAAGATTCTTTTAACATGGAATTTTTAGTATTAGCCATTCGTTATAACATAAAAATGCAATCTTTGGTCCCCAATGTATACTAATGCAACTAAATTATAATGATTTCCTTTACGAAAAGGCATTTTAAACGTAAAAAGGTTACCGATGTATTTCAGTTCAAAGTAATTTACTTTTTATAAATTGGCCACCCAGAACGGAACGTTATGACATTTATGTCACTCATCATATTTCAAATTAAAATTTGTAAACAAATTGTATTTTTATATTTCAATAATTTAACGAATCTAATGTTATATTTTATGTGTATATGTACGGCGCTTTCACGTCAAACAATGATTACCTAAATATATCGCAGAATCTGCATAAACAAAACATATCCCAGAATCTGTACAAACAGGCACAATTATTATGGTGCTTTGAACAGAAGTTTATAAAATATCAGCGTTATACCAAGAAACAGATCTAGAGTGCTCTCTTGCAGCGGGAGCAGAAGAAAGAATATCGGAGTTTCTTCGCCAGTTTGAGTGATGTGGATTTAAATTGTGTAGTGTCAAAGCCGCCTGGTCATAATATAATTATACCTAGAATGAAAATAATAAACCTATGTTTCATTTATAAATAATAAACCAAGTAGTTGTCGGGGATGTGGTGACAATGACGATGTCTAACAAACAAATATGCAGTAATTACTTATAATATTAAACTGCGCTAGTTTCCATCTAAAGCTTTCATGCGTTGGAAATCCCGTTGCTTTGATTTTGTACAAGTAAGTACTTATGTCGCATCGCAATAATTGTCTCGACGTTATAGTAAACGAATAGGAAATAATAATAATTGCTATTTATTATTGATGGAAATAGACGCAATGTTAACCATTATTGAACCTTATCTCGTTGCAATAAGGTTCACGGATGTTCAGTTAAGTGTCATCGACGGCACGACTGTATAAAAGTTAATTTGTCAGAGCTGATACAGTAGTGGTCCGGCCAAGTTCCACAATTGCAGAATGTTACAATGACTTTCTTGATGATATTTGTTATATCATTAGGTTTTATAGTGCTTGTCATTCACGATAACGACGATGCGCAGGGAATGTCATACTATTCTATGCGCAATTCTGCGGATTGGGTTACGACGGGAGGTCGTGAATAACAAGAACTACCTATAAGGTTAGGTACTGGTTCCTCAAATACAAAGTTGATTCACAATATTGCTGCAGTTATCCCGTGCCGTATAAATAGTTTCAGTAGTTATTATATATATTGTAATAAAACTACCGCTTCTTCTCTTAAAACTTGCATTAAATCAGTGTTCATTTTAGAGTTAACCAACTGATAAACAGAAAATAATCAATTTATGAAAAGATATTGCTTAAAATAATCTATTTAAGGTACAACATATACTCGTATGATGAAAATCACCAAGTAAACTCTCAAAATAAGTACCTAAGTCATAAACATAAAACAGTCATAACATGCACGAACCGATTAGGAAAATTCTTTCTCTGTTTTAAGTTGTATAAAAATGAGTCTGTGAGGAAAGGGCAAAACAAAATACATTTTACAAAACAGGGGTTTGACAAGTTTTATTTTATAAACAAGGAACTGAGTATTTTACTACCACAGATTCCAAATTCAAGACATTTTCAGATACAACTAATACTTGAGTTTTGGTTACAGATCAGAACTTGACGATTTTTGTAACACTTCTCTTATGCACCAAGAAACCTTTAAATATTCAAAATCTATATTGTCATAAGTTGACATAAACATGGGTCAATGACCCGACCCAGCAAAATGAGGTAGTGTGCGTGAATAATGCATGTGTGGGTTAATTGGGTAAATTATTAAAAAAATTGAAATTTGACAGGCGCTGAGAATTTACCCCGCACGATAGGCCCTTAAGACTTATACCTGCCTTTTATTGATTACCTAGAGGAAGCAGGCAGCCTCTCCGCGCTCGCTATACTCATCTACTCATCACACAAACACACAATTGCAAAGTAAACAATGTAAGCAAACATGTCTTCTTTGTTAACATCTCGTTAATTGAAATCATATCAAATAACGAATTTGTTGACTTTGGTGTTTTATGGCAGTAAGATAATAATTTTAGACATAACATCGCGAATTTTGCAAATGGAGAAAGTTAGATTGTTAGCGTGATATTTGAGCGTACCTTCAAGTGATATCTTGAAGTTGTTGATCTTGAGTTGTTATTTAATAACAGAGTTTTGTTACTCGTTGCATATAATTAAGTATACCTACCTACCTTTTATACGGCTTGAGCTTAGATAGTGAGAGAGTGCCGAAGCAAAAGGTGCCAATTACGTATCATCATTGTATTAATTACATAACTATTGAGCTAATGCCCGTTCTCAAACGACATCGCTAATCTTGATGGTATATAAATACTTCTAGTTTTTAATCATGTAACATGCGCTTCCTAATACTTAAAGTTATTTGAATTACATGAACAATCGCTTACAAAATCCGCTTTGTACTTATTAATTACCTACTTAAATATAGTTTTGTAACTATCCTCCATAGTTCCATACGCCTCAGGCACTGCACCGGGCCCGCAGTTTACAAAGTTTTCGTGCGGTGTTGCCGGTCCAGTATATCCTTATCCTTTAGTACCAATTCGTACTTACAAACCTGCAGCTCAAATTGGAGTATTGCCGAGCCTCAGATGACACAAAATTAGCGTAAATCAGAACCGCTCGGGTCGAATAGTTTGCTATTAGCAGAGCTGTATATCACTATTAGTTTGAGAAGTACTTACTATTTAGTGGCTAACTCGCGAAACTACTCCATTAGTGTGATTGAGACGACCAATTCAAAATGTGGCTGCAGGGATTTCCATTTTTCTCAGCAATCAAGCAACTTAAGAAAGCGAAATTAATTCACAAATGATCAATCATACATTTAGCTTCGATTCGCCGATCGGTTTACATGATTGGATAACTTTTATAACAGACTTTTCTTCAAAACATTTAAGAATTGTGGAAAGCATAAGTAAATCCTCAAATTTGATAAAGGTCGGCAACGCGCACGGAACGCGTGCGTCTATAGTCTGCGGCATTCATAATCCAACTTGTATAACCATGTCTTGTCATGTGTTATAAAAAGGTATCTTCACGTGACTGTTGCGCGCTAAAATAGTAATAAAGTTGCCCGCACACATACCCGTCTGTCTGTCAAGGCTCACTTGGCGCGAACTTGTAAACGAAGCGCCCGTAAACCTGAAAACGTTCCGTCCGGCCGCCGCCGCCCAGGCCTCGCGCCGTCGCCTCATAGAATACACCGAGCGGAAACGTATCCATACTGACAATTCATGCATTTTATTAGCATTTCCCTTTATTGCCGGAGAAACGTGTCAGTACAGCTTTTTAATATGTATTACAGCAGCGGCAGGCGGGGCCATCCCGACGTCTCGGCTAGCACGTTCCGTTATATAACACTGTACTGGAGTAACATTTGCACAAATCCTAACATGACGTTTCCGATGGTCACGTTGCTTCATCTATACTTTGTGAAGTTAGGAAAGTTACAAATAATTAATATCGGATTTATTGTTCTCTACGTCGAAAATATTTTAAGGTTATTCATTTACACACTGCTTTCTCAAAAACACGTTCTATCGGTGAAACTATTCAATACACTTAGTAAGCATCCTATAGATGCATCGTGCTAAGATGTTTTGGCTTTTGTACGAGTGGCATACAACACTTCAAAGACTGTTAGAAATAGTGCCCGCAATGGTATGTTGAGTAATTTGTTTATTTATTTACAAATAACAATGTTTCGACAGTTGGCAGATTAAAGTTAGTAAATAATTCATTAAATTTTACTACATTTAAAAATAAATTCTAAGTTCGATTTGATAATTTGGATCAAATCAAATAGTGACATCCTCAAGTTTTGAGTGCCCAATTTCTTATTTTACAATTAAGTAATACGAATCCATCATTAACGAGGACAGAAATACGAATATCTTAATTAGACCTTGAGATACAATTAAAACAGTGACGGACGGGACGCCACCCTTCCGAATTATTCCATAAAATAGCAAATTAAAATTTTAATTGTACACCAAGTTTGCGAACTTGTAAGGACAGTGCGATTTTGCGCGGGTGGATCGATTATTAAACAAATTGTTGTTAGTCGTTCGTCACGAGCCCGGGCCGGCCGGGACAAGCCAAGTTCGCCAATTAAATTAACTCAAGTCGTCGGCGCGGTGCCTTTATGTGACGTTACTAGCAAAGCTACTTTGAAACTTTATATTACCACGTGCTTATTACTGCGCGGTGCGGCGCGCTTGCTTTGCCGGTCCCGCGGTATTTATTAGTAAAATATACATCATAATAAATATTATCAACAAATTTAATGTTTATTCGTCAATGGTAAGTTAAAATTTCTTCGAAACAAAATTTTGCAAGAAAGTTAGTTGTTTTCTGTTGAAATAGGGCTCCGTTAAACCCTTCGAGTACGGAACCCTAAAAAGAAGCGATGAAAAAAGGTAGCAAACAATCTTGATTTTTACAGTATTTTATGACTATGTATTAGTCACGGAAGTGTAGGTACCGAAGCAGGAACCGTCTGCTACCCTCTGACGTCTCCGCTCCCACTCCCACCCCGCCCCGCCCCGCCCCGCCCCGTCTAACAGCCGAGGACTCATTAAGACTCGATCTATAAATCACCTCTTTTCCTTACTTCACGATTTCGGGAGTATTTTAGGAAGTAATCCCAACAATTACCAAAAATAAATAAAACGTGGGTGCATTTCAGGTGGCTAGTACTCGTTCCGTAAATTGTTTTATAACGGGGATCCGGCAAACAAGAAAAGGCGGCACCAATTTGCGTACAAAAACAACAAGCCCATTTTATTGAAATTATGCGTCGCCAGGTGTTGCGTAGTATGCACGGGTGTGTTGCGTAATGTTATTACTGCTCCATGGTTCAACAAAATATACAATGCACAGCTACTAAACGATCATACACTAGAAGAAGAAAAAACAAATACCAATTGGAATGATTTACGAGGGATTTAACTATTACGGGCAACGGTTGGGTGCGCTCTGCTCAACACCCTACGTACCTAATATTCATCTCAACTTAATTTGTAATAAGAGAGTGCTGAAAATACCAATCCAGCGATAAATATGAGCGTAAAAGTGGTCTAATCTCGGGCATAAAGCAGCTCCGGGCGCTTTATCGCGCGGTTTATTCACGGCTAGTGACGCGCGCCCGAGCCGAGCTGTTACCGGCAACGCCTTGTTACGGTGTGCTAGGCAATATTACATGTGACTTTGAGTCCAACATCAGCTGTCATTATCACACAAATTTAAGACTACTGTATACCTATCGTGCGAGCGAGAACAGGCATTTCGGAATATTCTTGCGTGCAATAGAGACAGTAGTAATTTCAAGCAGAATTAGTGATTCAAGCGCCAACGTTTTCCACCCCTTAAACCTTTATCAAATGAGACATTTTTGGCCTTGATCGATTCCTTACATCCTTAACTAGGTTTTTACGTTTTGCTTTTTTCGTAATTCTTTCTAGTTTATAAAAAAATAACAAAAACCCAGGACGAAGTTTTCGTGTCAAAAAATCGAATTTTTAAGGATTCATGTTTTCCATCGTATGTAATATTTTCAATAAATCAAAACGTATCAACCTAGTATTTAATGATACTTACATCATTTCCAAAAATCATGTAAATCGGTTTAGGTTTAGGGTGTGGAAAACGTTGGCGCCCGAAATACGTTTGTGTATGGGAAAAATTTGCTACACAATTTTCTTAAGAGTCAACCTCTCGTCAGCGGAGTAATGTTCCAACTTCCAATCGCCCTTTAGTACGCGTTTCACCCTCTTGATCCGTTGTCAAAATATCAGCAATTATAAACAGTTAATGTTCGATTACGAAATGTAGGAATAAACTGCAATGGGTAAAGGGTAGTGTAAACATTCCCATACTTTATTTAGATTTATTAACCTAACAATACTTTACGGCTGCATTCTAGATAATGTCTCATTTGTTTATTTCTTACCGACAACACTTGTACAACGCTTTTGATAAGATTATATAAATTAACATTGGCGGAAACAAAAATGAATGGACAATCCCGGCCATATTTCCGGGAAAAGGAACACTGAGCACGTCACTGCTCGCCCGGTTTTATCCTGCCCGCCTGACAGTGGCGCGCCCGCAGCTATTTCACTGTAAACTAGTTCACTTATTAGTATTACTGTTCTGAAGTGCTAATAAACTCATTTTACTGAGCATATTTGCAGTTTCATATGTTAATATCTGAGCTGGGATTATCACTGGAGTTAAGAGGAGACGAGGACTTTTTTCCTCTGGGCAACTATAAATTACGCCAGTTCCCGCGCGCGCGGCAGAATGCGCTCTGTAAATTTGGTTCATAGATGACATCATTAAATTTAGAGTGTGTTCGGAATGAAAAGAAGCGTAGGATATGAAGAGAGTCCCATCCTACGCTTCTTCACGGGACGCGGAATTATAAAACAAAAGCCCCCAGAAAACTGGACTCTTTCAATTTACAAAAGCCTCCAAACCGTAAGTCACCGCCCAACCCTTACGTTTAAATATATGGATGTAATTTATAGCGAAAGTTAAGTCCGAACTAAGAACTAACTCCGGATCGGCCGCAGGTGAAAGAATGCCGAACTTGTCCCGTATATCGCGCAACTTTCGCCAGAGTAAATACAACTACTTCAACTACGCATGAAGGTGTCACTTGTATTTGTGTGTTCTTAAAGCATAATTAGGAGAAGGAATTGAGGAAAATTATGAACACATATTTAAACAAAATTCATAAATATATCTCAAACATTAATTGATATATTAATGTTTAAAACCGGCGTTTTTATGACTGACTTACTCACTGACTTATACCTAGATCAAAAACCAATGCCACTTCCAAATGACTTAGAAATTGGATATTTGGCATCAAGGCTATTAGACGTATACCTATAAAGAAAAAAAAGTGAAAACGAAAAATAATTGATAATTGTAGTTGAATTATATATAACCTGAAAGTGGGTGACCTTGAAACTAGAAATTTGCGATTAAGGTAGACTATATTTAGGTGCATTAATATTCATTAAATTGTGTTTCTTACCGCCTGCTAGGGTTGTGTAGTACATGTACTAAGAACTAAAAAGACCTAATTCCCAACACTGTACTAGAACGAACTATTCCGTAACGTTTCTGCTCTTAGTACATTCGGAGCGAAACCTGGAGGCCAATTCTCGGGCCGCTCGAGATGATGTCTATTAGACATATCTCGAAAAAAAATGGCGGATGTCGATCGAAAACCAAGTTTCCGTATTCTCGAAATCTCACACTCGAGATATGTCTACTCCCAGCGTTCGAGATACATCGAGTGGTCAGTAGCGATCGAGATGGTTTCATCACTATTTTTTTGACATTTGATCTGTCAATGGCGGGAAATATTGTTAGAACTCTAGGTATTAACCCAATATACGAACAAATTGAGGGACTCAACCATAGATATTGCAATTTGATATGTTACTAGATGAGTCCGAATCTTGTCGCGTGCGAGTCCGAAACATGTCGCGTGTGAATTCCGAAACATGTCGCGTGTGAATTCCAAAACATATCACGTGTGAATCCGAAACTGTTACTTGATGAGTCCGAAACATGTCGCGTGTGTGTCCGAAACATGTCGCTGGATGAGTCCGAAACAAGTCGGGTGTGAATCCGAAACATGTCGCGTGTCAGTCCGAAACATGTCGCGTGTCAGTCCAAAACATGTCGCGTGTCAGTCCGAAACATGTCGCGTGTGTGTCCGAAACATGTCGCATGTGAATCTGAAACTGTTACTCGATGAGTCCGAAACATGTCGCGTGTCAGTCCAAAACATGTCGCGTGTCAGTCCGAAACATGTCGCGTGTGTGTCCGAAACATGTCGCATGTGAATCTGAAACTGTTACTCGATGAGTCCGAAACATGTCGCGTGTCAGTTCGAAACATGTCGCGTGTCAGTCCGAAACATGTCGCGAGTGCGTCCGAAACATGTCGCGTGTGAATCTGAAACTGTTACTCGATGAGTCCAAAATATGTCGCGTGTCAGTCCGAAACATGTTGCTCGCTCACGCTTGCGCTCCGTACGTAGGGGCATCATAGCCATTGCGTGTAACCGGCATTACCTCGCACAGCTACGTAGCATAGCACATCTTCATAGCGCATCTTCCTCGCACAGCTACATAGCGTAGCTTTAGTGGAAACGGTCGCATAGCTCGTAGCGCATCCTCGCAGCATAGCTGCTTAGCATAGCTCTGGTGGAAAACCAGCCTTAATCATTTATAATTGTGGCGATGGCGATACCGATGACGTAGACAGTGGCGCCGCGGTGGTGGCCGATATGTGTAACTAATCTATTACCGCGGCCTCCTGTCTGACGGGAAAATTAAAAAGTTAAGGAAGCAGTTGGCATAATTATCGATCGGTAAAAAATGGTTGTTGTAATGTTGTAAATTAATATTATTACAATAAGTATACTTGTTGTACAAGATCGACTATTTCAGATAATGTAATACAGGTATTGTAGAGAAATGTGGAATTTGATTTACTTAACTACAATACTTTCATCATATTAGCCGAAAGACGTCCACTGCTGGACATAGGCTACAATACTTTAAGTGCGTTTAAAGCAGCAAAAATTAACGAAAAATATGTCAATCTATTTAAATAATTTAATCGCCAACGCTGTGGACGTCGCAGAAGTTTTAGCGGCCGAAGATGCAGCGCGGGGTGCAACGCGAGGCATACAGTGGCGCGAAAACGCGTTTGAAACGCGGGACACCGCGCTTGTAAAAAATTTCAGGCTTTCGAGGAGCCTTGCTCTAAATTAAATTACCGAATTAAGTTGGCGGAAAATATTGTATTGAATTGACAGCTTACAAATATACCTATTGAAAGAAAGTAGTCAAAGTTATTATGCGTTCCATTTCACGTAAGTATATAAAAGAGCAAATAGACTTAAATATATTTGATGTGTTAAATCACCATATTTATTTATTAGTTAATTGTAAATGAATAATGCTTTTGTTTTTGATATAAGATATATTTAATTAAGTGGAAAACCTTATAAAATTATTTATTGATTTACACTCGATTGTAAACTAACACAATCGAAAAAAACGGAACGCGTATTGCAATAGACATCGAGATTATCGTTCGACATAATCTCGATCGTTCCCCAGAATAAGAAATTTAGCTGTGTTCGACATTTTGGTGAGATTTTTCGATAGACATTGCGTCAATCGAGATCATCTCGAATAGACATCATCTCGAGCGAACCGAGAATTGGCCTCCTGAATAGAGACAACAATATCCGAATGACCGACCGACCAAAGCGACCGAACGAAAACGAACGGCTCTCGATTGGCGCGAACGCGAGCGAATGGTCATTCGATAGTTCTCTCATTCAATTCAGTAAAAGGAGCACGAATAGGCACATTTCTTTCGGTGTACTAGTGTACTAAATGAACTAAAAGACCGAACTAGTACATCTGAGAGATTGTACTAGTCCGGAGCGATCCGCTCAGTGAACGAGCGCGCACAAGCCTACCGCCTGCACACGTTAGGTAAGTATACCGTCCCGACTTACAAGCCCCGCGCGCCTCCTCGCATGTCGCCGCGCACGCTGCGCTGCGAGCCACGTCTTTCTAATTATTAATACTTCGACAAAGTTCGGTAGCTACTTTACGACGCAGTTGAGCATTATTGAAGACGCTCCGTCGCGTAAACAGGTGTACTTAGTCGAGAAACCGAGCGGAGCGCGCGAGTGCCAGAGTAATGGCATACAATTGTGTTTGATCCGAGCCTAAATGATAACGTAGGCTGTAAAGGTAATGTTACAGGAACACACACTTCTCAATTAAGTTCCTTCGTGTGTGAGCTGTAGAATGTTAACCGACAACTTAATTGCAAAACTTTCTAAACATTGACCCGGTTCGTAACATATTATTTGTTTTATATCAAAGATATATGATGTTGAAGACTTTGAAGTGTGTATGTGGTTAATGTGATATCTTCACAAGGCTGGCGATGTCACGAGCTAAGTATCATTGAAGAGTTTTGAATAGGGCCTTTGTTAAAACAGCACGTTCCCAGCTTTACGCCATCGTTACATCATTTACGCACGAAAGCCGAGGCGATGCTGGAACGAGACGCTGTCACTAAACGACGTTCATTTTTAACCGACTTCAAGATTTCAAAAGAGGAGGTTGTTTCAGAAGAATTCGGTTGTATGTTTTTTTTTTATGTTTGTTACTCCAGAACTCGGTCATCTCTGAACCGATTTTGAAAATTCTTTTTTTGATTGTAAGTATATATATGTATTTTTTTTAGTTTATTTAGAAAACAAACAGCCATGTACAAAATAACGCATACAAAAATGGACGCCAATCAGGCATAAAGTTTCATACATTACTATACAGGGTGTACAATCCAAATGGGTCAGTATGGTGAAGTCGGAAACTTTGAGAGATAGCGAGATCTGTTCTTAGGAACCATGACGTCGATTTTAGATTTAATAATAATTACTTTCAAACTTTTTTATTAACTCTCATACATAACCGGGAATCGAACCTGGTCAAAATCAATGTGTATAAATTCTGCAAGTCGCAAGAAGCACAACACTAATGGAATCTTGTTTATTAGAATAAATTATTGTTTATATTTTGAATGTAATTATTATTAAATCTAAAATCGACGTCATGGTTCCTAAGAACAGATCTCGCTATCTCTCATAGTTTTCGACTTCACCATACTGACCCATTTGGATTGTACACCTTATATTATATCCATGTTGGTCGTCGCCTTATGATAATGTACAGTCGGCAAAACATCTAGACACGGCGTCCAGCCTCGGTCGGTAAACACCGCCTTTGTGTCCTTCCAATTAAGTATACCTAACGCAGCACCTGCGCTCTGGACGCTGACGAGGCACGACTTCTTCCAATGATTAAGGAGTTATTATTCAATTTACATCAATTGAACCCCGTAATTAAGTTTCCAAAACTTTTCTCCGCTTTATATTCCGTCGGTACTTTAAATTCATCTCCGTCTATTATCCCCGCCACTCAGAATAGCCGAACTTGTGATTTTTATGGTAATTGCTTGTAATAAGAGTCGGCAACTTTGCCCGCGCGGCGGAGTTAGCGAGTGCACTTCATGAAACTATTCGTTGCAGAATTGAAAGCGAGCCAGTGTAACATTCCCCTCCAATTATTCACAGCTATTACTAATTTGACGTCAGTTTGTGCTACAGAATAGTTCACATAAAGTATAAACGGTTTATGAATAAGAAGGCTGTCCCGGTATCCAAGAGAAGTCGGCTAATGGCATTATCTTATCCAATCACAAACGTTTCTCCAAGTGGAGCGTTCAAAGCCGGCGCGGCGCCAGCTTGTATATACGAGCCCCCGGGCTCGGGCCAGATAAGGCACGGCTCTAGATCACTCGAGCCTGCTGGTGCACACAGGCCGTTGAATGCAACAGCAGCGGCTCGGGCTCTACACTCGACGCTTCCCACATATTTTTATTTAGTTGTCCGCGCGTTGCATATTCTGTCTGCTGGCTTTAGAAACGCTTCCGCCCATACTAAAACTTCGATTTAGAGCTCCAATTCTCAACTATTTCCTACTTTAATATTGAACCTATTTACACTCAAGAGCAAAAATAACGGGTACACTTTCTATGGAAGTTCAATAAAAAGTGTATGCATTATTTTCATCATAATTCATATATATAGAATAATAACGAAGAGTTGACTCTGTGGTGTGAGCTGATTGTTTCATTGAATATAGTAATAATGCCTACTTAAATGTTTAAATTGCAGAAATGCTCTCATTATGCATTATTCATGTTTCAATTTATTAAGTGATTTAAATCAACGTACTTAAGACGTAGACGTAACGTCTATTCAAAACGTCTCTTTCACATCACTTTCGCAGTAATGTCTTCTATAAATTTTCAATAATGCTTTTTAGGTATAAAATTTCAGTTGCTCGATCTGAAAATAAGAGAAATACCAATTCCCTTTCCGTTTCCAGCCATATCATCAAAATGAAGATGGGTAAGTGTGGCAATATAGACAATAACCCCATCCGCGGTGCTGCAGTGCGTAGATACATAAATACGCTTTCAGTATTGTACAATTTGTAGAAAGCGGGTGGACGCACGCACGGGCGACCCGCGCGCGCCGACAGCGCAGCGGCTACCGGCTAGGTTTCTTCAACTATTCGTGCCTAGGTATATATTCTACCAACCAATCCCAATCCTGTTGCTGCTCTTCAGAATATCAGACAAATGGTGCAGGTCCAGAATATCAAACAGGAATGATGACAAAATTTGTTGTCATTCCTTTATTTGTAATTCTAATAACCAAGCCGACAACTGTCGACCCCGACCCGTATCTTACAAGGAAAAATATTGCGTTTATTAAATAAATATCTTCAATGATTTAAAACTTCTTGCCCAATCATCAACAAATATACATTTAAATAATGAATTGTATTTTGTTTTGCAGACAAATCAAATGTTTCATACTTAAAATGTATTCGCAGAGTTTTCATTTCATAGAAAACATTTTTTCTCAAAAGGGTCGTACTTCTAACCTACTTTTCTGGCAGATCCAGCTGTACCTAAAATGGTACCGGTTTCTAAAAAAAAAGTTTCAATGAGATGAAAATTCTGCGAAACAATACATTCTATAAAACATTTTAGTGCAAAACAAGGGCACATCCTTTATGAGAAACGTCGCGGAGCAGGCGCGAGCGGCGCGCCGTGTGTCGCCGCCGCGCCGCGCCGGCAGCCGCGAGGGGAGGGTGGGTAATGGATCCACTTCGATGCGTGATAGGTACTCGTCTTGCGGCACCATTCCGAAAGATACAACTCCATACAAGTTCCATATTGATATACGACTTGCTCGGTGTGGAGTGATGCCGATACCCGTGCGAGCCCCCAATCAATGTGACAAGGAATCATTTAGCTTATGGTGATTGGCATATGTTTTTTTTTACAAAGCGATTTATAGTGCGTGTCATCTACGAAGGCGCGCCCCTCCACAGCCCAATTCGTACAATTGCACATATATTATTATATTGAGATATATTATTATATTGAGAATACATGAAAGAAGTATTATGAAACGGCATTGGTCGGTCGTTCAAAAATATCGATCTCTAAACTTTAAATCTACCGTCCTTCCCTTACGTACTAGGTACCTATATGTATACTTTTTTAAATTATACTCTTCCTTCCGTTTGCAGATGTGGTAATTAAATACACCGCAACAAATAAATGGCTACCAAAATTCTAAAAACGTATTTTATGCGAAAAATTATTATTTCTTTCCACTGGGTTGCAAATATGTAAAATATTCCTTTGCAGAATTTATGTAAATAGATTCAATTTAACATATGAAACGGACCTCCCGTCTAACTCGATTTATTATATTATTTTTCCAACGCAGTCATTAGCATGAGAACCAGCATATATTTAGGTTTAGGGTTTGTGTACGAGCCGACGCTTCGCTAAAGCAGAAGCAACGAATAAAAGGAATTTCGTACATTGACCCATCATTACTTGTCTCTGTCACTCGCCCGCAATTATATTGGCGCTGGCGTCGCGGTAACACAGTGAAGTTCAATGTCACTTCACTGTCACGTTAGGCGACTTCCTTATTTGTCGGTGCGGAGGCGGTACGATATGAGAAAACTGTCAAATGTCAGTGTCAACTGTCAGTCAACTCTGTACCACTTTTTACTGCGCCCCTACATTTAAATGAGTGCTTCCTGACTGGCGCGGGATGCGCGGAAGCGGGATGATGCGAAGACAGTACTGGTCCGCTTCTGCGCATAATTGGTATTACTACTGCGCAAATGTAATACTGACACTATTCCGTCAAGTGGGAATCTTGACTACGTCAGTAAGTAAGTTTACGTCAAAGAAGAAAATGTCACATATCGATCCCGCCCCGCCAAGTCAGGAAGTCGCCTTATTCGTCGCGTCTGCTTTACACGTTGATTAGTTAATGTCGCAGTCGTCGCCGGTTAACAACTCGTTTTTTACGCCATAATTTTAAAATGTCTCTTTGATTTAAGTAAACAAATATTTACTTAATCTGAGAAGCCATCATATTTAACATTTCATACCTCTTTATAATCATCATTGTACTCGTAACTACAAAAGAAACCTTAAAGTACATAAGGCATATTCATCACCACATGAAAATATCATGTATCTTATCACTAAGTGAGCACGTCATCATTTTCGCAGGACAGGAGAAAAATTATGTTGCGTACGCCATGGTCACTTATTGTTAATATTGACACTATGGACACGGCATTTAGCTTATATTTGATATTATCCTCAACCATTAAAGAGGCATGTGGGACAGCTATAGGTAACCGTTCAGTTCAGAGGTTACATGTTCGAAATATAAATCCTGCAAACCAAATCTCTGCCTTGGTAGTTCAAGATCCCTATTCCAGATCATAAATCCAAAGCGAACTTACGTCCACCGATATAAGTTTGAAGAAAGTATAAGTCAGCGGAAACCGATGCCGGACTCTACTTCGGAATGTAGATCGCGTCGGGCCCCGATAGCGCGCCATCCTCCGCTTCCGTCAGGCTCCATCGCCCATCCCGCCCTTTATGCACCCTTCAGCTCACAAAAACACTCTCCGAGTTATCACAAATATACGTGCTAACTCCTACAACGAACCTCACTAATACAATTATAACAAAAGTTGTATTAAAACTCTTTGTTAATAATTGGGCATATTTGGAGCCCGAGCAAACAGGACGGAAGAGTCGGAAGACCCGTGGACTAACACACGGGCATTTGTGCGTCGGCAACTAACTTTATTAATCAAGCTAATTAGCGGAGGGGTCCTTTTGTTTATCCGTAGACCACGGTCACTTGGACGACAATATTTATAGCCTCGGAACTCCTGGAAATTAAACAGGAATACTCTAGAAGGAGCAAAAACGATTAAATTCCTGTGATTAGTATTGAGTATACTCAACGTTGCAAGGGTTAAAAGATTTGGACGTGTTTCCTATGCGAGAAGATTCTGATACATAACATCCCGCTAGTCGATACGAGTAAGATTCATGAATCGATTTAAAGTTTAAAATAAAATGTATGCAGAAAAAGTTTTTTTTTGTAATATTCGTCAGAGAATTACCGCGTTTAGGTACTTACTAAATAAATATATAAACAATGTATTGTTTATATATTTTTTTAAAACCTTCATTGCACAAAAGAACACTTAAAGTAAGTAAATTTATATTGTGGTCGTTCATTTTTAGGGTTCCGTATTGTTTTAATTGTAAGGAATCCGAATATGGCTTATAATTTTGTCTTAGATGAGATTAACACACACACACACACACACACACTCACACACACACACACACGCCATTTAATGGCTTTTAACATACTACCTTTTTAATATCTGAGAGATTTAAAAAAATCTTAACAAATATTTTTTGTTTATTTTAATGTTTTTGAATGATATCAGGTAGAAACACATTGACTTTAAAAAAATGCATTTCCCTATTGTTAAATGTAATTATTCAAAATCAAACATTTATTCTGCAAGAAGGCCTCAAGGGCTCTTTTACATGTCATAAATTACAATCCACTTATAAACAATTAGATAGCCATGGAATATGTTGGCCATATCTATTTATTTATTTATCGTTTGGCATTTATTTCGAACCGCCATATCTATAAATATTTACAATGATTTGATTATCAATTCAAAAAGGTTGGCTAAATCTGAAACGTTCGGTTGACAATGACATAAGTGACTTTGACACTTATGAGAATAGGTAACATATCTGTCGTAGTGTCGTAGTTATTGGTCTTGAATAGATTTCGGAGTCTAAGTAGTTTGGCCAATGTGCAAAGACAAGCCCGACTTCTATTCTGCATTGCGATCACCTGCTATCTTTTAAAAAAAATACCGATTCTGTCACACGTTTATCAGATAACAACTACAGAGTCTTCTTCCTTAAATTATTATTGGTGAAAATATCCGCTTGTGTTTGTTTGTTGATGTGGCAGGCGTTAATAGTCGGGTGGCGCGGCGGCGGGCGGCGGGCGGCGGGCGGCGGCGGGCGCTCCGGGTAGGGTTTGCAAGATCCGTTGATTTTAAGGATCCGGATAATTCGGATCTTAAAATTCGTAGGATCCGGATATCCGGATATTTCGGATAAAACGGATTATATACCCCTAGTTTAAGTTTTTATTTGATGGTTTGTTTATCTATTTATAAGACGTTGTACATATTGTATAAAAGTTTCATATAAATATTAATAAACTTTTCAATATTAACATCTTATCGATTAACAACTGCTTTTTTAAGTAAGTAGCTGCTGTATACTTGCTTAAAAAGTGAAACTAGCATTTACAATTTAAATAATTGTCCTATTTACGAAATATTTAATCATATCAATCGAAATAACAATCATCAAACAATCAGTCAAATGACAATCACGCACGCAGGAACACTGACTCCTGAAGGCGGGCGGAAAGCTAATCCTTAGGTCACTTCAAAAGCTTTTCGATTCCGCCATACTAGGCAGAAAGCCAAAAGCATAGAACAGGAGTGTGGCGGTGTTGTTCTTCAAAATAACACCATGCTGAAGAATTATAGGCCCATCTCACTTCTGAGCCATATCTACAAGTTGTTCTCGAGTCATTACGACCCATCTCACAGGCAGGTTTGACGATTTCCATCCTTCCGAACAAGGCAGTTTCAGGAAATGCTTCAGTATCGTAGACCGCATACATACGCTTCGTCAGATTGATTATACATTAGACTGAGGAGTATAATCTGCCCCTCTGCTTAGCGTATGTGGACTACGAAAGAGTCTTTGATTCGATCGTAACGGGCTGTGCTATGTTACTAGCTCTCCAGCGGTACCAATTAGGCTACGTACCGGTATATCGAAGCGCTAAAGTGTACGAGATACGAGAACGCCACTATGTCAGCCTGTCTCCAGGAACAAAACTCTAAACCAATACCATTGCAGCGGGGAGTTAGGTGAGGAGATAATCATCCCTCCGAAACTATTCACTGCTGCCACTGGAAGATGTGTTCAAGGTTCTGGACTGAAGGGGGCTCGCCATCAACACAAATGGCGAGTATATCACTCACCTTCGGTTTGCCGACGATATAGTGGTTATGGCTGAGACCATGGAGAACTTAAGTACTAAGCTCGATAGCCTCAATGATCTGAGTTGAGTAGGGCCTCTGAGGTCTATAGATGAACATGGACAGAACGAGAAGATCATGTTTAACGTCCATGTAGTACTAACTCCAGTTAAGAAATTAGTGAGACTACGCTCGTTAACTCGTTTATGATGAATATGTGTATCTGGGACAAACGGTCCAGTTGGGCAGGTGGAGGAGGAGATCAATCGTCGAATCTATCTTGGCTGGGCGACTAAGCTGATCTGATGCTGGAGGCTAAACTATACACAAGATACACACGCCGTGTTTGGGCTCGTTATAACCAAAACGAGTAGTTGATGACTGTGGTAACAAAGTACATTCGCTAATAAAGGCTCGTACCAAAAATGAAGTTTATGCCAGAAACTTATTTATTTTGTATTATTGTTAAATAATATAGTTTCTATTCAGATTTACCATTTAAAAATAGCTAATTAAAGCTTTCTTTTAGTTCATTATCATATTTTTGATATTTTTTTTAAAGATCCGTTAGATCCGAAATATCCGGATCCTGAGAGCCGTAGGATCCGGATGCAAAAAACCGCGGATATCCGGATATTTCGGATATCCGGATATCCGGATTGCAAACCCTAGCTCCGGGGCAATCAATCGACGATCCTGATTGCTCTGATTGGCGGCAAATGAAATCGCGTGCGTGCCCCAGCTTAGTTACTGCAGCTTACAGGAGCACTACTGAATCCAACATATTTTATTGATTTAATCTTTAATGCACGAAACTAAACTACTAATGGTACAAAAAGCGGACTTATTGCCATAAACATTCCCTGAGGGTTGACGGCGAAAAAAACAAAACAAAACAATGATTTTGTTTACTTGACCTGAATTCGCGTCACCGGTAGACAACCCAGTCAACCTTAGGCCAAAGCAGACAATTTTTCACCTACCTAATATTTGTAGCACAACTAGCACATAATGCGAAAACCTAACAAAGCCACGTAACTAATAAAGTAATTGATTAGTTCCATCAGCCAGTATTGTATTGATGTGGACGTGGTGGCTTTTAGCCGGACAGCGCTCGTGATGACGGATCGCGCTGGGCCCGGCCCGAGCCACGAGCAATGAGCCTGAACACGCCGCTACAATAGCCGAGCGACACGCATTATTTACGCGTTCTCGGCGACAATAGTTATGATACCGCAACCGAGACATTAGGCCGGCCGTGGAGGAATGAAGCATGCGCCTGAAGAAGGACGCAATCAAAGCTCGTTAGATTGAGGGGGTTTCCCGGCGCTGGACGCTTTCCAACTTTATTATGCACGGAAAAGCAATAATAAATGGACGTTAGCAAAGTAGAGTAGGTACTTTTATCTGACGAGCGCGGAGCCATGGTTGTGTGTTGAGCTATACATGCACATTGTCTATGTGTGCGTCAGCGTAGGAGTGGTAGGAGCTATAGGTTCACGTTGTCTATGTGTTTCTATGTATCACAACTACAATAATGGCCAACCCGCACTCGTGAGATAAAAGTACTATAACACATGTACAACACAAAAAATCCCCGCGACCAGACTATCCTCTAGGGAATTTAATTAATTCATGACAAGACTAATTGCGCAACCTTTACCGCAACAAATAAGGGCCGCCGCAGCGTTAGTGTTAATAAAAGCACTTGCGGGTAACTGCGCGAAAGCGGCCACTCCGCGGACTCTCGACAACTCTCGAGACCTCTCGAGAACTTAACGGGCCACAAGGACGGGCACTGATAACGAATGTTGTGGACTCGATATGATAAACGCAAGGAAGTTCGCGAGGCCCTGGGAAACACGCAACTTATTGGAAGAGAATTGTTTCCCCTTAATTTCTGCGAGAGGCTATCGATAGTAGGCAGTCGTTAAGTAACATGTCTTTCATTAGGGTGTCACATAACAACGGGGCTCGATTGTCGCACTAGATTTGTGTGTGTAGAAGATTTTTATTAGTCGACTGCCGAATTTTAAATGGGAATAGCCCCAAATAAGTCTTACTGTTCTTGATGTTTAACCGTGGCTACACAATGTGTTCCTTCCGGGAAAACATCCTCAAACAATCACATAATAATACAGAGTGACCTACTCATTTTTGGGGTATTCTCTTTGTGAAGGTCGTGTGGACATAGGCTGAGCGCTAGTAATACGGCTCGGTTAAGTAAAAAATCCCTCTTCCAAATATTGGGCGGGCGCGGCGCGGCGCGTGGCGGGGGCGGGGGCGGGGGCGGAAGGCAACATGTTTGCGTCCGTGCGCCCGGCACGAGCGGGCGATTCCATTCTTACCCAGGACGGGCTACGGTACGACATCCCCAACTCACAACACCACCCAAAAAATTATAATATAATTTTAGGCACTCATCAGGCATCAAAGTTTGAATTCAAACGAAGTTTGTAACTAATGAGTGCGGAACAAAATATAATATATATTTTTTTCTGTAATAGGGATGACGACACTATAAAAGAAAATCAATAAATCCAAATTTTCTACATAAAGGCTCAAATTCTCAATCAAATGACGAAAAAAGTAATTCAAACAAATAAATAATTACGTAATTATAAGTCTTCAAAGTTTTAAGAGTGGGTATTTTCTGTCCCTTTTCCGCAAAACGCACCTTTGTATTGAACGATCATCATTTATTATGGCGCTACTTAAACGTGACGTCACGGCTAGGTAGCACTTTCTCTCTCTAACTACGAACATTCAAACCGTTGTAACTTCGTTATTTTTTGAGATATTTGAATAGAATTTTCACTATTTGGCATAGTTTTATGTCTTCTTTCTATTGGAGTAATAAAAATTTTCGAGTTGACATCCCTATTACAACTACATAGATAAAGATTTCCCTTCTCTCATGTGGGCTCTTGCGGAATCTCAAATATCGTAAAATAAGTTACCTACAGTTTACTAAATATTTTCAGTGTCAGCTACATACTGAGTGGCGCGGGGTCCATATAAAAACACTCTCTCCTGTTTAATTCTATTTTGTTTGCTCTTTCAGTGCCCTCCCACTGCAGACGATCGGTCCCACTCCGCTGATTGTTCCCGGCGGGGGGAGGGGAGGGTTTATTTATTGTAAAACTTCAAACGCCGACTTATTGTACCTACCGACGCGACGGCGCGCCACACCTGGGCTGGGCCGCGACTCTACTGGCTTTGATGAAAGATCCAACATGCCAACAGTGCTTACAGTAATTTCCATAACTGTGAAATGTGGTGATATTCCCGCCTTACCTACTCCTAGGCTCTCCAAGCTCGTCACAACGGTCACGGAGTCGCCTGACCTGACTGCACGACATGATAACGCCGTGTTCCGCCCAAGGAGTGTCCGTGAAGCATCTAGAAGGTCTCTCGTCCTGCGCTCGAGGGCCCGCGAGGTTACTGCTGAGTGCTACGAGTAGAAGCCACTAATTGGCTTCCGCACACCGAACTGCGCTAAAATTCAGAGATGAACCAGTTAAGTTAAACCTGCGATAATGTACGTGAACGTTGCGTACTTATTTAGCACGAGTTTGCAGAATAAAATAACGTTTCGTTAAATTCAAACATTCTGCAAATAGGCCACAGGGGCACTTTTACATGTCAATCGGTAGTTATTAAGTAACAATATTCGCAATATATGTAGGTAATTAATTAACAAACTTAATATCATTAACAAAACAAATATAATTTCAAAATTAAAATCGTTACAAAGGAAAAAAGAGATGTATATGGTCTCTGTCAAACATGAATATATGAAATATATTTAAAATATCACCGAGATGTATAAGGTCTCTGATCGTCAGAATTGAGATAAAAAGTTAATAGGCAGATAGGTATGTATTGTCGGATCGATCGCTTTACTTTATTCGATTCCATTTAAGATTTTTTATTCTTTATGAAGTCCGTGTTTTTCATGTGATGTTTTAATTCAATTTCTCTTCGCGCTAGCGCCCAATCCAAACAGTATATATGTCATGTAGAGAATTTGCGAGTAAGCCAAAAGGTACTCTTTACTCACAGGTCTGTAGGCGGCAGGCATGATAGATGCTGTCTTGTCACTTTGGTAGCCTTGGCACGTACTTTAATATATTTATGGCTCATGAATGACTTAACTGTCCCAAGTAATAAAACTTAAAAAAACAAAAATAAAAACATTTCCAAAAAAAAATTGGGCTCGTCCGGGATTTGAACCCGGGACCTCTCGCACCCTAAGCGAAAATCATACCCCTAGACCAACGAGCCGGCTGCACTAAATCATCGAATTATCTGATCAGTGTCGGCCGCATTATCACAGCGGCCTCTCTCCACGGCTAGTAAAAGGTGACCAAACATGTAAGCAATACGGCTTTACAATTACTACATACGATATTCAAGCTTATTGCACTACATATAAGACGCTCTCATATAGTAAAGGTATATTACATAAGGAGGCTTATCTACATTTGTATCAATAGGTATAATACTGCCATTGTAATCAAAACCATAAAATTATTCATAATGACAGTTATCAGAAGCTAAATATTGATTATGTTGGCATCGAGGCGTAATATATTGTGTTCTGCTTTTTACTTTTTACTCTGGAGAAGATAAAAGTGCATTCACAAATATAAAAAATATTTTTTAAAGAGAATCTTTAGGCAACTTCCTGACTTGGCGGGGCGGGATCGATATGTGACATTTTCTTCTTTGACGTAAACTTACTGACGTCGCAAAAATTCGCACTTGACGGAATACTGTCAGTAAAACATTTGCGCAGTAGTAATATAATGCGCAGAAGCGGACCAGTACTGCCTTCGTATCGTCCCGTTTCCGCGCATCCCGCGCCAGTCAGGAAGCACTCATTTAAATGTAGGGGCGCAGTAAAAAGTAGTACTGAGTTGACTGACAGTTGACACTTACATTTCACAGTTTTCTCATATCGTACCGCCTCCGCACCGACAAATCAGAAAGTCGCCTTAATCAGCGTAAATAATGTCACGACAAACCTTGGCGCTGGTGTTCCCTGCGGATCCAACGATAGAAGCGGACCCACACGTCTACGGCCGGTTACATCACGAAAGATAACAATCGCTTCTGAATATGAATTTACCTAGGTATATAAAAACCAGGAGACTAGAATAGCAGCTGCTAAACATAACTTTCTAGGGATGGCCCAGCAGTTAGGCAATGCTACAAGCATTATTGTGACAGCTTTTATTGTTTAATGTCACTGATCCAAAGTATTGGTTGCTGAATACAGACATTTCCGCAGGTATATGTTTGTTTTTCTGAACATTACGGCAGGAAGTTGCCACGAGGTCTGCTCTATATACATGTGCATAACGGTTTATTGGCGAGGGATGTTGGTGCCGGCAACGTGGCGGGAATCGAACCCGCGCCCCCGCCGCCGCCGGCACACTGACCCACTTCCAACTGTTTACGAACACTTCCATAAACAAAGCGGTTGTGTCATTCTATTGTACCTATTGACAATATGATATTTTCAGTCGAGCTCCGAGATATTACCAGTTAGCTTAATAACGTAAGTACTATTTGGCTACAATGTTTCAAATAAGTTTTGATTTTGAAAGTTTTGTAAACTTGGCATGACATTTATAATTCAGCAATACTCTTAAAATGACTGGGTACAACAGGAAGTGGTTAATCTTTTAATGTTTATACATGTATTGTAAAGGTTTCACGGGAGGTTTCTGGTTCAATGCTCTAAGGCAAGTGTAATGTAAGCAAGATTACTGTAGCCCTATACACCTGGAACAATACCAGTCCACATCATCAATTCATCATGCTAGCGGTAGGTGTCCCAGTTCAGCTGCATCCTGGAGGATGCCCGGGCTCCACTACCCAAAACAAAACGGCTACAAATGAACAGCCATATTTATGCGAAACAAACAAGTGTCCTGTCACACAAAGTCCTTAATTGAAAGGTTTTAATAAAAACCGAGTATGCAATCAAAGCGACAATTACTATTTGCAACAAACAAAATGAAACGGCGCTCGTGGCAATTAGCCCGCATCTCCTCTTACAGCAATAAACGTGGCGCGTATCATAAAGAAATTCCGCTGTTTTTGTTGCGACTTTTATGATAAACAAGCGGGACGAGGATAAGATACGATACCGCCGGAGCACTCCGGAGACTCGCTTGAGGTATTTATACTCGGGGGCGAATTTGTAACAGGAACCGAAGCGAGCCAGTGCCGGCGGCGGCGGCGGCGGCGAGCGCACCTGACAACGACTGCTCATCAAGTCGGATAAGGTGTTAGGGCTCAGGAGCCTTATTATATATTATATAGTCTTAGGACTGCACGTAGTCTTGTGTACCTGCGTAAAGTTCGGTCGAGTAAATATGTAAAGAATTTACTCCTTTTTTTGTCGTCTATAAAAAGTAAAAGACACATTAGACAAAGCACAACGTGGAGAAGGCGCATAATGTTATATGTATAAGGTGTTAAGAGCGTGCGAGATACACAAGCAGAACGTATAGGGATACGTGATTGTCATTCATTGTACTTACTTTAAGATGTAGGTAGTTTAATTTAACATAATTATAACAGTGACAACCTGACGACGCAACCAAAAACAAGTTTTCTGTATAACATGGAGTATGAAGAGTAGAAGTGTCACGCGTGAAGTGAGAGTGTCCCGCGGCCCGCGGCCCCGAGCTGACGCGAGCGAGCGAACTAATAAAACAAGACTGTCGACAAACGGCGCAAGTTTATCGCGAGTTGGCCGCTTTGGCCCAGTTGCGAAGGTCGCGGGTTCTATCCCGTCCCGGGTGACACCTTGCCCCACACGATTGTTCGCCGTATTATTGGCTGCCCGGGAGCACACGGTTGCTTCATTGAAACTTTTCTGAACACGATGTGGCAAATTTTGATTAAATTAGTTTTTTTTTTAAATTAATTATGGGATTGCTCTTGGCCAGCATCTAGCCAGGGGGCAAAGATTAGGCCAACGGTGTAGCGAGCTCACCCAGAAAATACCTATTCACTCTTGCCTTTTTAGCACATTGAGACATCCACATTGAAATTGTTATGGCTCTATATAATTACATGTTTTTATTTTCGTCTACAATACATAGATGAAAATAAAAATATGTAATTAAAGGAAAAAATCATTTCAGCTATTGAAATTGTACATTTGATATCATATTTTAATCGACATAATTTAATTAGGTACGTACTAATTTTATAACTACTTATAATAAGGGAACAAATAAAATGATCACCTAAATAACTTTTGATATCATCAAATTTTCGAACCCTAAAATAAGGTTGAACACTCAAAAAATTTTATCGATCAGCAATTCCGAGTTACCAAAAAAATTCTACCTATTTTTGCAGCACTTGCACCTATTTTACTTATTGCGTTCCTACAAATTTATAATCGCATCAAAAAAATTGTCAAGTACCACCAAAAACACTAAACTACCACCTAATCTCATGCACCTTTTTTCATTAGAATTACATCCAAATATTATACACATCGCATGCTACATTCTAGTAAACAGTTACAAATTAATTGTTTTTAGCACTATAAATATTTTAGTCATTTCCAAAATGTTATAAATTAGAAAGTAAAATTCTAAATTAATTTAAAAAGCAACGCGCAATGTGACTGTGTCTGGACTGTGTGAAATAATAACACGTATACTGCTATCTCACTCAATCAAATACAAAGAATTGTCTGAAGCATAAAACCTATTGATATGTCGTTAGAGTGAAAGGTACCTATTGCTGTTTCATTCTAACTAGCTATTGCTGATGGTTTACAAACTGCAAGAAGTTTTATTATTAATTTTTTAATGCGTTGACGTGAGCGCGTTTGATTGAAAACTTTTATTGGAAAATGAGTTTTGTTGATTTATTAAATTGTTAGTTTGTTATGAAAATGGATAAAGGTCCTCAAATGAGTTTACTTTATTAATTTAGATAGACTTTCATGGATGGAGGAAGTTAATAGGTAGAAATAGGTATAGGTAGGTTTAGGTTATGTTAGTTTTGCATCGGCCCGAAGGGCCAAAACAACTCAAAATAGGAGCTCCGCGCCAGCGGAGATCCGTCAATACTGTTCCAATGTCCACTAGTTTGAAATAAAAATAGATGTCATAGAAAAATACTACTACCGAGGCAAATTGACGATTATCAACGAATAGAGTAGAGGCAAAAACATCTGAGAACAAATAGCTGTATGCGACCAGTAAGGAAAGCACTGTTGAAAATATATTAAATTAAATTATGAAATATATTAAATTAAATTATGAAATATATATTAAATAAAATTATGTTATGTACTCATTAAAGTTACAGAAATTTTGAAGCTTCTATAAAATAAAATCATTTAGCGCTGTCTTGCTCGCACGCGGTGCGACGTGCGAGCGAGACGGACCGTATGGAAAACCGCATCAGTGTGCTAGCAACGAGGTTAGACTAGATTGGAACTGCTTTGTGCGACGGGCGTTAAAAAACAATTGCCGCGTGAAATTTGGTGATCATGTAGTATTTCTGGGTATCGAAAGAATTATTTGGGTGTAAATAATTTTAATAGGATTACGAGCCCTGTAATATTTGGATGTAAATTATATGAAATTTGGTGTTTGAAATTAGGAGATCATTAAGTATTTTTGGGTAGTGACTAATTTATTTGGTAACAATTTAATTTAATAGGTTGTCGACATGTTACTTCTTTGAGTTGCACTTTATATTTAAAAGGAGTTGAAAATTTGGTGCGAATCTAGTATTTTTGGTAATCAATGTAATTTTTTAGAGCATCATTCGGCAACTAATTTGGTGGTTCGTTAAATGCTACCCTTATAATAATCAATTGACATGTAAAATTTTAAATTTTATGAATTAATGAATATGGATATAAAAATATCGGCCTACTTGAGTGTCTGTCCCTAACCTCGCTACATCCAGGCGTTACTTATAAATCAAGAGTGTTAAACTATATTTGCCAAAGGTTATAAATCTGCAGCGCACGGTTACAAATAAGAAGAAACGTGCTAACAAAAGTGTGTAACGTAAAAGAGGGCTAATAAAATAATGGTTGCATCTGAAATGGTCCCCCGTCCCGCACCCGCCCGCGCCCCCGCGTGTGTGGAGTGGAGAGCTCCCTTCATCACATAATAGGTCATAATCGACTGTTGTTTCACAACAAGGCCCGCCGCACACTAGCGACCCTTTCGAAGCGTGATTACTCTCATCTATGTAAAAAAAAAATATCCATAATTCTGGGTCATGATCATGATTCGGTTGCCACGCATGTCGTGTTCTTGTGCACCTATAGCAATATATTACTTTAGTCACACTCTTAGTCGTCTAAAACGACCGCCGCAGGCTGGCGATGATATCAACGCCGTTTCACAAAATACGGATGTATTGTACGTGCGGTGCGTGATGATGTGTGTATCGTGCTAAACACGGTCCCACTGGGCCAATCAAAATATATATTCCAAATCAATTACAGTGTATTTTGGGCGCTTCTTTAGATTGAAATCAATTACATGCAATGCGCCTCAGTTCGACCCAGGTAGCACCCGGGCCTAAATCGCCCTGCGCGCGGCAGAGCGAGCCGAGTTGATATAATGTCATTAAAGGAATATTCCGGGAGCCATTAATCTACATTACCGGCGCGGGCGGCGCGAGCTGCGCCCGGCACTGATCTGTTCACGTTCACGTCGGGAGTCGGGACGCTGACTTGTGGCAGGCGACTTAGTCTCTTTGAATACCGCGCTTCTGGAGGGGTCCTCGCGACACTAATAGATCAGTGGCCCGCTTTCGGTGTGTGGGTAAAACGCAAAGAAAAGGAATGAATTTCCGCATAAGAATTTCCGCACACTACTAGAACTCGCATAATAACCAATGAGTTGGATTGCGACTTACTGTTTACTTGTAATAGTGGATTATGTGAGCAGCGGCACAGTACGGTAGATTTTTCTTTCGTTTTTTCTGTAACACACGGTTAAGAAGTTTTAACATAGACGAGGAACACTAATTTATGTATAAATTAGACAAATGATAACCAAACACATAACTAACACATGCGAAATGCAGAGTTAATACAAATGAATATCAAAATAAAACTTGGCTGGTACACACACGATGCTATTCGAGGCGCGCCTTTTCTCAAACATTTTTCACAGTAACTGGTTCCTGAAAGGGCCCTTCTCGCGGCCATTCCGAGCGTTATTCGCAATAAGTGGCGCGCGCGCCGCAGCCCGCCGTTTGCTCAACGATAATGGCGCGCGCTTCGGCCCCACACCGCGCCCGACCTCTTCCATCAACCCTAGAGGTCTATTCTTATGCATCGCATCGTAAAGAATCCCAATCACTGCATAATCAGTGGCGGGCTGTCGCTTCAACTAGCTAACGTATCGGAACGAACGGCCGAAAATTATAAATTACGAGTATACGTGACTATCGATCACGTTGTAAAATTAAGATGTACCTGCACGGTATGCGACAGTAGGTACCGGGATTGAAACAAAGTCTTTTTCTGCAATGTTACAGGATGGTCAATAGTAAGTAGATTGTATGACAAAGGGTCTTAACTTAAGCAAGCCAAGTAAATAACTCGTTATTTTCCCGAACGAAGTAAGAGAAAGAGAAAAGAGAAACATTTGGCTTTTAGACCAGAGTTACCTTTTCACTTCGATTGGAAGAAAATAAATAAATAAATAAAATCCATGGTGACATACGTATAATTATACGGCAGCAATATTTTTTAAAACTGCTTAGATACAATACAATAGATACCGCGGCTCTCGCGCGACGTTCACGCGCGATTAAAGCTGACTGAAATAGAGAATACAAAAACTGAATCTAGTTATTGATAAATGAATTCTGTTTCCTGATGTTCCTGCTATAGCTGTATTCTGGTGGTGGTAACCCGTCGTCTACCAGTCCCTGGGATCCCAGGGCAGATAACAAAAGAATGGCATTGTATATTTTGTTGGCCGGGAGAGGACGGCTTTAGTATTCTGTGATTCGTGGATTTAATATAATATGGTGAAGTATGTATTTTTATTGGTTAAATTAAAATATTTTGTAAACCATAAATGCATGTATTCATATTTTCGCTAGGGACTTAATGTGCCCCGCTTGATAATTCTAGTATGAACATTTCTCGAGCATAAAAAGTGGAAAAGCAATGAAAGCGAGCCAATTCAAACTGGAGACGTGCAAATTTCGGCGAGCTCGTACTTATTCATTAAATTCTTTGTTCTTCCGGAACGTAATCAGCGCGTCAAGCCGCGAAACGCCTAATATTCAACCGAATTCGGCTTTAGATATTAAAATAGGTCACTTCCACTTAACGACGAGCGTATATGGAGCGGGATAATATTATGTAAAACCGAGTGATTGCGAGCGAGCGGTGGCGGCGCGGCGCGGCACCGCGCAATCAGCGGCCATTTGGCGGCGCGCGAGCGTGCCCGCGGCGGCGGCGGGGAACATCGCGCCGGCAATTATTGTCCACATCCACTTCCGATCTTAATATACAGGTGGATTTTCTTTTTGGCTCTGTGAGGGCATCAGCAGCCAGATCCCCTGCTGCTACGCAAAAATGGTCTTAGAAAACCTTCCCCCTTTCTGGCACCCTGTATGATTTTTCCAAAATCTGTAAACGCTATTAATCTTCATTTATTTGAAGGTCTTCTCATAATGCTGGATTGTCATGACTGTTGATTTTCATCCACTTAGTGTATTAACTTGGCGTGCTTCTTGATAGATAATAAATAAAGATACAATATATTGTCATACTTACTTCACTTTTATAGAGCCTATACTTCACTAGCAGCACTAAAGCAAAATTATTTCTTTACTTATACAGAAATCATTTTCCTACAATAAATTGTGACAGTAGTAAAGTAACTGCTTTATGTTGGATTATGTTATCTGATCCTCAATAACTCAGCAAAGAAAAGTGAAAAGGCAAGGATAAACGCCGTAAATACAGCGTTATGTAAGGAGTGAGGTACGTAAAGAAATACGGAGGCGCGGAAGGCGTCCAATAGTGTCCCGCGCGACATCAGTCTCCGCTCCGCGCGTGTCGCCGCGCGAAGCCGCGCCACCGCCTCGCCGTCGCGTCGGTCGGCTCGCGTCGCGTCGCGAGCGGCCGCCGACCACTCGCCCCGCGCAGCGCGCAGCCCACTTCACGTTTGTATCATTTTAGAATATCGAGATCAGGGGGGCGATTTTTGAGTGTCGAGCAATAGTTTTTGTATCACTATGTGGTGCCTTGCGGCATACAAATGTAGTTGTCAAGAGTGTCAAGACATGCTTAAATTCATTGATTGAATACAAATTAAATACAGATAAAATCATTACGTACACAAATTCCAATATGTCACCTGAGATGATAGCTCAGTTAGCTCACCAACAAGCACTGATCTGATCAGGCTAGAGTATGCAGCTTCAAACTTATCCGTAACGCATCCCCTTTACATACAAATCGACAAATGGACACAAGTACACAAATTTTTCTATTGAAAGTTGTACAATTTTGTCAAATTGTAGACTTATAAAGATTCGTAGTAAGTATAGGGGCCTAGTGCAGTTCTTGATGATCTGGGGAAAACCTACTTCATTTGGTTCACGGCGTATCACGGGTCAAATTACATCTGCGTATCGCGATACCGTATCAACATCAACACACGTCCATACACCGATCGTGTTAGGCGTCTTCCTGATTTGTCGGCGCGGAGGTGGTACGATATGAGAAAACTGTCAAATGTCATTGTCAACTGTCAATCAAATCAGTACCACTTTTTACTGTGCCCTTACATTTAAAAAAGTGCATCCTGACTGGCGCAGGATGCGCGGAATCGGGACGATGCGAAGGCAGGGTCCGCTTCTGCGCATAATATTACTACTGCGCAAATGTAATACTGACAGTATTCTGTCAAGTGGGAATCTTTGCGACCTGAGTAAGTTTATGTCAAAGAAGGAAATGTCACATATCGATCCCGCCCCGCCAAGTCAGGAAGTCGCCTTAAGTGTAGTATCTGTCTCCCGAGCGTGCCCACAGGACGCGACGTTTCAGCAGATACCTATGGAGTGAACGTGGACAAAGCTTTATCCAGTGTACCTAAATGTTGACTTGCAGTTACGAAGTTGCTGCTGTCTGCAGTGCAAGTTACACTAAATGACATTATGAGGTGTCTCGAATATATTTGTGAAATTTGTGAACAGCTTATATTATGTATAGCCGAGCGGCCGCCCGAAGGCGCGAGGGCCCCGGGCCACAGATTATATAATAGTTCTTCGAACATATACGTAAGTTCTAATAAAAAAGCTCATACCTACCGTTTTAAATGCCTACTAAATTTAACAATGGAGCGACCTTCAACGCTCCGGTCATTGACTGCACGCGCCGAGCGAGCGACGCTAGGGTTGTCACCACTTAGAAATAAACTTTAGTGTTGGTTCTCTATAAGAGCTTTTCTAAAATTCAATGCCAAGTATATCTCTCACCCTGTCTATGGTTACGTTACAACATACGACAGAAAGTACTTAATGAATTTAATCTACCACAAACATATTACAAAACAAAACACTTTGTTTAAATAAGTACTAACTACCTATATTCCGACGAAAGCACTAAAGTAGTCACCTGTCTTCGTTATTTATTTATAACGTGTATAACGTAATAACGTGTTTAACGTAATAATAGTGTAAAAGTAGCACTCCAAACTTGAATTAGTCACTAAGCAAAAAATATTTTAATATAAGTATTCTGATTACGCGTCTCACTTTTGAGGGTGAATTCCAGCCCTTCCAAAAGGTCACAAGTCCCTATAGTAACGGCGATGTTTACGCCCTTTCTTAGTTCGTACAATGCCACCGCAAAACTTGACTCGAAAATAAACTATATTTAATACCACTTACTACCCAAGGATAAATATAAACATAAAAACCAATACAAACAACTAAATAATTTGGATATAATGGCAGTTGCGGAGAAAACTTGCTAATTCTTTTGCATCGAAGTAATTTTTGATTCGGTACAACTTTATTACGCGTGGCAGCGTCCGGTCGTGAGCGCGTGTGCCAGCCAACTGACTGAGCCTACCGCGCGCGGCTGGCGAGGTGTAGGTATAATTCTCGGTTCCCACGGTGCAGATACATACCACTGCCCGGGCGTCGTATCATACTTACTGTGATTTAGATCCTATCAAAACACTAGTGGCTCTGTGAGCTGTAGACCTCGTGAGTGTTTTTTTTATTTCCAAAACTATGTTAGATATCGAACCTGTAGAGCAGGGGTCGGCAACCTTTTTGCACCCACGGGCCACATAGTAGCTAAAAAAATCTTCGCGGGCCGCAGATGTTAATAATGATCACTGTCTGTTGATATCAACTCGAAACAAATTGGTACGTCGTACGCGACAGTAACGTAGTAAAAATTCGCACCCCTTTTTACGTGAAAAACGAGAAAGACGAAAAAACCGACTTTTCACAGATAAACCAGCTAGTTTCCTTACCAAACCCAGATAATTCGCATTTCAACCGCATCGTAATTTCGCGATTATATATCGCGATATAGAATAGCAGATATAGAAACTTTAAGGGGGGGACGGGTCATAAAGTCATAACACACCTAGATGAAAACGCGAGCTCGAAATTTTTCGAACACTGATGCAAATGCGGCAAATACTTCATACGCATCAAGTCATAACACATCTAGATGAAAATGCGAGCGTAGCGAGCGCGAAATTTTTCGAACATTATGATGCAGGTGCGGAAACTACTTTATACGCATCAAGTTATGTAGATGTAAACGTGAGCGCGAAATTTTTCGAACACTGATTCAAATGCGGCATATACTTCATACGCATCAAGTCATAACAAATCTCGTTGAAAACGCGAGCGTAGCGAGCGCGAAATTTTGCAAACATTATTATGCAGGTCTGGAAAATACTTCATACGCATCAAGTTATGTGGACGCAAACGCGAGCGCAGCGAGCGCGAAATTTTTCGAACATTATGATGCAGGTGCGGAAACTACTTCATACACATCAAGTTATGTAGATGTAAACGCGAGCGCGAAATATTTCGAACACTGATTCAAACGCGGCAAATACTTCATACGCATCAAGTCATAACAAATCTCGTTGAAAACGCGAGCGTAGCGAGCGCGAAATTTTGCGAACATTATTATGCAGGTTTGGAAAATACTTCATACGCATCAAGTCATGTAGATGCAAACGCGAGCGCAGCGAGCGCGAAATTTTTTGAACATTAAGATGCAGGTGTGGAAAATACTTCATACTTTCTAACGCAAACAATGTAATCAAAGAACGTGCTCACAATACTTCACGAGAATCTGTTGTGAAATGCGACCCTTAGAGGTGTACATATCGAAATTCGGCCGCAGAAACACAAAATAATTGATCAAAAAATTGTTTTTTTAAATTTTGAGAAAGTGACTCGATAAAAAAATTCTATAGAATTACCGCACCTGCTCACAAAATTTCACGAAAATCGGTTGATAAATGCGACCTGTAGAGGAGAACAAACCAATGAATAAAATAAAAAATAAAAAAAATTACAAAAATTTACTTGCCCAAAAAATTCTATGTAATCATGAAACCTGCTCACAAAAGTTCACGAGAATCGGTTGAGAAATGCGACCTATAGAGGAAAAAACGGCCGCAGAAAAATACGAAATCATTGATAGAAAGTTTGTTTTTTCGAATTTCAAAAAAGTGACTCGACAAAAACATTCTATATAGTTACCAAACCTGCTCGCAAAAATTCACGAAAATCGGTTGATAAATGCGACCTGTAGAGGAGATCAGCCAACGACGTAAAAAAAAAATTTTAAAAATTTACAAAAATTTACTCTACAAATAAATTATATGTAGTCATGGAACCTGCTCACAAAATTTCACGAGAATCGGTTGAGAAATGCGATCTGTAGAGGAAAAAACGGCCGCAGAAAAACACGAAATCATTCATACAATGTTTGTTTTTTTGAATTTCCAAAAAGTGACTCGACAAAAAAATTCTATATAGTTACCGAACCTGCTCACAAAATTTCACGAAAATCGGTTGATAAATGCGACCTGTAGAGGAGGACATACAAAAATCCGGCCGGACATACGAAAGCATTTTTGTCGAAGCTAAAACAGAGACCTCGTTTTACTCGGTCAACAATAAATGTGAAATGAGAGCCAAGTTCAATATTAAGAATATGCGTCGTTATTGACTTCGCCAACAAAAGAATTGATATCTATATGGGTGCCAAGTTTTGCGTAGAAAATTCGGAAACTTGAGATGTAATTCAAGGTCAAGATTTTGACTTGGCTGGTTTTTACGTACATGCTATATTTGTCTATGGTATTTTTTCTAAACTTTGGTTTGTTGGTAAAAACTAGTCAAGTCAAAATCTTGACCTTGAATTACATCTCAAGTTTCCGAATTTTCTACGCAAAACTTGGCACCCGTATAGATATCAATTCTTTTGTTGGCGAAGTCAATAACGACGCATATTCTTAATATTGAACTTGGCTCTCATTTCACATTTATGTTTTGATAGGATTTATACTTTTGCAATAACATGATAACCGATAGAGTTCTCTAACAATTGTTCGTATTTTAGGAAAATGAGTTTTAATGTTATAAAGTATTTTAATTTTACTTTGGAATTCTTGACTCTGGTTACATATTAAATTAAAAATATATATTGCCGTCTTTGTATTAAAGAATTTAAAAACAGCTACTATATTTTTGCGACGCTCCAGAACCCATTTTATAATTCTTTCAGCATCCAACCTTTTTTGTTTTCCAATTTTTGCTGTTAATTTATTTACTACGTCATTTTCACCAGTATATGAGAGTTTTTTCTTAGCATAATATCTTTTTGAAGCCCCCTCTATTACATCGGAATTCTTTTCGTAATAACGCTGTACAGATTTCTGATGTACTTCAGGATTGTTTTCCATGTAACGTTTTCGAGCTTTCTTGAGCGCTTTAGGGTTCTTTTCCGAGTAACGTTTTGCGTCTTTCTGTTTCACCTCAGGGTTTTTTTCAGCATAACGTTTCTTTCTCACTGCCTCCGGTTGGGCTTTTCTGCAGAATCGCTCGCTTGCCTCCCGCAGTTGTTGCTTACGGGATTTGTCTGAAGATTTAGGACGACCTTGCTTGCGCTTTTTTGTGCGATTCTTCGGCGCAGAGTTTTCCTTTTTTTCTAATGAGTTAATCTGTGTAACTAGAGAAGTTGACGCATCTACATCTATGTTGTTTTGCTGCAGCACAAACGGAACACAAACGTCATAATGACCTGACGAGAGATTGCCAGAAAAGACCAAGCGCTTAGTAGGTTGACCCTCCTCGCCAAATAAACCACGCAGAATACCGTCCTGATACACTTCTATTTTAATGGAATATAAGTCTCCTGCAGCCTTTAATTCAGAAACCGCTCCATAAGTTGTAGAAAGAAGCATACTTGCGCGGTACTCTTCTTCCGAGTCGTATGGTTCACCGTTTTGGTCGCAAGTGTAGGCACTTAAATCTTGCCAGTTACGACATACATACTCCACTATGGACTCACGCAGCCTATTGGTTTGTTGTATATCAACGGAATTATATAAAGAAAACGCAATAGAATGAAATAAACAACTTCCATCGGGAGGCATTGGAACAATTCGGTGTAATACAAGTGTATCACCTACCCTTAATTCTACAATGAGTCGTAACTCATTGTATGTATTACGATCCGATACCCACGTTCGCAGAAACAGACAAATTGTCAAATTTTATATACTTGCTAAAAGTCTATATTAATAACAATACAAACGTACTGTAAAATTACTTCACCCGAAATTGCTTTAGCAAGGTAACTTAACTACATAAGCATTCAAGTGAATACGAATGACATGTGACACCGACAACAGCAAATAATGCAACCGAGAGACAACCGGACAGCATGCCTGGCGCTCGCGCTATTAGTAAAGAGTATGTACTGTATTAGTGGTAGCGGTACAGGCCCAAGTTCAATGAAAAACCGCAAATCGATGTACAGTTTAGCCGTTTGGCACACGCATACTAGAGGTCAAAACAAAATTTTTGACCCGCAGTTCCTAAAAAAATTTCCCTTAGGGGGGGAGTGCTGAGACATTCTTTTTTTTGTATGGAAAAAAAATTTTTTTTTTTTAGAAACCTATCGTGTGTGGTATCATATGAAAGAGCTTTTTGAGACGATTCTAAAAATATACCACATCATTACATTTAAGCTATTTTTTTTTAATAAAATCAAAAATAATTTTCGAAACATATCAAGTTTGAGGTCCTCCAGACACGATATGGCTGATTTTTATTTTGTTCAATATACCAGAAATGATACGTTATATCCTCATATCTAACCTCGAATAAGCAATTTTGAAATGATTTTCATTAAGTTTTTTTTTTTTTTTTCAATATTACTAAGTGACACTGTTCTACTGCAATACCTATTTTACGTGATTTATGGAACTTTAGTGCAGTGCAGTTTTGAGTAACGTAGGGGTCAAAAGTGGCACCAAATGGTTAGTGTAATATAACTCACGGCCGCTGCGACGCCAATTCTTTTTTTTTTAACTTTGGCTTGACACGCTGCCGCGTGTCTAGATTCTAATTTGTCTTTCTTTCCTGTTCCTGCAACGATCCAGGAACATTAGGGCCGTTGGATTTGTTTGGTGTCCAACAACAACGTAATTCAATGTTCGCCTTCTAACGGAATCCTTCCTTATGCACACACAAACACACACACTTTGAACTTAAAATGTGTCTCTTAAAATCCATTGACTCGTGACTCATAGCTCATAGACAGGTCTATCCTACATACGAGGGTTATGTGTGGAGACTGTGGCGTAGAACTGTCTATGAATAAACGAATATTCTTGTAATTGTATGTATGTATTGTATCATTCTAAAGGAAAAAAAATACTTACTTTTTTAAACATAATAACAATAACATTTAAAGGCCAGACCGAGCAGGACATTTGTCGCCCATCTAATCATCAACTAATATCTGTTTTGCTGACCGTATAAAATTAAGACTTCCTACCAATTTGTGTACTATGTAGTTCAAATCAAGGCTCGTTTTACATATTATTTCAGTGTTTTCCTAAGAGATTGTGTAAGATTTGTGTTTTTTACGTCTCATGTGCTGCGACACTCACTTCGCTCAGGATTCTATTTTCGAACCACTCGCTTCGCTCGTGATTCAACCATAGGCTATACGTTCGCTAGCTCGCAGTTCAACCCTAGAATCCATTCCCTAGTCCGTGTTTCATTTCCACACTTGCGGTTAAAATACAACTTTGCACCCTTGTATAACAAATAATTGAACTAAATGCTTGTTTTCTCGTACAATATTGTAAATAAGTCCATTTATAAAGTCACCCTTTTTTCCGCAATTCTTTGTATTTCCGCATATTTGAATTTGGCAAATTAGTAGGTACGAATTGCCAAAGAAAGGAAAGGGGCCTTTGAAGGCAACTGTATTATACAAACGTCCGTAGATCACGTCCAACGACGCGAAAACTGTAATGACTTGTGCGATATCTTATACGTATAAAGTAAATTATTTGCCCCCTCAGCCATAAATTGTCGCAGAAGATTATCTTTATATGTGGAAAGTATGCGGGGCCATAGAAATGTGGTCACGTGCGGGCCCGCCGTTATTTACGAGCGAGCGGCGCAGCTGACTGCAGCCGGCGGCGGCGGCGGCCTGCTGCGTCACGCGAATAGGTTCATGCTCCACACGGAGAGAAGGAAGCCTGTGGCCCTGGGCGTGTCAGACCAACGATGATACCCGGCCGCCACGAGCCTTATATAGCGCCGTTGCTTTGCACCATCATAGTAGGGCTCACTTAATTCACGCTTTACATGGTATACGCAAGTTTCTGTCCATACAGTCTCAGCCTATCCTCAGGAGCTGTAGAGACTGTTTACTTTATATTCTGATACGAGCAGGGAACCGCGGGAGCAGCGAGGTAATACATATTAGGTATGAGTCCAATGCCAAAACAATAACAAGCAATACTACCTAATATAAAGTTTGTTTGATACAGTTTCGTGGTAAATCAGGGTTCAATTTCGCCTCTCGTATCTCCGCGCAATCTGCCGGCGCGTGTTATTTCCCCAGGCAGCGGCAGCGTGGCATCGCTTCCATCATGCATGTCAGAGGAATACTACGAGACTCGTATTTGGTTGCGTTGTGCAAGCGTGGATCGCATCGTCTTACACTCGTTTTCCAATACATGAACGATATTAGGATGTAAATATTCGAGCATAGATCATTGAACGCAGCGGCGTGCGCTCCTATTAAAGTGATTGACTTGTTTCGGATCAGTACGTAGGCCTTAGTCATGAATATTGTATCAAATGAATGAATATCTAACAATTTCTAGAATTCGTATACAGATTTCAATTTAAGTATAATAAACAAAAGGTAGACTCGTGAAAAGCCAATATATTTTCTTTAAAACAAATTTCGCATTAGCAGCTGTTTGTGGTTTGTAACAGTGTAGCAAATCTGATTTCCTCCTACACCCAGAATAATAATATATATCCTATCAAAAACATTACATGTAAAAAGGTGCAAGTCTCGCAGCACAGTTCTTCTACAAGAAAAAAGTTTTGATATGTAATGTTAAACCAAGTCGGTTATATTTTAATCAGTAGTACCGGGGGGTTGTCCACAGAACTAGATTTCCACCGACTTGCATAGGCATTACTTTTTTTTTTTAATACATAGAATGACTTGGCCATCGCACACAACGCTATACTCATACATATGTACTGCTTAAACTCGCTCTAGCTGTATGTCATTAGGGCTAGCGTATGTTTCATTAGGATTATTTTAAACAGTTGATGATTATTTTTATGTCAAGAGTAGCCACGCGATGGCCAGCGACTCATTAAGACTCTTAATTAAGACTACTTGTTTCAAATCCGACTTTAGAACTTGGAGGACATCGTCAGAAAGTCGCTTATATTTAGGTGTTTGCTTATGTTCTACAGGCAGTTGCAATAGTCTATGTATGGTTAAGCCATTCACATTAAATGCAGCTATTCCTGTTGGAGCACTAATTGCCCCTTTTTATTTAAATGTGTTTGATTTAAATGTTTTATCAGGAAGAAGAACTTCATAATGACCCCCTAAGAAACTACCAGAGAATCGTAAACGTTTCACCGGGTTCCCAGAATCCCCACCAACAGATCCTCTCAAACAGCCATTTTCGTAAACCTCGAAAGTAAAAGGATACAAAGCGGCGGCCACCATAAGTTCTGATACAGAACCGTATATAGTTGAATTCAGCATTGCCGTCGAGTATAAATCAGCGTTAATGTATGGATTGCCGAGCTCGTCACAAGTGTACAGCTGCATTTCATCCCAATGCGCTACTAACATACTCGACTATGGCACGCCTAATATCATACGATGACTCAAATTTCCCATGAATACAGAATGACAAAGAATGGAATAAACAGGAACTATCTCTAGGCATAGGGACGACCTGGTGCGGTGTAGAGTGGTTATTTATGTACAATACTTCCATTGCAACATTCATTGTGCGGTAGGTAAGTAGTTTATTTATGTTGTCAATTTAGTTTTATTAAATCAACCGAATATTAGCTATAAATATGTAGAATTAGGTACGGTATCCTAATACTACCTATTTACGCTGTCCTGATATGAGAATTTTTAGTGTATGAACACGAGTATGAGTTACGTAACAAGCATGTGAAGGTAACTTCAACTTCAGCGTATATGAAATTCCCTATGCAAACAACAACCAAATCGCAAAGACAAGTTAGTAAGCCTTTCAGTCGGTAACACAATAATAGCAGTCGATCGAAATAATACACGAGAATCGCAAACCAATAGACAGTGTAGGTACGCAACGGGACACATCCGAACAGCATCTGGGCGCTCGCGCGAATGCACAAAGTACTAAGGTCCGACCGAGATCTCGGTCTCGGTCTCGGTCTCGGCTATTCTCGGCCAAAATTCGAACAGAGAACTCGGTCTCGGTCTCGGCCAAAACCTTAGATAAAGTTGTTAATTCTGTCAAAGATAGTAAATTTTTAGTTTTAGTTTTTAGTTTGCAAACTTTTTAGTCCACATTTGTAACGGGTGGACGACTACGGAACCCTACATTTCGCGAGGCCCGACATGCACTTGGCCGGTTTCGATCGATTTATTTCATTTTGATCACTAAATAAATAAAACATTATTACAAATTGGAGTTTTTTTCTCACATTTTCAAATTCTCGGTCTCGGTCTCGGTCTCGGCCGAGAATTTAATTTATTCTCGGTCTCGGTCTCGGCCGAGACAAAAAAGGTGTTCTCTTCTCGGTCGGACCTTACAAAGTACCTTTCTATATATTGCGCGAATGAGCGCGGCTGCCGCTCGCTTCAGTAACTCGCCTCCCCCGCGCGGGGCGCGCGTCGCTCCCCGCACGTATACGAACTCTTTTGACTTGAAATAATAGCTCATCAAGTAGCAAAAGTACTTAAATTTTATCACAACGATGGTAAAAATAAAAACTAAAGCATGCGAATGCCTACTTTATCTCACCCATAATAAAACTCAAATTAGTAAGTTGTGTAAAAATGATGTGCATTGATTTCAACTTTACCGAATGTCATCTGTAAGTGAGTGTGTCATTACTCTCCTTACCTCTGACACGCCAAATGTCATATCAATCAATCAATCAATCAAATATTTTTTATCGTGATATATACTCGTATTTACAACTGTTTAGACTCGCCTCACCACACGTTCTATTGTATCTTGGCCGTGAGACTGGTACCAACTATATGCATATTCGGAGGTCAGGGTTACACTGGTTTTTCTGAGATGAATTTTCCGTGTGCAGCAAGTTTGGTAAATACCAACCACGTGCTTCAGATTCAACTTCCACCCCCAAATTCATCCATTTAAGGGATGATTTAAGGGCTAAAAAGTATCCTTTATGATAATTTAGGCTATAAAATCGTAACATACCAAGTTTCATCATAATCCGTTCAGCCGTTTTTGCGTGATTGAGTAACGAACATCCAAACTACAAAAGTAACTTTGTAATCGGATGTATTTTGTATAGGATTACAAACTTACTTATGCAGTTTGTATATCTCTGATACATGACTGATATTGCAATATTTTTAATTTTTCTAGGAATAAATAGGCTAAAAACTAGTCATGTTTAAAATTTGGAGCTTGCGGGTCTGCTAGAAGTACCTTAAACGATTGATGATCGGTCAGTCAGTCAGTGAGTCAGTGTCAAAACTAAGGAACTTTGAGGGTCGATAGTTCCTAAAATAAAAGTTCAAATTGAATGTTATTGAGAATATGTCTAACCAATGTTATGCCCTACATGTTTCTGAAAATTCAGGGTTCTAGCTTTAGCTAGGGCAAAATAATAGGAGGTTGAAAATGGCCTGAATGACTTCGAGAAAAGGATGGTACGGCCGTGCCACTTTTGTTTTGGTCGACTTGGCGGGGGCACTGCCGTGCCCCCAGATATGTCGCAGCTTGGTAGCTAAAGAATACTTGTCCAAAATACGTTGTACAGAATACATTGTAGGTACAGCCGCAGAATTTAATCCGTCATTAAATTTCGCTGAAAGTCGGAATTTAAAAGCCCACCACCTCCGCGACGGGGTGCGATCTCTTCACTGACTAGAACTAGGTAGGCACTAATACATATAATATTTACTGCAGACTTACGCTCACGCCACACCAACCCGACGACCTCAAACGAAGTAGTAACACATATTTTACCTCAACGCGGCCTTAGGCCGGCAACAGTTAACAGGCGAGAAACCGCGCGCAAATGGAAACGCTGCAAGATAATTCCCCTTCACTTTAATCTCCATATTTGTGTATTTATTTGCTTCGCACATCGTCAGGTGTTGACAGTGAAATGGAACGGTATCGGGACAAACACCCGCGAGTGCAGCGGGCGAGAGCTGCTCAAACACGCGCCGTGGCGCAAATAAAAACGTCCAAATTGACTCGCGTGCGCCGCGCCTCCCCCGCCACCGCGCCCCGCCACTCGACGATTAACACTGACAGTATGCCAATATGCAAATCATTCCTTACACAGCAGAACATTTCAGTTCGGGATTTGGAAGCTGAAATATTTCCGATAAAAATGACTTACACGTACTATAGAATGCCTGGTACCTGAGCCTTTTTTTTAATGCGAAAGTGTGTCTGTCTGACGTGTCTGTTTGTCACCTCTTCACGCTTAAACCGCTGAACCGATTTAAATGAAGTTTGGTATGGAGATAGTTTGTGTCCCGGGGAAGGACATTGGCTACTTTTTATCCCGGAAATCATCCCTTAATAGAGTGGAAGTTTGTATAGAAGAGCGATGCCTAGGTAAGCGCCTTATACATAAAAATAGCAATTAACTTCTATCGCGACGACCAGTTCCTCGCGGGGCCCCGTTCCCGTGTTATTTACTTTCGGCGACAGAAAAGACACTAAACTGCGTTACCACGTCACATGCGTAGAAATCTACGTACAGTCTAGGTACCTACCTCGTTTTTACAATGTGACGCAGTGGCCGCAGCCTAACTTTCCAATTAGTATAGAAACAAGTGAACTCGCGGTCTCGCACAATACTGAATCAGGGCTCAATACGCTAGTTAGCCGGTGCCAGAAGTTAGTTCCGATCCAATTTGCGATCAGTTCAGCTCCAACTCACTCGCCACCGCCGTCACTGCGCCCAAACTTACAAACTACCGGACGGTCAAAGAAAACCCGCATTCTCCGCCAAGCAACTGCTATTGGCTCACAATCACAGTCAGTCTCAGTCTAAATCAAAGTTATTTTCTCGATTCACAACAGAATCTACTCAATACTCAATAATTTATTGCAATTTCACAAAAGTAGCTACAGATCATTATGAACCCTGTTGGGCACTGCAATGTTAAGGAGAGGAGGACTTATTCATAATTTATCTTCTAAGTATTCATTTAGCGTGTAATATGATTTATCTAGTAGTAGTTGCTTTATTTTATTTATGTACTTTTTATCGTTTTCGTCTTCTTTTATAGAGTCAGGTAAATTATTATAAATCTTAATGGACATTATTAATGGGCCTGAAGATAGAAGCTTCAGCTTGGCGGGCGGTCGAACGAGTCTATTCTTATTACGGATAGGTCGTGAAGAGGGAATGTCATGTCATCACGTTTTACGTAGAGCTCTTTATGTTTCCGTACAAACTTACATGTCTCAAAGATGTATATACTGGGAAGAGTTAGTAATTTATGTTTTTTAAAGTCGGGTTTGCAGCTGTCAGTTTGCTTGATATTGACCAATATTCGGATTAGTTTTTTCTAGATGGTGAAGACAGAAGGCGCGTCTGTGCTGCTTCCCCAGAGTATAATGCCATACTCGATAATACAAAACAAATACTTTTAAATACTCCTATACCTACATCGACTCCCGTCCCCCATCAATTATCCTGTTGGAAGGCTATTGAATGCTTTACGTATCACAGTCACAGTCAGAATATGTTACAGTATCGTTCTTGAATAAATGATATAATTTGTCGCGGAAGACAAAAACAACACATTGTTTGAAATGTCTGTAAAGTTAGTATGTATGTATGTGCCGGTCGGCGGCTGGAGGGTAACTCACTGCTGGAAAATGTAGGGCAGAAAGTATCATACAGATAAAGGCTATGTAGGGCTAGAAAATTCACCCATTTTCACCTAAATACATTACTTTTAGAAAAATAATTGTCATAAAAAATATTTGGGTTCGTCCGGAATTTGAACCCGGGACCTCTCGCACCCTAAGCGAAAATCATACCCCTAGACCAACGAGCCGGCTGTGTCAGTGGTTGAAAGTTGAAATAAACCGCCGCTAATGACGCGCTAGGCGCTAGTGCTATCGGCGCGGCGGGGCGCGACCGGCCGGTGTGTGCTGTGAAGTGAAGGTCGTTGGGAACAAAGTTTGCCGGTGCACAATATCAGTTTACAGTTCCTACTACAAAGCTTCCAAATATTTAATTACCATATTTTGGGCTTATCTCTTAACAGCTACTTGTGTGGTTCAACCTTGCGACATCTATAACATTAACAATATTTGCTTTCGGTAAGGTTTGCATGTTATATAATTGAGCATTGCGAGCAGGTGGTGCGAAAATGATTTTCTAAATAGCCCCAAGCTTCTCGGTTCCTTAATTTTGTTTTTTTAAGGCACGTGTAGTAGATTCCTAATTCTATTACCTATACCTACTATAAATTAGGATAAAATCCGGTAGGTCTTACTGCAAAAAGAACTATGGAAATACAAAATGCATACAACAAGGCAATTCGAAGGTTTATTAGCGTTGCCTGATGATAGTATTGATAGTGATATGATACCTAATGTTATCGGAGTAGTTGACCGTTATTCTCGACCGTTATTTACAACTCAGGTGATAATGATAAGCGTGAGCCGACCCACTCGAGATACTATCACGGTCAATAAGATACAACATTCTAAGACAAAACTGCTTCCCATCAAAAATATAAATCTGAAAGAAGGCCAAGGTTTTACAATGCTCCTGTCTTACACACTTTAACATTATTTAATTGCTGAAAATGTTACATTTTTTGCTTCTTAACAGTACGACCTGGCAATTTATTCAGCTAACAAACTAAATAGAAGCACCTGATGTGACGTTAAAACTGACGATAGTAGAGTCTGCTGAGTAGCCCCACCACTGCTTCAGTGTTCACGCGTGAGGGGGGCGGGCGTTCCTAGCTCACGAGTCACGATGTCCTGTCCGTGTTACATATTCTCTACAGAACCCCAAATTACTTAGGGCACGAGAACGGCTCACGTACGCAATCACTAGTGATTAGTGAAAGGCTCGGCTGTGCCGCTAGTATAGTTGACCGAGTAAAACGAGGTCTCTGTTTTAGCTTCGACAAAAATGCTTTCGTATGTCCGGCCGGATTTTTGTATGTCCTCCTCTACAGGTCGCATTTATCAACCGATTTTCGTGAAATTTTGTGAGCAGGTTCGGTAACTATATAGAATTTTTTTGTCGAGTCACTTTTTGGAAATTCAAAAAAACAAACATTGTATCAATGATTTCGTGTTTTTCTGCGGCCGTTTTTTCCTCTACAGGTCGCATTTCTCAACCGATTCTCGTGAAATTTTGTGAGCAGGTTCCATGACTACATATAATTTATTTGTAGAGTAAATTTTTGTAAATTAAAAATAAAATTTTTTTACGTCGTTGGCTGATCTCCTCTACAGGTCGCATTTATAAACCGATTTTCGTGAAATTTTGCGAGCAGGTTTGGTAACTATATAGAATTTTTTTGTCGAGTCACTTTTTTGAAATTCGAAAAAACGAACTTTGTATCAATGATTTCGTACTTTTCTGCGGCCGTTTTTTCCTCTACAGGTCGCATTTCTCAACCGATTCTTGTGAAGTTTTGTGAGCAGGTTTTATAATTACATAGAATTTTTTAGGCAAGTAAATTTTTGTAAATTTTTTTTTTTTTTATTTTATTCATTGGTTTGTTCTCCTCTACAGGTCGCATTTATCAACCGATTTTCGTGAAATTTTGTGAGCAGGTGCGGTAATTCTATAGAATTTTTTTGTCGAGTCACTTTTTCAAAATTTAAAAAAACAATTTTTTTATCAATTATTTTGTGTTTCTGCGGCCGAATTTCGATTTGTTCACCTCTAAGGGTCGCATTTCACAACAGATTCTCGTGAAGTATTGTGAGCACGTTCTTTGATTACATCGAATATTTTTGTCGAGTAATCTAAAAAAAATTGTATGGTTTGTCCTCTTCTACAGCAGCGGTCGGCAACAGGCGGCCCGCGAGCCTCCCTGGCTTTATTGTTTGTAAAGGTAAAATTTGAAATTCTTAACATCGTGAAAGCGTCTGTATCGCCAACCAAATATTTTCACAGTTGGTCAGGACGAGATATGTGTTTGTAAGTATATTTTACAATTAAATCTATCTAATTTTTTTTTCAAAAATTTCGCGCTCGCCGCGTTTGCGTTAGACAGTATGAAGTATTTTCCACACCTGCATCTTAATGTTCAAAAAATTTCGCGCTCGCTGCGCTCGCGTTTGCGTCTATATGACTGATGCGTATGAAGTATTTTCCAGACCTGCATAATAATATTCGCAAAATTTCGCGCTCGCTACGCTCGCGTTTTCAACGAGATTTGTTATGACTTGATGCGTATGAAGTATTTGCCGCATTTGAATCAGTGTTCGAAAAATTTCGCACTCTCGTTTACAGCTACATAACTTGATGCGTATGCGTATGAAGTATTTTCCGCACCTGCATCATAATGTTCGAAAAATTTCGCGCTCGCGCTTTCATCTAGGTGTGTTAAGACTTTATGACCCGTCCCCCCCTTAAAGTTTCTATATCTGCTATTCTATATGCTTGCATTGATCGAATGAATCGCAAAATTACGATGCGGTTGAAATGCGAATTATCTGGGCTTGGTAAGGAAACTAGCTGGTTTATCTGTGAAAAGTCGGTTTTTTCGTCTTTCTCGTTTTTCACGTAAAAAGGGGTGCGAATTTTTACTACGTTACTGTCGCGTACGGCGTACCAATTTGTTTCGAGTTGATTGATATCAACAGACAGTGATCATTATTATCATCTGCGGCCCGCGAAGATTTTTTTAAGCTACTATGTGGCCCGTGGGTGCTAAAAGGTTGCCGACCCCTGCTCTACAGGTTTGATATCTAACATAGTTTTGGAAATAAAAAAAAACACTCACGAGGTCTACAGCTCACAGAGCCACTAGTGATAATCGGTTTAGCGTCATTCACAACCGGCTCGTTGGTCTAGGGGTATGATTTTCGCTTAGGGTGCGAGAGGTCCCGGGTTCAAATCCCGGACGAGCCCAAATATTTTTTATCACTTTTTTTAAGTAACGTATGTAGGTGAAAATGGGTAGGTGGATCTTCTAGCCCTTCATTGCCTTTAGCTGAATAATAATTATTTTCTACCCTACACGTCCTAGCAGTGAGTTACGCGACTCACCAGCCGCTGCAGTATTGGATTGCGAGCACGTACCGTCATCAACTGTTGCTGACGTGACACTGCTAGGAAGCTTTGCTCGTCGCTCAAGCTGCGTCTCAGTCACGCGGTGCACTGCCGAGGCACGGCACCTATGGGTATAGTTGACGAAATATAAGCTGCACCGATTCCTCGAACAACTTGTATGGCGAATCCGTGCAGTTTATATTTCGTCAACCATATACCTATGGCTCCACATACACACTTCAGATTCGGTTGAAGCCGCTCAACTAATCTCACTGGAGCGCAAACAGCCCGCGTGGTCGTGTCGGAGGTTTGCCCAGAATTTTCCCTAGGTCACTCTCCAATCGAGCTCTGCTATCGCTTCATTGGCCGGCCTATAAAGACAGAAGCAGGTTCAAAAAAAAGTTTGGGACTAGGGTTATTTGTGTAAGACTGTCCAAAAATATTTATATGTTTAATATTTATGAAATTTTTGAATTCTAGACAAGCTAAAGGGCTTTTATGTATGTAGGTTGAACAGGTATCGAGTTGTGCTGGGATCAAAACTGGCTCGTAATGGTTCGTGTAATATTGGCTACTGCTCGCCAGTTCCTTTTTCTTTGAACTTGGCTGGATACGTTTCCGCGTGTCTAGATTTAGTGTGCAATGATGAATGCAACCACTTGTATTATGAGTGGGTGTGCCGTGAGGTGAGACTCGTGTCGTGAGCGCGCGTGCATGCGGTGTTATCGCGGCGGCCGCGCGGATTATCGCAGCTTTATGGCCCGGATTAATGACAACGATCGGAATCGGATACTCTCTATAATAAATACTAGTATTACATTTTATTTATTTTCTATTTACTATGTCTCTTAAGAGATAAAAGTGAACATTGTTAGAATGTTAAAAAAACAATTTACTACCAAAAGGAAAGTGGGCTCGTCCGGGATTTGAACCCGGGACCTCTCGCACCCTAAGCGAAAATCATACCCCTAGACCAACGAGCCGGTTGATATGGCTGCCGAATTTGGAGTTTGGTTTGGACACAGTTTTCGGCCGCGGCGGTGAAAGGCGACCTACATCGCGCGCGGCGCCCGCGCAGCACCACTACAGTTGCAGCAAGCGAGCGAATACATGGCCCTTCATGTGCGGGTAAAACAATGGTTAATTATGAGAACTACTCCACTTTAAAGACTCCGTTTATACTGAGTTTACTGTACCAAATTTCATTCAAAAACTGTCAGTTAAATGTAGGTACCTGTACCTAGGTACCTTACGAACGTTTCAAACGATACATAATGTAGAGATCTATAGCAGCATGAAATCTACCTACAATCTACATAGTACATCATTTTTGTGATGCGACGTCGCAACGCAATGTTGTGCAAAAACAGCTTCGCTCGTACAGTAGCCGAGGCTATAATATTCTAGTACTTTTTTCAAGAATGGGGACAAAGGACGAAATTTAAATTAAGGTTTGATAAACGAAAACCTAAAATAATTATGTTCCAAATGCTAAGTACTTTCCAGACGTTTATGTTTTTTTAACACCAGTGAACGCCGGGGCGCATCCCGAGGACATGAAATAGGTACAGTCAACCAATCTGATTTCTGAGCCACGTCCTACCTTGTCACAGTGAAAATCTGTATGAAAGCCGCTATAGAAATCTCATATTATACGAAGTGAAAAAATTGGTTGACAGTGCGCTTTATATTACTAATCTAACTGAAGAGAAATAAAAAGTTTTTTTTCTTTTTTATACACTTATTTTCAACGATTTACGCCATATCGCATCGGACACTATCATTATTGTGTTATAACTATGTGCGTTATAAATTATTTCCTTATCGTACATCAACACCATAAAATCGCGCTAATGCCTGTACGGAAACCATTTTATCTGGATAGTTGTAGTGGACAGCAATTAGGTATTGTATTGCTAATTCGTCCACTGTTTCAACCGGCTCGTTGGTCTAGGGGTATGATTTTCGCTTAGGGTGCGAGAGGTCCCGGGTTCAAATCCCGGACGAGCCCAAAGTAACTTTTTACCTAATTCGTTTTGTTAACGTGCGAATAATAATAGAGACGATGACTAAAGGGCTCTAATGACAGTAGAGCGTTCGTTCGGACACACAATCTGTGCTGCCTTTTCAGTTTGTCTCATGCTTGGTATGTAGCTACTTTTGCTGTGCTGCAGCTATACCGTATCTCATTAAGAGGAGGGGTCAGGGCAAGCTCTCTCCATACAAACTTTGTGCCGGATTTACTTCGTTTGTGTTTGCATCAAAGTTATGATTTTTGGTCAGTATGCTTATTTTTCTAATAGCTATTTCTTGATGTAATTTTTTTTTTTTTGACATATTTGAAAATTTTCACATCACGATCTTCGCATATATAATATTTGCAACCAAAAAAATATTATATTTGTTAGTGCCAAAACTGACGAATAAAACCTGCACAAAGTTTGTATGGGGAAGGCCTTGCCCTACCCTGCGCCTTAAGAATTAGGCCCGAGTGTGTATCCTACTTCCGACTAATATTACCTATAAATGTGAAAGTTTGGATGTTTAGATGTTTGTTACTCAATCACGCGAAAAACGGCTTATGATGAAACTTGGTATACATCCAACGGCACGGAAGACGTCGCAGGCAACAACTAGTATGTCTTATCTCGTATGAACTGATGTTCAACCACGAATGTCAAGCCGATTGCGCGACAGCTAATTACCTATTTGCTTCGCCTGCACTGGCTTCTGCTCGAGCAAGAGCGCGACGCGTGCTTGTACGTACATAAATGAAATTGGATAGGAATACATGTTTAGAGCTGAATCAAAGTCCCCTGTAACGAATGTACACGGGAGCAGCAGGCGGCGGCGGCGGCGGCGGCGCGGCGCGGCGCGGGCGCGGGCGACGCGTGATGAGCGCGGGACCGGACGCGCCCGTAGGTACCTACGTCCAGTGGTGATTGTGCCGCGAATTACCACCACCTACTGATTTAATGACGATCAATACGAATATTCATTTTTTTCTCTGTTTACGCGGGACGGGTTTGAATTGCAAATTCTGTATGTCATGCGCGAATGTAGATTCTACGGTCAGCAGTTCCATGTATGTGCATCTACCGCGGGCCCAGCCAGCAATAAGCAGGGTAGCGGGATGTGATGTGTCCCCCGGGTCGGCGCCACGCGGCGTGACCCGCGTGACTCGTCGGGCGCTCGGGACTCCGCTTTACTGCACAAGCAGCTCCTTCCAGCATTCAAAACAGTCTTAAAAGCCAGCCACCCACGATCAATTCTACTGTCAAGATGTATCTATATATCTCTCTATTTAGGTTCGTACTACATCTTGTTGTTCAGACCAGGCTCGCGCAACTCAGTACAAAAATTGATATACGAGAATATTTTGGAATATTCGAGGCGTATAATGGCCGCAGTATTGGATTTGAAATGGCAATTGCTGTCAATTCGCGTTCATTTTCTAGTATGAGAGTCCCGTCTTTTAAAACGTCAGTGACTATATTCTCTTTGGTTCAGAGTTGCGAAGTCTACGGACCCATAATCGGCCTCGGCCGCATCAACTGTACTTGAGTATATACGAGCCGAGCCGTCATACCTTAGTTTACCGAGTAGCCACTCGCTCTGCCCCGCGTGCTGTTCAAACTCCCGGAAAGTTCGAGAATGTTCCCTCAAGCTGAACCTTGGTACATAATGTAGCAGGGGGATAATTAGAGCATAATGTCGGGAATGTTGATCGCTATAAGTGGCGGCGGCGCGGCGTGTAATCTGTTTCGCAAAACCGCGCGTTCGTTAAAAGTTGTTCTCGTTATGTAACATCACCCGGGCCTGAAATTTTAATTAGTCGTTGTTACTTCAGTACTTAAGCCGCCGCGGGCTCTTGTGAACTGCACTAATATTCATAGCCTGATATCATCCCTGCTCCTCATTTATGAGAGTAAACAAACTGAATAATTTATCAAATTAAATCGTATCTCCTTTTTGGTTTTTGTGATGCAGACTGAAGGGCAGCTTTATGATTAGGTACCGACAGAAGTTTATTTATAGTGACATACAATACAGGCGTAAGTCTGATTGTAATCTGAAACCGTGTCCTAGGATAAGGGGTAAGGGCGAGTGGTCACAACACTGCGATGTTTACCGCACTTTACCGTCCTCACAAAGGTACAATTTCGGATTTTGCCAAGCGCGCCAATTTAAGTGCTTGGTCGTAATGGTCGTTCTGACCCGCCGCCGGCGGCGTGCAGCGGCCCGTCGCCTGCGGCGTCTGCATGGTGTGTTCGACAATGTTCGGGAGCACTCGTTCCCGCCCGCAGCGTGCGACGTCCCTCCGCCGCCCGCAATTGCCACCCGCTGCACGCGGCGTCTAGCTATTTTGAAGCATTGCGGCGGGTGGACGCTAGCGTTCAATATGGAATAGACGAATTTTTGATTGAGTTAGTGAAGTGCAACAGTAAGTATTTTTGACGATGCACAAGACAAAACCTTAAAAAACAACGTTTTTGTCTAGCTAATAATAATATTGTTCTTCCTTTTTATGCTTTAGCTTCAACATTATTAATAAATCCTCTTCCTCCTTAAGTAATAGATATGCTAGCGCCGGCAGCGCGGTCAGAACGACCTTGGCCTTATACATAATATACATCGTATCCAGAACACCACGCTGCGCTGCGATCCAATACTAGCTGGAGACTGCTCACAATCGGGAGGAATGGAAAAAGTTGGGGAGGTCTGTGCTCGACAGTGGTGTACCACTGTCGAGCACAGACTCGTAATAATTATAGATAATTGTAGGTATAAGGCATAAGGTGTCCAGCACCGCAGCACCTGCGGCCTGCGACGGGTGCGGTGCTAGGCCTCGCTCCGGCGTCGCATCGCACCCGCCGCAGCTCGAGCGACTAGCTCGCACTACACTGTCGAGGAACCCGCATACAGCGCCTAAATGACTACAACGCATGGAACAAATTACAACTTGTGCAAATTAGAATAGTTCGAGACGGAATGAGGCGGCAGATTGGTTACAGGCGTGTGAGGTTGCCCTGAATAACTTGGTCCTTATATTATTTTACTAATCTCCGTTAATATGACCTATCAGTTTATAGTTAGTTTTATCTTTAATCATGTGAATTAATAGGATAACGATTGAAACAACCAGAAGAAAACTGGCAGAGTTCTTTGTGACGAAAGAAGTTTTTGGTCAAACAACGCAATACCTACTTTCTACCACCGTGATCATACCGATATTTTTGGCATCTTTGTTATGATGTGTGACCACCCGCTAGATGGAGCACCCAAATCACTGCACCCCTGAAACTGCATCTGCACGAGGCCATCCATAAATAAAAAAGTATGTTGGGTTTGGAGGCTGCGACTCACCAGGTAGTAGACGCCGAAGGGCATAACGACGACCGCCACGAGAAGGTCGGCGAGCGCGAGCGACACGATGAAGTAGTTGGTCGCCGAGCGCAGCGCGCGCTCGCGCCGCACCGCCGCGATCACCAGCACGTTGCCGAACAGCGTCAGCGCCGGGAACACCAGCAGCAGCAGCGCCCACGGCCGCCCCGCGCCGTCCGCGCCGTCCGCCGCCCGCGCCGCGCCCCAGCACGACGCGTTCCCCCAGCCCCAGCTGCAGTTGTCAGCTGCGGTCGCGTTGCCCTCCGTCGGCGCGCTCGCGTTGCTGTAGAAGTAGTCGCTGAAGTCGCGCACGAGCGCCGCGAAGTCGGCGTCGGCCGGCGTCGGCGCCGGCGCGCCCATGCCCCCCCGCTACCCCGCGCCGCCCAGCCGCGCCATCATCATCGCTCCACCGGTACCTGCAACAAGGACCGATCATCTCACACCACCTCATCGTCACCACCACTCACCGTCCCACCGTCATCGTCACTAGTCACCACGATGATAGCTCTCTGGGCGCCGTAAGTGGCTGGCCCAACACACGCCTTGTCAGTTAGGGTATCAGTTATTGTTTGTTTCAGATGGATGCTTGGCGCCGAGAAGGATGGCTTGTTTGAGAGAGAAGGTACATTTTTTTTTTACTTAGACCAGTTTTATTTCGACATTTGAGAAAAATCTCCAACCGGCCCATAGCGATCTATATAATTTTGTTCAACGAGTTATGCAGGTATTGTTTTATTCTATATTATACTACTTTTGGTGTAAACCAAGACAACCCATTTCAACTCAGATTGAATCTATCATAATTTGAAACGCCTTCAGACCGCAGGCCTTGCACAAGTTGTGAGTGAGTATGTAGTTTGTAGGTTGTGAACGTGTGCAACCGAATCTTTGTGTATCCGGGGATACTACAGTAATCGTATTTGAGTATATTACATAAACCACCAGTAACATAATAATATTTATATATCAGAATGAAACCAAACCATGGCTCGAATACAGTGCAAATCTGGTAAATTAGTTATAATGGATATTTGCAAAGTTAGGTAGGTATATAGGCAGCGAGCGACCGCCGAACATTCATCACCGCGACGCTAATACTAGGTACTCCCTGTTCAGACTTCATTTAAAATGATTGATCGGAGAAAAATCAAACCGAATCCCCCTCCCCACCCGGCGTGGTTGGTGGGGGGCGGGGCGCGGGGGGAGCCGGCGGCGGATCATCCATCAGCGCTGTCTTCGCGACGCCGGCCAATTACTTAATCCTACCAATTATCCCGCGACCACGGTAAGCCAAAGCCGTATCCATAGTTATGAGGATCAGGCGCTATTAGTAGTAAGTAATTAACCCTGGTAGAGGTTAAGGTAACACGTAGAAAGTCGACCCTCCGCACGCGTGGAACAGAGCGCGCGAAAACATTGAAATTTGATTGGGATCGGAAGCAACATACAAAAGTAGACCCCCAATCGAGACAAACAATATTTCATGATAATTAATAAAAGTTTTTCCGGCAACAACGAACAGCCTGGCCGTCGTAATGAGCGCCATTTTGCATGATCGTTCCGCCCTTCAATAACCGAACCATCGTTAGCATAAGAGCCGAGGCGAACCGCGTTATGGTAATGTGCGGCCACTATCGCGCGTCGCGGCACTCGGACCCTTTTTAAACACATTCAACGGAATGGGCGGTCGTGGCTGCGTCGCGCCGCGAGGAGCCGCGGCGCGACGGCAGCACGCACCGGCACCGCACCGTAGGTCACTTCTGCCGCGTTGTTCGCGTCTCGCGTCGCGCGGACGAGATTTTTCCGCGGCATCATTTCCCGAGCGGCATTCCTGGACTTTTTGTTAATGGCATTATAATTACGAGCCGCTCGCGCCCGCGCCATCAAAAGTTCATTACGAGTGTCGGCGGGGGGCGGGGGCGGGGGCACATTACCTTTTGATTTATCATTTCATTTGGTGCCGTTTTGAACAACTTAGCCTAAAATTCGTATGAAGTGTGATTGCGTTCGCAAACTTCGATATCTTGTTACCGGCGGCGCGTCGCGCCATACCGAACGCGGAGACGGCCAAAACAAATTTAATGTTCAATTTATATGTTCATTTTTCTTGCATACCTAAAAAACATCCGTAATTGTTCCTGTAAGTTTCTTGACTGCAATGCCTTTGTTTGTAGGTTTCTTAACTTCGGTTACATTAGAACAGATCCGCTTTCGTGTTTCAGCGAATATTATTTGATCCAGTACCTGCACCTCTTACAGTTAACCACCTATTTACCTTCATCACTACGTGCCTTATTTAATTACACAGTGTTGTCTGCGAAATAACATGCATATTCGTACATCAATCCGTTTATTTTAATAATGTTTTCTGAATTCTGAGACTTAATAAAACTGTAAAGCGCGCTCAAATCAAACAAGATTACAATTGCTTGCGAAATGCGACCTCCACCTTTGTTCTGTAACCGCCGTCCCCATTGTACGCCTGTGTTATTATATTTCCTCTCGATAATATCCACCGTTCTAAATACTTGTTTGTTTCCGGATATCGCAATAAAGAAATTCCTTTCCACGCGATATTAATTGATCGGAATCTGTATTTAATAACTACACTGGATAATTTTGTATCATGTTCCTTTTTCAGCATCCGATGGAATCTAATATGTAGAAATATGGGGAAATTTTCAGCACATTTTGCCCTTCGGCCCGCTGGCAGCCCGGCTCGAAACAAAAATGTTAACATATTTTAATTAGGTACGTCATTTAATCGGTGTTACTCGTCGACCATCTCAATGAGGCTCGTTGATCAAAGTGCCAGGCCGCCACACACATGTAAACGGCCACCAACGGACATTATATTTTCACCCCTGCCTGAAGCGACCTGTGGTCTGTCGGGGACCACAAACATTCGAATTTCGAATCTTTTTACCCAATGTTGGGGAGTAATTCATTTTGCATCATGTACATATTTGTACCTAGCGTGTTGAACGTAGTATTTTCTAAATGTATTTAGATTAGATTGGATGAGACACGACCGTATAGCTGAATGAGTTGCGGTGCACTGATATTAAATTGAACTTTGATAAAAATCGAAGTGACGGTTTTACGTTGTAAGTAGGGCATGCTGATGCAGTAAACACAACAAGTAGTGAGAGTGGATGATCCGCCGATAGCGAAGCGATGTGCGGGGCGGGCGCGGGGCGCAGCCACCAGTTCAAAGCGGCGGGCACCGAACCTGCACTAATGTGCGCCGCGCCGGCCGCCCCGCGCCAGCCTGCAACCTGTCGCACCTCGTCCAACTTACGACTCGCTCCCAACATCATTCATTACTTGAACCCGACATATTATAGTGTCACTCTGCGTAGGTACTTGCGTTAGTTGGTGTCGGTGGTGTTGTGAACAGTTTTTTGCGTCAGTAACTACGTCACGGCTCTTCACCGCATCAAGACCGTGAAACACTTGCTCACCAGAAGGTATACACTCTACTTTCTCTCAAGGGTTGAAAAGCGTCGTGGGCGATGGAATAACACCATAATAAAATTACTGGAATAACAACAGACCTCCGTCTTTAAACCCACAATTGCCACAATAATGTTTGTTTGTTTGTGTTGTTTTAAACCATGTTTAGGAGATTACTATTTCGGAATGTTGTGCGTTCGTAACAGCAGTCGCACCGGCCATCCGACAAGCGAGACGCCACGCGGTCTCCGGCGCGGCGCTGCTGAGAGGATCCTGTGACGGAGCCACACTCAACTATAAATAGACAGTTTAAGTGCACCCATAAATCAGCGATCGAACGCGCGACCTCCTTTTCCTGCTCCCCTGGCCCCGCGCGGGCCCAAGGGCTCAGTGGATCGGAAACGCGCCCTCGCGACCTACGAGTATACCTAACCGCCACATGTTCCCCGCGACGGATCGCGTGCGACACTAAGGTGACTTCCTGATTTGTCGGTGCGGAGGCGGTACGATATGAGAAAACTGTCAAATGTCAGTGTTAACTGTCAGTCAACTCAGTACTACTTTTTACTGCGCCCCTACATTTAAATGAAGGTAGTACTGGTCCGCTTCTGCGCATAATATTACTAGTGCGCAAATGTAATACTGACAGTATTCCGTCAAGTGGGAATCTTTGCGACGTCAGTAAGTTTACGTCAAAGAAGAAAATCTCACATATCGATCCCGCCCCGCCAAGTCAGGAAGTCGCCTAACAGAGGCGCGCGCCAGGCTCGCAGCCCTCTACAACTCTCTACCAATCATTTGATCTACCTATCAGGTGAGGTGCCTACAGCCAGGATCGAGTACACGATGGCTTTTTTTAGCCCCCGACGCAAAAAGAGAGGGGTGTTATTTAAAAAACCATGGAAGGCTATTTTCTCTCAGTAATATGGTCCGCCTTCATTACAAAATGAATGTTTTTGCACAGGATATACCTAGACTAGTAGCAGCGGAGCGTTCGTGATAATCGCGACCCAGCGGCGCCCACGTATCGCGTGTGGTATACGAAGTTAAACAACGTCGGCCGTGGTCAACTCTTGGATGGGTGACCGCTTTGAGTGGTTATTGACTGAACACTCCCGTACGGTGGAAGGCACGCCGCAGCCGTTGATCCCGGCTGTCGTCCATATTGACACAGTCGACAAGCCAAGGCTTGCGAACTTCTAACAGTCAAGTCGCCCACTCACTGACAAGCCTAATCCCAATAAGGTCTAGTTTCTCCTAGGGTTAGACGGTCAGACGGCAGTCACTTCCATAAAAACTAGTGCCTACGCCAAATCTTGGCTTGTGGTAGCGGGCCCGGACATCCTTTGGAATAACGCTTGAATTTTGTTGAAGTTTGTTTTACACTTTCAACGTTTCTCTATTTTCCTGCACCTTTTTTGGGTGTCTCTGTTTTGCCATGTGGTTGACAAGTACACTGTATTTTGTTTTGTGCTATAAAGTTGTGCTATAAATAAATGATGATGAGATACCTAGTTAGTAATAGTAGCAATAGCTTTTATCCGATCATGAGATGAAAATAAGGCATACGCTAGCAATTTTTAGGGTTCCGTAGCCAGAATGGCTAAAACGGAACCCTTATAGTTTCGTCATATCTGTCTGTCTGTCTGTCTGTCCGTATGTCACAGCCGATTTACTCGGAGACCATAAGTTCTACAATTATGAAATTTGGTAGGAAGATATATTCTATGAACCGCTAACATAAAAGTGATGTGAAATGAGGAAAAAAAATATTTTAGGGGGGGCACACCATTCATGCAACTGGGGGATGAAAATTTTTTTTCAATGCAAGTAGTGCGTATGGTTATTTTTGAATAGGCCTTTAAAAATAATATAGAGGTTACTAAAAAAGTTTTCCATTTAAGTCAATCGTTGGTATTTGCTTTCAAAGTCATACAAGATGTGTCCCCCCCCCCCCCCCCCTCTAATTTCCAAAGGTATTAAATAGTGTTTTTAAATTAGGACTAGTAGGTGTCGGTACGGAACCCTTCGTTTTGCGTGATCCGACAGGTTGGCCGGTTTTTGCATACACTGCGCTGCGAGATTGGAAACAAGGCGGAGGGCGAGCAGCACCATGTCCGTGCGTCTCGTGCAGGGTCTGTGGTCTGGCGGCGCGGCTATTACTGGACATCAAAGGGCCACTGCGACCCCTAAATATAATTTTCTAGTAACGCCCCAGCATCGATTCCCGCCGATCACAATCTTAAATGGCATCTGACGCGCCAACCAAATTAAAGTTGAATCAAGTCGATTTACACTTTTTTTTGTAATTTCCTGCTCGTTTAGGCTCGGAGGCGCGACATCAATCATGTCTTCCTCTGGCTCGAACACACCATTTTGACAGATGTCTAATTTACATATTGTTAATTAGGTAAGAATGAATTACTCTACTTGTCAATAGATGGCATTGTTACTAGTATAAACTAGGTAACGGTATGTTACTATGAAATGTAGATATGTTTAGTTTTGTTTAGAGTTTTTGTCTTCAGGCCACCGATCAGTTAGATCATTAAAGCGGTACTTTTATATTTACCGACTTTAATTTCACCGGACCCTCGAGCATTCTTGTTCATGGTCCGTTCGAACCGGTTTTATCCGGGTGTTTTTGAGAGTAAAGTAGAGTGGTAGTTCAGTGCGTGTGAACTACTCTTCGCATCGATCCCATAGTATCAGTGGTTCGCTGTTCAGAGGGATACGATTTGGGTGGCAATAAGCTACATCAGCAGCGGTGGTGAGCATCGACGGTGGCGCCATCTAGCGGTGAAAAGCGGAAGTGCTGTTGCCAGGAGGTCAACGGAGAGGGCGCTAGTGAACACGACACAACAACGGATATTGGTGCATTTGAGTGAGTGAGATAGCAAGTGCAAACTGTGAGTACATTTATAATTATTAGTTACACAAAGTTCAACCTTATTTCAAAGAAGTTCAAGACTTTATAAATCTGGAAAAGTTCCTGAAGATAGTTCAACATTTTCGACCTTATTTCAAGGAAGTTCAAAACTTTAAAAATTAGTGAAGTTCATCAAGATTGTTAAGAGATATTCAACCTTATATCCAAGAAGTACTGAACTTAGTGCAATTCGTAGTAAATTTAACTTAGGATAATTTGCAATAGTTTTAGACTTAGAATAATCAGAGTAAAAACGAAGGTACGGGGAATCTATGCCGGTTTTCGTCTGTTCTTAAAAATTCAAACACTTGTAAAATTTTCACAATATTTATCTTGAATTTTTCTAAGTGTGGTATGACACATGACATGTCAATTAACTTATGATTTATTTAGATTCTTGATGCATGTTTAAAAATGTACTTGTAATAATTTGATCATTATTTGTGTTTGTGAATTATATTTGTTGTTGTAAACATGGAGCCGTTAATTAACTTTCAAATGGATATAACAATCCGTATATCTAAAGCGAGAACAAACTTCAAAAAGTCTCCTAAAGAGCGTGTGACGGAGCTTTATGTTGAAAGTCGATTAGATAATTTAGAACAGCTCTGGAACGACTTTAGGCAGGGACATAAGGATTTATTGCAAACAGCTGATTGGAAATTGTTAAAAACTCAGGAATATACCAGTTCTGATATTTATGAGCAGACAGAAGAGCAGTATCTGACTTATAAGTGTGAGTTAAAAAACATATTAACTGAATTTCAGGCTTTGTCTAAAGCAGTTCAATCAAACAACGACAGTGTTGATACTAAACATACTCTGGTCAAGTTACCTAAGATAAGTATTCCGATATTTTCAGGGAAATATACAGAATGGACCACCTTCCGAGATTTATTTGTGACACTGATACACAATAATAAGACATTAGATAACGTACAACGGTTGCAATATCTTAAAGGTTTCTTGACAGGAGAAGCTGAACAGTTGATTCGACACACGCCTGTGTCGGATGCAAATTATGACAAATGTTGGAAACAATTAGAGGAACGATACAGCAATAAAAAATATATTTCGGGTTGTATTTTGAAGCGTTTGCTCAGTCAACGGAATATAACCACAGAGTCAGCTAGTTGCTTAAAGGAGTTAATAGATACTTCCTCCGATTGTTTGAGCGCATTGCAAAACTTAGGTATTGCCGTTTCAAGCTGGGACATAATTGTAATCCATCTGCTTTCGCTCAAATTAGATGTAGAAACACGGAAGCAGTGGGAGTTACATGTAGCATCTAATGTGTCATCGGATTTGTTGCCGACGTTCAAGGAATTCCAAAAGTTTTTAACCAATAGATATCGGGCTTTGGAATTTATTGAACCAAAAAATGTATACAGGCCAACATTTAGTTCAAAGCCGCCTACCAATAATATGGGCAGCTACACAAAAGTGCTACATGCAAATAATGCAGTAAAAATGAGTTGTGAGTTTTGTGGCGAAGAACATAAATTATGTTTCTGTAAGAAGTTTGCCACACAAGATTTCGATAAAAGATATGAGTTTGTAACAAATAATAGGATTTGCTACAATTGTTTAGGTAGCAATCACGGGGTGAGGTTTTGCCAGAAAGACACCAGTTGTAGAGTTTGTAAGAAGAAACACCATACTTTACTTCACTCAAAGGATGTCTCTGCTGGTTATTATACGGGTAGTTCAGGTCAACCAGCGGGAGAGGGTTCGGTCGGGGAAGAAGTGCCTAGTGGTAGATCAAATATGGAGTTCAGCCATTCTTCAAATGAGAACACACCGGTAGTGACTTGTTTTTCGAAAGATCAGGTAAGAAACCAAGTTTTATTACCCACAGCAATTGTGAATGTTGAATCGAAAACAGGTCAATATCGGCCAGCGAGAGTTTTATTAGATCAGGGTTCTCATGTCTCTTTTGTAACAGAGGCCACAGTTCAAAGGTTAGGGCTGAAGCAAACGTCAGCCAACCTTACAGTTTCGGGACTTGGAGGTGATGAGAGTTCAATGAGGTCAAAGTCAGCAGTGACTTTAAAGATTAAGTCCAGAATGGATCCGAATTTTCAAATGGAGTTAAAGTGCTATGTTTTAACAAACATTACCACTTTACTTCCGGAGAGAAAGGTAAAGATTCCAGACTGGGTAGAAATGAAGGACTTGTGTCTAGCGGATACAAATTTTTATACACCTAATAAAATAGATATTTTGTTGGGGGCGGAGGCCTACAGCCAGATTATAAAGGATGGCGTACTGAAAGGACCTACTGGGTCCCTGGTAGCTCAGTGCACTTCACTCGGTTGGACATTGTCTGGACCAATAGGCACCGTAGGTGTACAGAACAAAATATCTGTTTTCCATGCACAAGTACAGGACAACGAAAAAATAAAAAGGTTTTGGGAATTGGGAAAAGAGCGTTTATTGAGTACACCAATTCGAACAAAAGGAGAACGAAAAGATCACTTCTCAGCAACACGTAGAGACGAATACGGTAGATGCGTTGTCAAATGGCCGTTCGGAGATGTCGTTTGGACCTGCAAAGATTGTAACTCTCGTGAAATTGCAATAAGAAGATTAAAGGCAAGGAAGAAAGATCAAAAATAATATAGTACTAAAAAGAAGTGGATTTAATAATAGATAAAAGGGATTAGAACAATAAAGATGAATAATAAGATAGATAAAGGTCAAAGGTAGATATGTACATAAATAGATAATAGTTATAGAACAAACAGCAAACGGAGAAGAATGCAATAGAACAAAGCTTTGGATTTTAAATAGGACAATATAGATATTAGAACTTACCTGGAACAGAAGTCGCGAAGAATATCAGTACATCATGAAGCTGTCTCCGTTGTCTGCACCTGTAAAAGAAGGGAAAGGTTAGTTATAGTTATAGTCGCGCAGCTGTTTGATCCTCTTGGGTGAATACTGAAGAGCTTCATGCGTGATAAAAGCAAGATATTCATACAGCGGTTGAGGATTGTAGGATTTGTAGGTACGAAATAGGATGAGGAAATACCAGCTAGTATAATTAGAACTGTATATTAAAAAAAGATTTGTATACTTACTGTAACGAAGTACAGAGTTCAACTTACTCACTTCGGCATTCCACGTAGATGTTCATGAACGAAGATATTATATTAGTCTCTGATTGTAAGGTTTTTCTGCAATGATTTGTATGCGCGTTTTCAATGCAAAACGGTATTTCATGTCAGCCAGCGCGGAAATCAGAGAGACGTCGTTAGAGCATTGTGGTGCTGTTTTGCGGGCAAGCTATTGGTTAAAATTAACGGAGTGTCGAGTATACGTCACTCGGGTCAATATAAGAGCTTGAACACGAAGTCGGAGACATCGTTTGGGTTAGAGAGTATGGTTGCCTCCTAGTAAGTGTTTTTGGTAAAATCCTCACCAAACACCCTGGCTCAGACGGTCTTACTAGAGTCATGTCTTTGAAATGTAAAAAGTCAGTTGTGAAAAGACCAACTTCCAAACTTGTGTTTTTAGTTTTATCATAAATGAATAAGATGTTGTAAAGGTAAAAGAACTTAATAACTTTTGATTATTATTGAATATGATAAAATAATTATTGTTGTGTGTTATTAGTGTTTTGTTGTTTGAGTGATTGTTATTGTTTAACTTTAGAGACCAAATTGTTTCAAGTCGCAGACTACCTAATGTTTTATACCCGCCAAGTCCAGATTGATCAATGTTGTTATGGTGGGCGGTTAGAAAGGACATTCTGTCCTTTGGTGGGCGGTATGTCTAATTTACATATTGTTAATTAGGTAAGAATGAATTACTCTACTTGTCAATAGATGGCATTGTTACTAGTATAAACTAGGTAACGGTATGTTACTATGAAATGTAGATATGTTTAGTTTTGTTTAGAGTTTTTGTCTTCAGGCCACCGATCAGTTAGATCATTAAAGCGGTACTTTTATATTTACCGACTTTAATTTCACCGGACCCTCGAGCATTCTTGTTCACAGATACCAGTAATATGAAACCACGGCATGAAACGTTATCTGAAAATCGATTATACTTATGCCATGCTTGAATAACAATAAGTCCCTACACGCGTGCACCCAAGAAAAAGTTGCCGGCTGACAGCTTTATAAACAATTTCCTTTAATTGGGCGGGTACTTAGGTAATTTACCTAACTATATTCTATCGGCGACCATTTTAGCCTAGTTGGTAGTGACGCTGCCTACGAAGCGGAGGTCCCGGGTTCGAACCCCGGTCAGGGCATTTATATGTGTGATGAGCACGAATATTTGTTCCTGAGTCTTGCTTTGACGTTTTCTATGTATTTAAGTATCTATATAAGTATGTATGTATATCGTCGCCTAGTACCCATAGTATAGTGCGTGTCCTCCACGACGACGCGCCCCTCCACAGCGAATCTCATACTTATCTATGCGCAATTGTACGGTACGGATTGGGCTGTGGAGAGATAAGTAAATAAAAATGTGTTTGAGGGTTTTTAATAAATCACCCCCCATCTTTCATATTAGGACATGTAAGTTCGTATCAGATTTTCATAAGCTATACTTACAAAATGAAATGAAATCTCTCCAAAAAAAATGTCATGTGAAATGTTGCCAAGACGAGAGCATATGACTCGCACTCTCACCAAGTTATTTATTTTATTTTATTTATTTTAGGGATAACAAACAACTAACGTAGTGGCACCAATTATGGACGGCTTAAGAACTCCGTCAACATCTTTTGGCTATAACTCTCTTATTTTATAAGTTTGATGTTAGTTATTTCAAAGAAAATGTAGCTTAATAATCACTAATTATAATTAACATACAAAAGTTTTGGATAAACTTGTAAGTTCCGAGAAAATTGCTCCAAATCTGAAAAAGTCGAAAATCTTCGAAAATCCTATGATGGACAGACAAATTCCAATTATGGACACCCAATCATGGACACCTTCCTTCCTTTATTTGTTGAATTCTAAACTTTAAAAAAAAGTAGAAACTGTCATATAAAAGGAGGCATAGGTCGTATTCAGCCAATTCAGCTCGTTTTTTTCTGTTGGAAACGCGACGTCTTTTTAAGTCTTGAATAATTTGCGTTTTTCGGTAAAACAATACACTTGCGATTCTGTTAAAAAAATAAACATCCCGCTGGTTATTTTTTGTTGAGCATGATGTTTTTGACGTTTTAAGGTTATGTTTATCATTATCAAATATTTATCCAAATTTTGTCGTATTTCCTCCATTTTTTAAGAAAAAGTACTATATTAGCCTCGGCCGGAATGGCAATTGCAGGGTTCATATTATAATTAAACGGACTCGCAAGCTCGTCCGTTTAAACAAATAATCAGCCTGCAATTGCTTTTTTCCCCGGCCACGGCAATAATGTATTTTTTTTCGGGATAAGGATTTATGGATGAGGAATTCAAATTTTACATTTATTTAGAATTTTAAGTAAAAATTTTTTTTACAAAAATCGTCATTATACTCGATTTCAAATTTTATATATTTGAAGGTATATTTATTTTTTAAAACTTTATTGCACAATACAAAAAGTACAAATGGCGGACTTAATGCCTTAAGGCATTCACTACCAGTCAACCGAATGTATTTATAGTTATTTTTAATTTTATATTAATTTTGAATTTCAAGTTGAAAAAAATATTTTTTTTTTCGAAATATCGTCATTATACTCGATTCCGACTAATTCGGGGATAAGGATTTCAAATTTTACATTTGTTTTGAATTTTAAGAAAAAAAAAAAAATTTTACGAAAAGTCATCATTATACTCGATTTCGACTAATTCGGGGTTAAGGATTTCAAATTATACATTAATTTTGAATTTTAAGTAAAAATTTTTTTTTTGCGGAATATCGTCATTATACTTGATTTCGACTATAATTCGGGGATAAGGATTTCAACTTAATATAAAATTCAACATTAATATAAAATTTGAAAGTAAGGTAACATTACTTTATCTACACACATATTATAAGTACTCTAAGATGGATTCAGAAGCCGAAGGCAAACTGCATTGCTACCAGTGCTACCGGTTACATATTTATAGTAGCCGGTATTATATAACATTTGAAATCCTTATCGAATTACTCGAAATCAAGTAGGTATAATGACGATTTTTCGAAAAAAAAATTTTTTTCGCTGTAAATTCAAAATTAATATAAAATTTGAAATCATTATCCCCGAATTAGTCGAAAACGAGTATGATGACGATTTTTCGCAAAATAATTTTTTTTCGCTTTAAATTCAAAATTAATATAAAATTTGAAATCCTTATCCCCGAATTAGTCGAAAACGAGTATGATGACGATTTTTCACAAAATAATTTTTTTCGCTGTAAATTCAAAATTAATATAAAATTTGAAATCCTCATCCCCGAATTAGTCGAAATCGAGTATAATGACGATTTTTCGAAAAAAATATTTTTTTTCATAAAATTTAAAATAAATGTAAAATTTGAAATCCTTCTCCCTGAATCCTTATCCAAAAAAAAAACCTATATCGAGCTGACCTTTCGTATCGACTGAATTTTAATTTTCCTGTTCCAAATTAAAAAAAGAATCATTATAGTACTAAATAGGAAATTATAATGAATATTATATTACTGCTGGTAACCTTCATCCCAGGTAAGAAAATTTTCATAAGTACATTGATGTTAAAATGAAGGTCATTTGCCTACTGTATCTGAACGCATTTTAGAGGATTATGATATTTGTGTAGATAAACTATTATAATAAAACTGGGTGGCATTTTTCAAACATTTACCTCGCCAATAATTCCGTCCAACATTGGGTGTCCATAATTGGGTAACCAGAATTCAGTATGAAAAACCAATCATGGAGAATTGTCCATAATTGGAGATTAACAAAAAATAGGAACCAGTAATGTACATCCTCTCTAAATCATTCAAATTGGATTCTAATGCAATAAACACTTTAAAAAAGTGTTGTTAAATATCTAACTCTTCTCACGAAATCATATCAAAATAATATAGTTTAGAGAAAATAAAGTTTACAACCAAAAACGTAAACCTAGTTCCTTAGTTATTTCTGTAAGAAAATAAGGTTTTTCGTGAAAAATGCCGGAGCACACTTTTTGCCGCCGCGCCATTTTTAAACAAAATGACCGAGGTGTATGTCATTTGTCAATGTGATACGTAGAAGCCCATTTCTTTATGATTAAAGCGTTGCCATGACTAAAATACTTTTCCGTTGCTTAATTTCGACCGTGAAAGATTTTTGCGTCCATTACTGGAGCCAGGTCCATTACTGGTGCCACTACGTTATATAATATAAGTTTTACAATGTCTTAATGCTACTACATTTACTTACTTATCAGGTCTCATGTAGAGTCAAGCTTCTAACTCTACACGCCCTATCTACAGCCAGCGCATGCAAATATGCCCGCCAACCCTTCATCATGCAAAAAAAGTGCATTTGAATTCTAGCGAATAACTTACACATCCCTTAGGTAATAGCTGCCGTCCTCACTTCATAAAATAAACTTTGGACTACCCTCTACACTGAGCGAAAAAAAATACTAATTATTAACAAGTACATACTAATTATAAACAGTTTTTGATAATAGTAGTTATTTACTAATAAATACAAAAAAAATGTCCTTGTAACTACTAATTACTACTAAACTGTTTTGTAACCGTTAGTATATAATCTCTTTGTCTTGGGATTCACTAAAACTTACTCATAATTAGTATTTTTTTCGCTCAGTGTATATACATATTGGAGGCTACGCTCTTCGTTGGAGAACACCCAGAACTATTTCCATCAAAACCTGATCACGTGGCACTGATAACTAACCTGTTTCTCGGTGCTCATCTTCAACTTTGGTTCCGTATGCTATCATTATTATTTCGATCCGTGAAATCTCCGAAAAAACAGTACGGGTGCAGTTATGTTGCACTTTTAGTACCACCCAGGGGTCACGTGTAGGTTGGCGGCGGGTACTTACACCTTACGAACGTGGCGCAGTTTCGACCTCACGACGAAGTTCTCAAATCGCCCGAAGGCTTGGCTTAACGACTGCCGCCATAGACAGCAGCCGGGATCAACGGCTTAAGGTGCCTTCCAACACACGGGAGCGCTCAGTTAGTAACCACTCAAAGCGGTCACCCTTCCTAGAAATGACCGCGCCTGACATTGCTTAACCTCGCATACCGTACGCAGCGTGTGGGCGCCGCTGGGCCGCGACGCTCCGTATATTGATTTATTAGTTATAGTATTATCACCTATTATGCCTACCTACTCGTTAATTACTAATAAAATATAACTCCGTTGTCAAGTTGTCCGATTGGTGCGAACTCTCTGCTGGTGTCCCTCAGGGAGGGGTGCTTTCTCCGCTCCTCTTTTCTATCTTTATAAATGGTATAACGAAGGCTATTACTTCGTCTTACCATCTTTATGCGGATGACCTACAGATCTATGCGGCGGGGACTATTGAACAACTTCCTTCTTTGATTGCACAAATTAATAGTGACTTGGAATGCATTCACAGTTGGGCATACAAATTCGGTTTGCAAGTTAATGCAGGGAAATCGCAGGCGATTGTCATTGGTAGTCCTTATTTCGTGAGCAAGTTGTCGGAAATGGTGGTACCGGATGTTCTCTTTGATGGGACTTCTATCCCGCTCTCCTCTACCGTCAAGAATCTGGGTATCACCATTGATCAGACACTTTCCTGGTCTCCCCATATTGCTGAAGTGAGTAGGAAAATGTTTGCGTCGCTTCACTCCCTGAGGCGTCTGCAGAATTTTCTTCCCTTCCATACTAAATTGACCCTTGCCCAATCTCTTCTGCTCCCTCTATTGGACTATGGGGATATTGCCTTCATAGACCTCAAGGAGGAGCTGCTGGATAAGCTTGAGCGATTGCAAAATGTTTGTATCCGTTACATATTTGGTCTGCGCAAGTTCGACCACATCTCAGATTTTCGCTCTCAGCTCGGTTGGCTACCGATCCGACGTCGCAGAGATGTGCATGTCCTGTCGCTGCTTTTTAACGTCCTTTTTAATCCAGCTTCCCCTCCTTACCTATCAGAAAGGTTTATTTACATGGCAGATGGTAGTGGTCACCGTTTGCGGTCGAGTGCGAACCTCACTCTGGCTATACCGTCGCATACTCACCGTGCATATTCAAAGTGTTTCTCAGTGTACGCTGTAAAATTGTGGAATAAGTTACCGTTGTCCTTAAGACAGTCCCAGTCTGTAGCATCGCTCAAGACGAAGTTGAAAGAATTTTGGCTATCCAATAACTTGTGAATTATATGGATACAATATTTATAGGTATATTTATGTATTTAATTTTGGGTAGGTATATTTATATGTAGTATAAATATATATTTGTACACGTGTTGGTTTGTCTATCGTTTGGTTCCTATTCTCCACTCAATTGCTCAAAGGTTAACTGGAAGAGATCCCTTACAGGGATAAGTTCGCCTTTGTACATGTATAATCTATTTTGTCTGTATTGTTTCTTTCTCTTGTCTTGTGTACAATAAAGTATTTACATACATACATACAACTCCTACACAAAATTTAATGGCAAATATTGAGCAAATGAAAATTATATACTTAATTCACACAGGCTTCTTACTTTTTAAGGTATTTTTTTTAAAAAAAGCTGGCTTTCGAGTATTCTCGCCGCATTTGTTATGGAAGTGCTCGAAATTTAACCGGAGCTAAGCTAACATGTAACTAACATCGCGTAAGTTTTGTATGGGCGCCCGAGGAACGCCATGACAAGACTTATTAAACTTATTTTTACCTTTATTTCCAGGATTAATCTATCCTATGCCCATCTTAAGGCAATCGCTCAGGCAATCTCTATACTAAATTTCATCTAAATCGGTTCAGCGGTTTTAGCATGTTGAAGTTACAGACGGGCGGATAGGATTTAATATAGAGTGAATCACGTGGCTGCCACCTGCGGCGTCGACTCGCGGCGGGCGTCGCAGCCAGCGGGTTCCATGAACATTAGCGGTAAACTCGAACTTCGTGTAACAATACTTAAAACTAGTCGTGTTTTTTTTTATATTTTTAATGTCCTAAATATCATGAACATTCCATAGAAGATCCATGAAAACAACTCCCATAAACTTTAGCCGTTTACCGCAAACAAAGTTTGAAAGTAAGTTGTTTAGCGCGCGCCACTTGTGTCACTCACCGTGGTGTGCGGGCTCGTGTTGCACTCACTCACTCACTACACTCGCGATCGCGAGGCGGACGGCACGCGCGCGTGGCGGCGGCGTCGCGGCGGCAGCGCGACTGCCGGCGCCCGCCGCGCCGCCGCCGCGCCTGCGCCGCACGCGGACTACACGTGCTGCGCTGACAGCCGCCACGCCACGCGCCGCGCGCACTCATTCACCGCCGACAGCTACGCTCGTAGCGCTACGCCGTAGCCGACAGCACCGTAGCGTAGGGCGACTTGCATAAGTTAGACGCTCATCCTTTACAAAGTTGACAAATTTTCTATGTAGGTACATGGATTTTATCGGACTAAACTTACAAGTACCGACAGTTTCAAACAGCCAGAGATACACAAACAAATAACCAGGGGCCTATTATTGCATAATAAATTACAACTAATATTACAATTATTCTCTATCGAATGAAAGGGATTGAAAGGAGACTACCGCTTGTTGACCGAGTAAAACGAGGTCTTTGTTTTAGCTTCGACAAAAATGCTTTCGTATGTCCGGCCGGATTTTTAGGGTTCCGTAGTAAACAAGGAACCCTTATAATTTCGCCATGTCCGTCCGTCCGTCCGTCCGTCCGTCCGTCCGTCCGACCCCCGTTTTTCTCAGTAACCGTTAGTGCTAGAAAGCTGTAATTTGGCATGAGTATACATATCAATGACGCCGACAAAACGGTAGAATAAAATCTTAAAAAAAAATTCTTTTTAGGGTACCTCCCCTACATGTAAAGTGGTGGTGCAATTTTTTTTTCTGCCAAACCCCATCGAGTGGGGTATCGTTGGATAGCTCTTTTAAAAACAATGCTGGTTTTTACGTACATGCTATATTATATTTGACTATGGTATTTTTCTGAACTTTAGTTTGTTGGTAAAAACTAGCCAAACCAAAATCTTGACCTTGAATTACATCTCAGGTTTCAGGATTTTCTACACAGAACTTGGCACCCATATAGATATCAATTCTTTTGTCGGGGAAGTCAATAACGACGCATATTCTTAATATTGAACTTGGCTCCCATTTTCACATTTATGTTTTTGGTGGGATATCATTACTTTTTGTAAATAAAGAATACTTCATGTTTATTTTAATTAAAATCAAAGTCAATCAGAGGTATGTAAAATTTATGTATAATACCTTAACTACTTTTTTTCTTCGTCCGCGCGGAGCTCGTTCATCGCGATATAATATAATTGCTATTATTTTTGTACCAGGCGCGTTTTGCTCGTTTAAATATATAAGATAAGATTTGCATGTATTATGAATAAGGTGGGTATTACATAATTAGTAGCAGTCAAGGTGGCCAAAAGATCGTAACACGTCTTTATTACAGTTCGAGTAAGAATGTGTTACGATATGTTACGATATATTTGCGACTTCGGCTGCTTTTTTTTATTAATAATGGGATTGCTGTTGGCCATCTCTGCATCTGCTCCTAACTACATGACTCTGACTGCACTAAAATAACTACCTATGCTGTTCAAACATTAGGACTGTTAAAACGAGATATAGCGCATGTACACTCTCGCTGAGACACAGCGAGACAGGCCGAGCGCGAGAGTGTACAGGGGAGGTCTCGCCGACGATTCCCATACCTACTGAACACAGCGAGGCAGGCCGAGCGCGAGTGCTCCTGCACGAGAGTGTACAGCTAGTGTTAGGGTTGTTGGAAATTTCAAGAAAAGGTAGTGTAGGTCAAAGAGAAACATTCAAAGAACATCAGCACTTGCCTCATCTACAAAGTTAAAGGGCAAGAGACATGGAGGTCCCTGCCGTCAGAAGACATCCTTCATGCGCTGCACGCCGCGCAGGCATTGTCTGTATTAGACAGGCTTATAATCATAATCATAATCATAATTGGCAAAAGTGGCACCAAATGGTTAGTGTAATATAACACACGGCCGCTGCGTCGCCAGTTCTTTTTTTTTTAACTTTGGCTTGACACGCTGCCGCGTGTCTAGATGTAGGTAATTTTCCGGAGGCTAAGCGCGGCTGCCGCTCGCTGCGCCGGCTATGAATTATTTTCCACATCTTGTAACGCCGGATTTTTTTAACTTTGTCCTGAACAGCTTCGTTTCTATACTGGCAACATTTGTCTCATAGTTGTTCTTTTTGATGTAGCAACACTCACCGGTTTGCGTTCCGTTATAGCAAGTTTAGACTACGTTTTGTTACATGAAATTAATCATCGGTTTTCTAAATTTGGAAATCATTATTTTGTTCTGATTTCAGGCATAGTTTTTCTCGTTCAGATTAATTTTTATTTCTTTTTAGTCTATAATTCAGTATTTACTTCGAGATCAGAATTTTCAGGTCAACAAGTCGAAATTACCATAGACAGTTTTTTTTCCCTTGTTAATCTGAGCTGTCAACTGAATGAGAAAGCAATTTCGTTTTCGATCACGGCGAGAGAAGAGGTGATTCTTCTCCATGAGGCTCGGTGGAAGTGTAAGAGATATGGGCCAGTAAGCCTGATTGTCATCGTTTTGTGGAAAGATTTGTTCGCTCCGCCGGCACGCGAAGTAGCAATTTCGTGTATAATCGCGCCCCAGAATGTTGGCGGCTATCTCGGAGGTTTCGGACGCCCTCTCATATTTATGAAATTCTAGGCATCGGCCACCCTTCCGGCCCATTGTTCGGCGATGCCATCAACTCCGCTAGTCATGCCTGAGTATAAAGCGACTACTCGCTTGATCTCAAGCCCTTAATGGGCTCCTAGGCACGGGCACAGTGCCTAAGTTCAGGAACCAGTCCCGAATGGAGTGCGGTTTCCTGCGAGGCTCTTTGGATTTTCCCCGGGAGACGGGAAAGACGACGGTTCCTTTTTAGAGCAAGCGGTTAGGCAGGCATTGCAAATGTGAGTCCGTTCCATACTGCTTTAGTCAGCTTCAAAGACATTTAGAGGTACACACACACACACCCGTAGGTTTTAGTTGAATTCCGTCCTCCATAAATATCGTTTTATAGTTGTTTTCTTTAACATTTTAGTATAAACTGCGACATTGGCAAATTAGATATATATTTAGATAAGCATTAGCGCTATTTGGTTTGAATACTTGTAACCTGGGGACGCCTGGGTGTAAAATCCTTGCAAATAAATGTATAAGTAAACATTCAAACTGGTTTGTTTTTGTGGACTCCATACACCACTAGGGCATCGTTAGTGCGGGGCCTGTGTCATAAGTTTAATAAAAATTTCAAGGCGCCCAACATTTTCTCTACCCTTTTTGTTCCACATATGACCTAGGTCTGGCCTCGGGTACCCCTCATCCCACGCCCTTAGTCTCATGCCCGGAGCAAAAGCTGTTACATTGGCTACCCAACGTTGTGGGGCCTGAGGTGCTTTTGGTGGTGTATTAGTCCTTCGGAGGATTTCGGATGAAACGGCATGTGTGGTGACCAAGTTGTTAACTTTTAAAATTATCTTCTCTCTCCTCGGTTAATTATTTCTCTCATGCTCTGTGCCCGGACTTACTGATATAATTGTATGTGAATAGCCGGACTGGCTTATATTTTTTTAAGCGTATGAATTTCCTTTGTGCAACTGCACTTATAGTTCTTAAGTGAATGTGTATGGCCAATTGGCTTGTGTATTCCGCTTTATATCTAGCTATACACGGTCTGCCCACTGGATTGCGCTTATCCTTATTGGTGGCTTAGCAGATCTTGTATTTGAAATATTGAAATTCTTGGAAACATCTTGTTACTGTTATTAAATGAGAATTTGAACGGCCTTTCATAAATCTGTATTCAGATAAGTACAATTAATTGAAATTTATTTTGTAACTAAATATAAAACATGGACTCTGCGGTTAAAGTTGAATACCTGTTAAAGGACGAAATTCAGCATGAACTCACTACACTACACATTCCATTCGACCCGGACGACACTGTTGACACTTTTGGGAAGCTATTGCGACAGACGCGTTCTCTGGTCCGGCGTGGCAGTCTTAAGCCTGGTCGGGGAGCTGCAGCGAGGGACGCCGCGGCGGAGCTGGCGATTGGAGAGCCGAAGGTGACCGAGCTGAGCGCAGCGACATCCGACGGGGGTGAGCTTTGTTCATGCACAGCGGGTTCGTTTGGTAGCGCGCGCTCACTACCTGCTAGGGAGTCTGTCACAAATCTCGGGCGGTGGCCAGGACATCCAGAGGATACACGGCGTAGTGTCCTGTCGTTCGGAACTTTATTATAATATGCGAGTCTGAATTCAAAAACAATATCTGCGTCAATTTCTAAAAGAATTCTAGTCCGTTGTATATGTCTCTGATGGTTGATGACTTCTGAAATGTTGGCAACCGGGAGTAATACGACTTTTGCTGTTTCTATCTGTGGTGCCTACAGATCTAATTAGGTAAGTTAAAAGGGGTCTTTGGGTAATTATTATTATTATTATTTTTTTGAAGACACCGTCATGTCTTTGACAATTTTGGGGTACACACTGCGTGGATGGTTGGTCGTGTGTCACGCCTTGTTTCTCGTAAGTGTGTACTGAACATGTATACTTTTGATTACGCTAGCGGTGCCCGCCTACTGCACTGCCGTAATCCTTTTTGTTCGTCTAGTTGAGTATCTCACGGACGCCTGTTCCCATAGTCGCCCCCTTTGCGCTATGGAAGGTTGGTTGTGTGTCACACCACCTTTAAAGCGACTTGGACCCGCCTGTTGTCCATTGTCACTAATTGTTGTCTCAGTAGTTCTTGGCTGGGTTATCGTCACTGAACTATTTATATACTCTGTTACTCGAGTTTGTTTTTTTTGTTTTCTGTGTTGCTGCTGGTAGCATTAATAGTTGTTTCAACTTCTTGCGTTGACCACTTATATAATATTAGGTGTACATGTCAGTAATAAGTAAGTTGTAAGTTTAGTTGGCTTGGAGTTTTTCTTTATGTATATATCACGTGCGCTGGCGTCACCATGGCGAGTCTAGGGGGAGAGATAACATAGGCTCGAGCAATTTTTTTTTTTTTTGGCAGTTGTTCTTCGTCATGGTGGCTACCTGTTGCGCACCCACGGTTTGTTATGTCTCTCTTCTAGGGCATCATAAAGTCGGCCTTCCACAAGAGAAGTGTTGCACTTAGAATGGTTAAGTTTTAGCGTAAGATAGACTGTTTAAGGTTCGTCTGGACTGCAGGTGTGCAAATGATTGGAGAATATCTGTCCCGACTGTTGGTTTAATAAAAGGTTTGTTTGTTTAAGCTTGATGAGTACGCACCATCTATATCCGGACCTGTAGGAATTCATCGTAGGAAGAAGTTATGTCCTGATTTCGGTTTTTATTGGTATCGGTTTGCAAGTAGAGGGAATAGGTTGTTTACGCGTAGTAATTAGTTCCCGGGATTAGTAATAGCATAAATTTATCATATGATATTCGTTATAATTAGACTCTCACTTTAAAGATGAAAATTGTGTTGTCTTACATTATGGCTAGATTAAGGATAACGTAAGGCTTGGTAATTCGTAAGTCTCGGTCGCTTACATTGAGTGTGTAACCGGCATGCGATGAAAACAGTTCAGAGTTTTTATCTTAAATTAAAATGCTTGCTTATTATATGATGATAGGGCCACTCTGCTCTGCAGAGTGAAGCACCGTTTTATTACGTGTGGTAAGTCGCTCCCTATGTGAGCGCAATCTTGTATTTTGGAGCTCTTGGCTGCGTGTCGCGCCCTCCGTGTTTTTAAACTTATAATAGGAGTATAGGCAGTGTGTCACGCCCTCCTCTATGTATCTCTTAAGTTAATTTTACGTTTAGTAAGTAGCTTCCTAAGTGAGTGCAACCTTGTAATTTGGAGTTCTAGGCTGCGTGTCGCGCCCTCCTCTTCGTATGTCTTGAGTGAGCGTTAGTGTCAAATAGTGAGTCGTTTTTCTTAGTGAAAATGTTCTCAGTATGAGTCTCTCATGCGTGCGGCTTCAAGTCAAGCTGGTCGCACGCGGGATTGTTAGTTTAAGAATTTAATTAATTCCCCTCCGCGGACGGGAATTGTAGGGTTTTTGTACCAACATATGTCTGCAGCACATGTTGTGATAAAAAGACTACACACTTACGGATGGAAAAGGGGGTTATTGTGTTTATCATCGAACCTTTACATCTTCGTTAGGGCTCGGTTTCATTGTGTTTTTTTTCTTTTCAGAGATATTTTGTTAGTTCCTTTTGTAGTCTAGACTCAGTAAGTTTCAGGCTCTCCTAAAGTTATAGTCATAGTTATCCAGTTCATTTATTAAGGGTAGCCTCGATATCAAATAGAAACGAAAATTTTTTTATTTCAGAATTGAAGAATTCTGAAATAAAAAATTGTTACGACAACTAGATGGGTACTGTAACGCCGGATTTTTTTAACTTTGTCCTGAACAGCTTCGTTTCTATACTGGCAACATTTGTCTCATAGTTGTTCTTTTTGATGTAGCAACACTCACCGGTTTGCGTTCCGTTATAGCAAGTTTAGACTACGTTTTGTTACATGAAATTAATCATCGGTTTTCTAAATTTGGAAATCATTATTTTGTTCTGATTTCAGGCATAGTTTTTCTCGTTCAGATTAATTTTTATTTCTTTTTAGTCTACAATTCAGTATTTACTTCGAGATCAGAATTTTCAGGTCAACAAGTCGAAATTACCATAGACAGTTTTTTTTTTCCCTTGTTAATCTGAGCTGTCAACTGAATGAGAAAGCAATTTCGTTTTCGATCACGGCGAGAGAAGAGGTGATTCTTCTCCATGAGGCTCGGTGGAAGTGTAAGAGATATGGGCCAGTAAGCCTGATTGTCATCGTTTTGTGGAAAGATTTGTTCGCTCCGCCGGCACGCGAAGTAGCAATTTCGTGTATAATCGCGCCCCAGAATGTTGGCGGCTATCTCGGAGGTTTCGGACGCCCTCTCATATTTATGAAATTCTAGGCATCGGCCACCCTTCCGGCCCATTGTTCGGCGATGCCATCAACTCCGCTAGTCATGCCCGAGTATAAAGCGACTACTCGCTTGATCTCAAGCCCTTAATGGGCTCCTAGGCACGGGCACAGTGCCTAAGTTCAGGAACCAGTCCCGAAAGGAGTGCGGTTTCCTGCGAGGCTCTTTGGATTTTCCCCGGGAGACGGGAAAGACGACGGTTCCTTTTTAGAGCAAGCGGTTAGGCAGGCATTGCAAATGTGAGTCCGTTCCATACTGCTTTAGTCAGCTTCAAAGACATTTAGAGGTACACACACACACACCCGTAGGTTTTAGTTGAATTCCGTCCTCCATAAATATCGTTTTATAGTTGTTTTCTTTAACATTTTAGTATAAACTGCGACATTGGCAAATTAGATATATATTTAGATAAGCATTAGCGCTATTTGGTTTGAATACTTGTAACCTGGGGACGCCTGGGTGTAAAATCCTTGCAAATAAATGTATAAGTAAACATTCAAACTGGTTTGTTTTTGTGGACTCCATACACCACTAGGGCATCGTTAGTGCGGGGCCTGTGTCATAAGTTTAATAAAAATTTCAAGGCGCCCAACATTTTCTCTACCCTTTTTGTTCCACATATGACCTAGGTCTGGCCTCGGGTACCCCTCATCCCACGCCCTTAGTCTCATGCCCGGAGCAAAAGCTGTTACAATCTTCATCATAATTTTCGAAACATTTCGCGCTCGCTACACTCGCGTTTTCGTTTTCATACTTGATGCGTACGAGTATGAAGTTTTTTCCTCACAGCATCATATTAATTTTCATCTACGTTACTTGATCTACATCAATTTATTAAATCCTCTGTCATGTGTTTCATGCGGGCGCGTTGAGCCGGCGTGCGCAATGTTTAGTGAGATTGCCCGGCCCGCAGTACACTGGCGACGGCGAAATACGGTATTGAAGTTGATACGGACCGAGTTCTACGCAGACGAAGTCGCGGGCAGAAGCTAGTTATATTATATATTTAACTAGTTTTTTTCTTCGTCCGCGCGGAACTCGTTCATCGCGATAGAATATAATTTCGGGGATAAATAGCATCCTATGTCCATCCCCGGGACTCAAACTATCTCCATATATGCCAAATTTCATCTTAATCTGTTCAGCGGTTTAAGCGTGAAGAGGTAACAGACAGACACACTTTCGCAATTATAATATCACAAGTATGGATAATAATATCTAGGCGACCGAGCTCTGCTTAGCGTTTTCCCGGCCATTAGACCTATCTATATATCTTATCTTATCTTATCTTATCTCTGCATGTGCTCCTAACTACATGACTCTGACTGTACTATACTTACTCATAATCATAATCGTTTATTTGTCCAGCATAGGTTACAGGATCTTACAATTCAGAGAGTTTCACATGTGGCGCCTACCACCTATGCTGTTCGAACATTAGGACTGTTAAAACGAGATATAGCGCATGTACACTCTCGCTGAGGCACAGCAAGACAGGCCGAGCGCGAGAGTGTACAGGGGGGGTCTCGCCGACGATTCCCATACTGAACACAGCGAGGCAGGCCAAGCGCGAGTGCTCCTGCACCGCCTGCACGAGAGTGTACAGCTAGTGTTAGGGTTGCCATAGATATGGAGAGGAAGGCCGGAATCTGGGACGGGTGGACATTTCAAGAAAAGGTAGTGTAGGTTAAAGAGAAACATTCAAAGGACATCAGCACTTGCCTCATGTACAAAGTTAAAGGGCAACAGACATGGAGGTCCCTGCCGTTGGAAGATATCCTTCATGCGCTGCACGCCGCGCAGGAATTGTCTGTATTAGACGGGCTTAATAGTCATCCATACTACGTACATGTATCTAGACTTTTTTTTTTTTTTTTTTTTTTTTTTTTTTTTTTTTTTTTTTTTTTTTTTTTTTTTTTTTTTTTTTTTTTTAAACCTCCAACAGTATCGGAGCCTATGTCTACGGTCACGTTTATTCCTCTCGCACTTTCATGCTTCATACATTGTCTTCTATTATTCTTCACCTTTCTTTCTCATGTGGGTGGGACTCCCACCTATGCTATTTTGCTGCTCTACACTTTTTATTTTTTACTTATCTACTTGTTGTTCTTTATTTTAGGTTCATTAATAATACACACACAGGGTACTTTATTTGGTATAAAAAAACATTACACACAGGACGGGTCTTTCTCATTGCCAGGTTACAATGTTCCAACTTATTCTAAAATACAAGATTTTTATTTTCTATTATACATAATTCTCTTATACATAGTTGGTTTTTTAACTTTGCAGTTTTACATTTCTTTTCTTATACTTAGAATATTTACATAGTCTTTTTATTCTTTATGTTTATACTAATATACTTATTATATATTATAAAACATAATATTAGCGCTATGCAAAGCCACCTCTGAAATAAAACTTCACAAGGCCCAGTCGTTTGGAGTATACAGCGATTCAATGTCGGCCCTCCAGACCTTGCAAAACCATGGGAGCCTCCACCCCTTGGCAGTACAAGCGCGGATCAACCTAAAATCTTCGACCCTCCAGGGTAAGACGGTTGTCCTCCATTGGATCAAGGCGCATGATGGGTTGGAGGGTAATGAGAGGGCCGATGTACTGGCGAAGGAAGCGACCCGGAATCATGCATCTGCGACCCGGAAACTGAGGAAACCGTCCTGCATGTCCTTTTAGATTGCCCTGTCCATGCAAAAGAACGCTTCAATCTGGAGCAAATTCTCAACATAACCCTATCAGTAGACCAAATAAAAGAACTCGTAGCAGGAAAAGACAGAGAGACATTAAACGGTTAGGTTAGGTTAGGTTAGGTTAGGTTAGGTTCCCCCCCGCTCGTACTACGGCTTCGAGCCAAAAATACTGCTCCCGGCCCTGACGGAGTTCCCGGAAGAGCCTGGGTTCTGGCCCTGGGCCCGCTAAAGGCACGACTGAGTGCGCTATTCAGCGCATGCCTGGCACAGGGACAGTTCCCCCGTGCGTGGAAAACAGGTAAACTGGTCCTTCTGCGTAAGGAGGGGCGACCTGCAGACTCGCCCTCGGCTTATAGGCCGATAGTGCTGCTGGACGAAGCTAGCAAACTGCTGGAACGCGTGGTGGCCGCTCGCCTGAACCGGCATCTGGAGGGGATAGGTCCGGACCTCAGCGACCACCAGTTTGGATTTCGCCGGGGCAGGTCCACCATTGACGCGATTGCGCGCGTGAGGGCCCTGGCGGACGAAGCTGTGGCCCAGGGAGAGGTAGTATTGGCGGTGTCTCTTGACATCGCCAACGCGTTCAACTCCCTTCCTTGGGCCTGCATCACGGCGGCACTGAGGCACCATGCCATGCCCGAGTACCTGCGGAAGACGGTAGAGGATTATCTCTCCGATAGAGCCGTTAGGTACCCCACGCGTGATGAGTGGAAGGAGAAGAGGCTGTCGTGCGGTGTTCCACAGGGGTCAGTTCTCGGCCCGCTCCTGTGGAACATCGGGTACGACTGGGTGCTGAGGGGACGGAACTTGCCAGGTGTCAAGACGACGTGCTACGCGGACGACACCTTGGTGACGGCACGTGGGAGCACGTTTCAAGAGGCGGCGATTCGAGCCACGGCAGGCGTGGCAACGGTGGTAGCCCGAATCAGAAGGCTGGGGCTAGAGGTGGCCCTGAATAAATCCGAGGCCCTGTGCTTCCACGGGCCCCGGAGGGCTCCTCCGGCGGGTTCCAGCCTGGTGGTGGGAGGAACGTCCATCGCTGTCAAGTCGACAATGCGGTATCTAGGCATAGTCCTTGACAGTCGTTGGACGTTCACGGAGCACTTTAGGTGCCTTGCTCCGAAACTCATGGGGACGGCGTCGGCACTCAGTCGGCTGTTACCGAATGTGGACGGGCCAAACGCGAGCTGCCGGAGACTGTACGCAGGAGTGGTGCGGTCGATGGCCCTGTACGGGGCGCCCATTTGGGCCGGATCCCTGAACGCCAAGAACCAGGCCCAACTGCGAAGGCCGCAGAGGGTCATGGCGGTCAGGATGGCGAGGGCATACCGCACCGTCTCCTACGAGGCGGCTTGCGTGTTGGCGGGGACCCCGCCCTGGGACCTCGACGCTTCGGTTCTGGCCGATGTATATTGGCGTGTCACCGAGGCGCGGGCCAGGGGGGACCAACCACTTTTGGAGGAGATCAGGCGGTGGAGGCTCGACTCCCGCAGTGTCCTCATCCAGAAGTGGAAGGAAAGGCTGGAGGTGCCGAGTGCTGGCCACTTGACCATCGGAGCTATCCGGCCCGTCCTGGAGAGATGGGTCGGAAGAAACGGGGGGTTCCTCTCCTTCCGCCTTGTGCAGATCCTGTCAGGGCACGGCTGCTTTGGGAGATATCTGTGCAGGGTGGCAGGACGGGAACCGACGATGGAATGCCACGCGTGCGGTGATGCCGAGGATACGGCGCAACACACGCTGGCGGTGTGCCCAACTTGGGCGGAGCAGCGGGCCGCTCTCGCGGCCGTAGTGGGGCACGACCTGTCCCTGCCTGCCGTGGTAGAAGCCATGGTTGGCAGCGACAGGTCATGGAAGGCGGTGGCCTCCTTCTGTGAGGACGTGATGGCGCAGAAGGAGGCGGCGGAGCGTGGAAGGGAGGAAGACCCGACCTCCCAACCAATGCGCCGCAAACGCGTGGGGCGACGGCGGTTGGCCTACGACCGCCGAATTCCCCCTTAAGGGTACCTGTGGGCGGCAGGCACGGGGACGTCTGCCGCCTACATGAAGGTTCCCCGAGTGGCGGGCATGCCTCTAGACAGGCAGGCCCTTCGAGAAGAAGCGGGGGGAATATTACCCCCCGGAGACGAGTCCGGAGCTCCGGACAGCCGCTGGCGAGGTTGTGGTAGAGTACAAGTTAGTTCCCAGGACCTCGCCCTATAGCACGGAGGCGGCAGATAGAGGGGTTTTTAGTGGGTATACCATAGGTCTCATTAGCCGACATGGGAGTCCCACATAACCACCAGGGTCCGTCCCCGCACCCTGGTGGTATGCGTAACGCATTTTCCCCTCTTTAAAAAAAAAAAAAAAAAAAAATAAAAAAAAAAAAAAAAAAAAAAAAAAAAAAAAAAAAAGGTTCCCCCCCGCGCCCATTTGGGCCGGATCCCTGAACGCCAAGAACCAGGCCCAACTGCGAAGGCCGCAGAGGGTCATGGCGGTCAGGATGGCGAGGGCATACCGCACCGTCTCTTACGAGGCGGCCTGCGTGTTGGCGGGGACCCCGCCCTGGGACCTCGACGCTTCGGTTCTGGCCGATGTATATTGGCGTGTCACCGAGGCGCGGGCTAGGGGGGAACAACCACTTCTGGAGGAGATCAGGCGGTGGAGGCTCGACTCCCGCCGTGTCCTCATCCAGAAGTGGAAGGAAAGGCTGGAGGTGCCGAGTGCTGGCCACTGGACCATCGGAGCGATCCGGCCCGTCCTGGAGAGATGGGTCGGAAGAAAAGGGGAGTTTCTCTCCTTCCACCTTGTGCAGATCCTATCGGGGCATGGCTGCTTCGGGAGATATCTGTGCAGGGTGGCGGGACGGGAACCGACGACGGAATGCCACGCGTGCGGCGATGCCGAAGACACGGCTCAACACACGCTGGCAGTGTGCCCAACTTGGGCGGAGCAGCGGGCCGCACTCGTGGCGGTAGTGGGGCGCGACCTCTCCCTGCCTGCCGTGGTAGACGCCATGGTCGGCAGCGACAGGTCGTGGAAGGCGGTGGCCTCCTTCTGTGAGGACGTGATGGTGCAGAAGGAGGCGGCGGAGCGTGGAAGGGAGGAAGATCCGGCCTCCCAACCAATGCGACGCAAACGCGTGGGGCGGCGGCGGTTGGCCTACGACCGTCGAATTCCCCCTTAAGGGTACCTGTGGGCGGCCGGCACGGGGACGTCGGTCGCCTACACAAAGGTTCCCGAGTGGCGGGCATGCCGCTAGGCAAGCCCTTTGAGAAGAAGCGGGGGGAATATTTCTCCCCGGAGACGAGTCCGGAGCTCCGGACAGCCGCTGGCGAGGTAGTGGTAGAGTACAAGTTAGTTCCCAGGACCTCGCCCTATAGCACGCAGGCGGCAGATAGAGGGGTTTTTAGTGGGTAAGCCGTAGGCCTCATTAGCCGACACGGAAGTCCCACATAACCACCAGGGTACGTCCCCGCACCCTGGTGGTATGCGTAAAGCATTTTCCCCTCTTTAAAAAAAAAAAAAAAAAAGGTTAGGTTCCCCCCCGAGGGTGCCCGCCTTGCCGGGGCGGGGGGGCTTAGTAACCGTGGACTGGTCACCCACGGTGAAGCTAAGAGGCACCAGGGCCGGCTGGTTCGCGCTGCCGGCTGGCCCGAAGAGGGCGCTCCCAGCGGGCTTGGCTAGCCCGTTTGGGATGCGTTGTGGTGGGACCGCAGAAGAAGAGGAGTGCCGGTATTGAGGTGCGCCGTTCTCCCTATCTTCTGCGGCCGAGGCGGGATCGCAGGGGGAGAGGCGTGATGGTATTACGGTGTGCCACTCTCCCTACCCCCTGCGACCTTGGCGGGGCCGTTCCGCGGTAGCGGCGTCGGTGGGACCGCAGAGGAAGAGGAATGCCGGTATTACGATGCGCCGCTTTCCCTATCCTCTGCGGCCGAGGTGTGGTTCGTGGCGGAACCACAGACCTGATCCGCCACCGGCTGCCGGAAGTTTTTCGGCACCCATGACCTCCTTGTAGCGGACTCGGGGGGGTCCGCTACTGTACTAGTGGGAGGCCGAGGAGGAAGGCGCGCCGATAACATCTGGCGTGCCTGACGTGGAGGGCCTCCGGGCACCCGCGATGGAGCCGCTTGGGGGCGGCTGACGCCGGCGGGGTTGCGGAAGATTTAACGTTCCCGTAACCTCGCCACAAGGCGACGAGGCGGCAGAGGGGGTTTTTTTTTTTTTTTTTTTTTTTTTTTTTTTTTTTTTTTTTTTTTTTTTTTTTTTTTTTTTTTTTAGTGGGTACACCGTGGGTCTCATCAGCCTGAACGGGAGTCCCACATAACCACTCGGGTCACCCTCCGCGCCCGGGTGGTATGCGTAACGCATTTTCCCCCCCTGAAAAAAAAAAAAAAAAAAAAAAAAAATGTTAGGTTGGGTTAGGTTAGGTTAGGTTAGGTTAGGTTCCCCCCCGAGGCCCCCCCAAGGTGCTGCCACCTTGCTGTGGTGGGGGGGCTTGCGTGCTCCTATGATCCCCGAGGCTATACCGGACAGGGACACCCATACCGGGAAGGCAAGGGGGGAGGGGCCAGACTAAGAGCGGCACACGGCGGGCGGCTCCGCGTGTCCCTCTGAAGCTAGCAGAGGGCACAGTGTGAGACGCCAGGTCCCACAGGGACGGAGTGGCAGTCGAGATAACTCCTGCGTTGGCTTGAGTGCCGTGTTGGAAATATAGCTGCTCCTAGCATGCCTCAGCTCATCTGAGGTGGCAGAGGATGCAGCCATCTTTGTGGTGGTCGTGCGGACGTACGATTGTCGCTGTTGGCCGGCCCGGCGACATGGGATGGCGAGCCTTCAAGGTTCGTGGCGCGGCGGGAATGGCCTCATGCCAGGCCCCCCGTCGGGCAACCCGTAACCCGCACTGAGCGGACCGGAGACCTCCCCTCATTGAGAGGGGGGCCGCGTGGAGATAACCACTATAAAAAATCCCCAATCCCAAGGTGTGTCAGGCGTGCCGATGGGATGCATGGCTGGGGGGAGCCCAGTCATAAGCGTCAGAGGGGGGGGCATACCTCCTATAAAAAATAGCAAAAAAATATGAGTGGCTACAGAAACAAACTACCCCAGGAGGTTCCAATCCTCCGTGTCACCACAGAACGGGCAAGTGCCCGCGCTGTGGTGACATGCTGCCCGTCGTATTCTGGGGGGGCACACCACTCAAGAGGGAAAAACGACGACCATGGCAAATGCTTACCGGAAAATGATGCAGATGGACTAATTTTAAGGATGCGCGGCGGAGCGGACAACCCGAACAACGACGAAGAGCACGCGATTTTCCGCCCTCGTCTATCCCTTGCACGTTCACCAGTGCGAAGGGAGGGTAGCCCACGTATAGACGTAAACGCGGCCGCGATTCAGATCGTGCCAAAAGGTCACACCAGCGGACCAGCACGTGATAGCTCTGGCCGCTTCATGCCACTAGGGGAAGGCGGGAGGTGCCTGGTGGAGGAGGCCGCAAACGACGAGCGTGCACCGGCGACGCCGCTGGAGGGAGGGCGAGAAGCCCGGTTCGAGAGGGTCCCCATTGTGGTTTTGACCCGGCTTAAAGAGGGAGCGGGCAGTGGGACTCCCGGGGAGTCGGCGCCAGACACGGACGAGACAATGTATACCGTTCGATCCGACTCGTCCGCCGGAGCCGCTGCCGCCGACGCCGGCGTTGGTGCCGGCCTGGAAGAACAGGGGCCATCCTCCGGCAGCGAAGCGGGGGATCCGCAGGCCGTAAAGAGGAAAGTCAGGCTCAGGAGGCGAGTGCGTCCACCCGTGCTCACCCCTTTCAAGTTTGCTGAGACGAAGCAATCCTCAGTGGACTCCCCGGCGCCCCAGTCGGAGCCGGAGGACTCACCGGGCCCGCTGGTGGCAAAAATGCAAGACCAGCCTTGGCCATTGAGCGGAAAGCTCTGGCAGGAGGGCGAGGAGGGCCCCAGCCGGTCCGCGGCGGATGGCAGCTCACCTCCGGTGGCAGCGGGTGGCGGCTCACCTCCGGTGCCGGCGGGTGGCAGCTCACCTCCGGAGGCGGCGGGTGGCAGCTCACCTCCGGTGGCGGCGGGTGGCAGCTCACCTCTGGTGGCGGCGGGTGGCGGCCGCTCGGAATCGTCCGGCGGGGACGAGTCGTATACCGCCAGGGCAGACGAGCCAAGACCCAGAGGCCGCCCGACCACGGCGGAAAAATGTGTGGGAAGGGGCAAGGCGCAGGACTTGAAGTCGGCGAGGGAGGAATACCGTCGCCGAGCAGCGGAGGAGGCGGAGGCAGAAGTGGCGAGCATGGTTATCCGCATGCGACCAACCAGTGAGAGTAGGTTACCGCGAACGTCTCAAGTGGAGGATAAGCTGGCCTCCGAACTATTCACGCAAATGGAGGACAGCACTGCGGTAATAAGGACTGTCGTAGCCAAGGCCGGAAACCTTAAGGGCACCCACCAGCGCAAGCTGAAAGAGGCGGCGGCGGCGTATATGGACGCTGCCCGGGTGCTGATGGAGCGCACCTCCTCCGAAGAGGTCAAAAAGCTGCAGGTGGCAAATGAGCGCCTAGAAGCCCAAATAACGGAGCTCCGAAGAGAGCTTGGGGAGATGAGGGATGAACTCCGGCAGACTAGGTCCGTTCCGCCTCCGCCGCCTCCGCCAGCCTCTCTGCAAGACGAAGCTGAAAGGGACATCATGGTCAAGGTGGGGGCCATGATGAACGCCCGACTGCAAGCGCTGGAAGACAGGCTCCTTCCCGAAAAGGTCTTGCGGCCACCGCTCGCCGCAGATAGAAGCGCGGTACTGGCCGCCAGACGGGCGGGCACAAATGAGCAAAATACCTCACCCGCCCCCGCCTCAGCCGCGGCAGGCCAAAGTCTTGCTGCTCCTACCGGGCAAAATACGGCAGAGCCTAATGTGCCGCCAAAGGCTACCCAAGTCGACAATAGGGGAAAAAAGAAAAAAGCGACGAAAAAGGGCAAAAGGAACACCCTACCGGCTCAACCCAGCGAGCCGCAGCCCGAACCTCGCCCGATCCCACCCGCGCCGTCTTCAACGAAAGAGTCGTGGACAAAGGTCGTCAGCAGGGGAAAGAGGAGGGCCGCGGCGCAGGCCAAAACAGCTAACGAAACTGGTGCACAACCAGTTGCGCAGTCGCAACCTAAATCGGGCGGTCGTAAACTCCGCCCCCCACGGTCTGCAGCAGTGGTGCTGACACTGCTGCCTGAGATGGAAGCCGAAGGAACGACATACGCCAAAGTCCTCGCTGAGGCAAAGGAGAAGGTGAACCTTGTTAACCTAGGTATCACGAACCTACGCTTCCGGCGAGCCGTCACAGGTGCACGGATCCTGGAGTTGCCGGGAGCCAACAGCGGCGAAAAGGCCGACAAGCTGGCAAGAGAGCTAGCCGAAAAACTGGGAGAGGGGATTCGGGTCTCCAGGCCGACTAAGTGCGCGGAGTTGCGACTGTCTCACTTGGACGACTCCGTGACTCCTGCGGAGGTGGTTGCTGCCGTAGTTAAAGCTGGCGGCTGTTCCGAGGACCAGGTGAAAGCTGGCGATATCCGTCGGGATCATTTCGGCCTCGGTACGATCTGGGTGCGCTGCCCAGTCACGGCGGCGAAAAAGGTGGCCGATGGTGGCCGATTCCTGGTGGGATGGTCCTCGGCTCAGGTCAAACTACTTGAGCCGAGGAAAATGAGATGCTTCCGGTGCTTGGAGAACGGGCACGTCAGGGCACAGTGCCAGGCGCAGACGGATCGTAGCGAGCTATGCTACCGCTGCAGTCAGCCCGGCCATAAGTCGGCACAGTGCACGGCCGCACCTCATTGCGTGCTGTGCAATACTGCGGGCAAATCGGCAGAGCACGTAATGGGCTCCAAGCTTTGCTCCGCACCACGCCCGAGAAGAGCAAAGAGAGCTGCTGATGGCCCCCGGGTCCCCTCACAGCGTTCCCAGCCAGCCTCAACAACACCTGAGGCTCCCTGCGAGGCGGTGGAGGAGATGTCCGTTGAATAATGGTCACTCGCTTTCTCCAGGCGAACATCAACCATTGCGCCAGGGCCCAGGACCTGCTAACTCAAAGCCTGGCGGAGTGGCTGATTGGAGTGGCTATCGTCGCCGAGCCCTACTCGATTCCTCCCAGGGACAACTGGGTTGGGGACCGGGACAGCTTAGTGGCGATTGTTACCAACCCATCTGCTGGCTTCTCGCCGCCGCAAAGAGTGGAAAGGGGCCACGGATACGTTGCAGCGTGGATCGGCGATATAATGATGATAGGAGCATACTTCTCGCCGAACCGACAGCTTGCCGAATTCGAACAGTTCCTGGCGGAGATCGGCACTATGATCAGTAGGAGTCGCCCAGGCATGGTCCTCGTGGCCGGGGATCTCAATGCTAAGTGCACCGCGTGGGGATCTCCGGCGACGGACGCCCGCGGGGCGGAGTTGGAGGAGTGGGCGGTCGCGACCGGGCTGGTTGTCCTCAACCGAGGGTCAACCAACACATGCGTGCGGCAACAGGGCGGCTCCATTGTGGACGTTACGTTCGCCAACGCCGTCCTGGCGCGCCTTGTGCGGGGCTGGGAGGTCCTGGAGGAAGTTGAGACCTTATCGGATCACCGATATATTCGGTTCGAGGTCTCAACTCTCCCGACAACCCCGAGAGGCCCAAGTCGACCCTTAAGAGGGGACGGCCCGCGCTGGGCACTCAAACGCCTGGACAGGGATCTGTTGGTAGAGGCAGCCTTGGTGCAGGCTTGGTTGCCGGGTCCCGCAGGTCCGATGGACATCAACGTGGAGGCGGAACATATGGGCGGTGCCATGGTGGGGGTGTGCGATGCGGCCATGCCTCGTGTCGGTCCGATCCCCCCTAAGCGCAGAGTGTACTGGTGGTCTCAAGAACTCGCGCAGCTACGCGAGTCCTGCGTCGCTGCAAGACGCGAGTACACTCGCAGCCGGAGGCGGCGGATGCGAGACGTGCCAAGGGAGGAGCGCCTGTATGCCGCATACTCGGAGGCCGTCAAGCTGCTGCAGGGGGCAATCGCCAGGGCAAAGGACTCGGCCGAGCAGGAGATGCTGGAGACACTTAACAGCGACCCGTGGGGGAGGCCGTACAAAATGGTGAGGCGCAAGCTTCGCCCCTGGACCCCTCCACTCACGCAAAGTCTCCAGCCGCGGCTGCTTGGACAAGTGGTTGACGGCCTGTTCCCGACAAGGGAAGTGCACATACCTCCACCCATGATGCCGCCTAGCGGGAGGGAGGCCGACACAAGCGATGCACCGGAGGTAACGGAGGGCGAACTGGGCGCAGCGGTACTACGGCTTCGAGCCAAAAATACTGCTCCCGGCCCTGACGGAGTTCCCGGAAGAGCCTGGGTTCTGGCCCTGGGCCCGCTAAAGGCACGACTGAGTGCGCTATTCAGCGCATGCCTGGCACAGGGACAGTTCCCCCGTGCGTGGAAAACAGGTAAACTGGTCCTTCTGCGTAAGGAGGGGCGACCTGCAGACTCGCCCTCGGCTTATAGGCCGATAGTGCTGCTGGACGAAGCTAGCAAACTGCTGGAACGCGTGGTGGCCGCTCGCCTGAACCGGCATCTGGAGGGGATAGGTCCGGACCTCAGCGACCACCAGTTTGGATTTCGCCGGGGCAGGTCCACCATTGACGCGATTGCGCGCGTGAGGGCCCTGGCGGACGAAGCTGTGGCCCAGGGAGAGGTAGTATTGGCGGTGTCTCTTGACATCGCCAACGCGTTCAACTCCCTTCCTTGGGCCTGCATCACGGCGGCACTGAGGCACCATGCCATGCCCGAGTACCTGCGGAAGACGGTAGAGGATTATCTCTCCGATAGAGCCGTTAGGTACCCCACGCGTGATGAGTGGAAGGAGAAGAGGCTGTCGTGCGGTGTTCCACAGGGGTCAGTTCTCGGCCCGCTCCTGTGGAACATCGGGTACGACTGGGTGCTGAGGGGACGGAACTTGCCAGGTGTCAAGACGACGTGCTACGCGGACGACACCTTGGTGACGGCACGTGGGAGCACGTTTCAAGAGGCGGCGATTCGAGCCACGGCAGGCGTGGCAACGGTGGTAGCCCGAATCAGAAGGCTGGGGCTAGAGGTGGCCCTGAATAAATCCGAGGCCCTGTGCTTCCACGGGCCCCGGAGGGCTCCTCCGGCGGGTTCCAGCCTGGTGGTGGGAGGAACGTCCATCGCTGTCAAGTCGACAATGCGGTATCTAGGCATAGTCCTTGACAGTCGTTGGACGTTCACGGAGCACTTTAGGTGCCTTGCTCCGAAACTCATGGGGACGGCGTCGGCACTCAGTCGGCTGTTACCGAATGTGGACGGGCCAAACGCGAGCTGCCGGAGACTGTACGCAGGAGTGGTGCGGTCGATGGCCCTGTACGGGGCGCCCATTTGGGCCGGATCCCTGAACGCCAAGAACCAGGCCCAACTGCGAAGGCCGCAGAGGGTCATGGCGGTCAGGATGGCGAGGGCATACCGCACCGTCTCCTACGAGGCGGCTTGCGTGTTGGCGGGGACCCCGCCCTGGGACCTCGACGCTTCGGTTCTGGCCGATGTATATTGGCGTGTCACCGAGGCGCGGGCCAGGGGGGACCAACCACTTTTGGAGGAGATCAGGCGGTGGAGGCTCGACTCCCGCAGTGTCCTCATCCAGAAGTGGAAGGAAAGGCTGGAGGTGCCGAGTGCTGGCCACTTGACCATCGGAGCTATCCGGCCCGTCCTGGAGAGATGGGTCGGAAGAAACGGGGGGTTCCTCTCCTTCCGCCTTGTGCAGATCCTGTCAGGGCACGGCTGCTTTGGGAGATATCTGTGCAGGGTGGCAGGACGGGAACCGACGATGGAATGCCACGCGTGCGGTGATGCCGAGGATACGGCGCAACACACGCTGGCGGTGTGCCCAACTTGGGCGGAGCAGCGGGCCGCTCTCGCGGCCGTAGTGGGGCACGACCTGTCCCTGCCTGCCGTGGTAGAAGCCATGGTTGGCAGCGACAGGTCATGGAAGGCGGTGGCCTCCTTCTGTGAGGACGTGATGGCGCAGAAGGAGGCGGCGGAGCGTGGAAGGGAGGAAGACCCGACCTCCCAACCAATGCGCCGCAAACGCGTGGGGCGACGGCGGTTGGCCTACGACCGCCGAATTCCCCCTTAAGGGTACCTGTGGGCGGCAGGCACGGGGACGTCTGTCGCCTACATGAAGGTTCCCCGAGTGGCGGGCATGCCTCTAGACAGGCAGGCCCTTCGAGAAGAAGCGGGGGGAATATTTCTCCCCGGAGACGAGTCCGGAGCTCCGGACAGCCGCTGGCGAGGTTGTGGTAGAGTACAAGTTAGTTCCCAGGACCTCGCCCTATAGCACGGAGGCGGCAGATAGAGGGGTTTTTAGTGGGTATACCATAGGTCTCATTAGCCGACATGGGAGTCCCACATAACCACCAGGGTCCGTCCCCGCACCCTGGTGGTATGCGTAACGCATTTTCCCCTCTTAAAAAAAGGTTCCCCCCCGAGGGTGCCCGCCTTGCCGGGGCGGGGGGGCTTAGTAACCATGGACTGGTCACCCACGGTGAAGCTAAGAGGCACCAGGGCCGGCTGGTTCGCGCTGCCGGCTGGCCCGAGGAGGGCGCTCCCAGCGGGCTTGGCTAGCCCGTTTGGGGTGCGTTGTGGTGGGACCGCAGAAGAAGAGGAGTGCCGGTATTGAGGTGCGCCGTTCTCCCTATCTTCTGCGGCCGAGGCGGGATCGCAGGGGGAGAGGCGTGATGGTATTACGGTGCGCCACTCTCCCTACCCCCTGCGACCTTGGCGGGGCCGTTCCGCGGTAGCGGCGTCGGTGGGACCGCAGAGGAAGAGGAATGCCGGTATTACGGTGCGCCGCTTTCCCTATCCTCTGCGGCCGAGGTGTGGTATGTGGCGGAACCACAGACCTGATCCGCCACCGGGTGCCGGAAGTTTTTCGGCACCCATGACCTCCTTGTAGCGGACTCGGGGGGGGTCCGCTACTGTACTAGTGGGAGGTCGAGGAGGAAGGCGCGCCGATAACATCTGGCGTGCCTGACGTGGAGGGCCTCCGGGCATCCGCGATGGAGCCGCTTGGGGGCGGCTGACGCCGGCGGGGTTGCGGAAGATTTAACGTTCCCGTAACCTCGCCACAAGGCGACGAGGCGGCAGAGGGGGGGGGGGGTTTTTAGTGGGTACACCGTGGGTCTCATCAGCCTGAACGGGAGTCCCACATAACTACTCGGGTCACCCCCCGCGCCCGGGTAGTATGCGTAACGCATTTTCCCCCCTGAAAAAAAAAAAAAAAAAAAAGGTTAGGTTAGGTTGGGGCGCTAGGTCGGGTAACCTCCACGAATGTCCGGGCTCTTCCAATCCCTCTGGATCCTCGCGGATCCGCAGGGAAGGGAAGCGTCCTGGCTGGTGCGCCCTGGAGGCTACGGTAAGTGATCCTGGGGATCGCTTACCGGAGCTACCAATAACCCGACACCGGGGGGGAAGGGGAATGGCCTACAGAGGCCGCGGTGGGTGGCTCTCTCCACGGAGGAGATGAGCGTCGACCGCGAGGTCGTAGAGGCGGAGGAGAGGGCGGCGGTTGACTTAGGTTAGCTGTCGGCCGACTCGTAACCCGGCCCGTGGGGTCGGCACGAGGGTCGCCGTTTTGCGAACGGGGACCGTGAGGAAGGACACCTCTATAAAAACCACAGGGCGACGTGTGCTGCTAGTCTCGGTCCGAGCTAGTTGCGCAGATTGCAGATGGCAATCACTGTCGGCGAAGCCGTTATCCCTACTTCGGGACCGGTGGCCTTGCCTTAACTGGCCGGGTCCAAGGGGAAACAACCCCACAAAAATTCACAATTCTTGGCGTGAGGGAACTCCGCGTCAGGATGCTCTTCGGAGCGACTGGAGTGTGTACCAGTCTCTAGAGACCAAACCTGCGATACCGCCCGACCTCGCAGTGTATTTAGGGCCATTTGGGTATAGGGGATCTTTGCCCAAATGGAGTTTCCGTTCTCCCCGACTCGTGGGAATTTTTATGGACAGTTCAAATAAAAACCCTCTACAAAACGGCCCTTCTCAGGGCCAACACACAAACGGTCCTTCTCAGGACCAACACGACCTAGGCGACGAAAACAAGGACACTGATTTCAATAACGTATAACGTAACGTATAACGTATTATTACGTAATAACGTATTATTTGTATATATATGGATATATATATGTATATATATTATTATGTATTAAATATATATGATTATTATATGTATTGTATTATTTGGTAGTTTGTAGTATATTAGGTAGTTTGTAGATATATATATATATATATATATATAGACTTTGTACACGTGTTTGTCTATCTTCTGGTTCCTGTCTCCACTCAATTGCTCAAAGGTTAACTGGAAGAGATCCCTTTTAGGGATAAGTTCGCCTTTGTACCAAAATGTCCTTATTTGTTTGTATTTTTTGTGCTTTTTTTGTGTACAATAAAGTTATTACATACATACATACATATAACGAAGTGGCGGCGGAAGTGCGCACCCCGACGGTGTGCACTGAAGCCAATGACTGTGGCAAAGATAAAATTGATATGGAACCGATCGTTCGGCTGACCCGGCTCCCGGACAGTGAAATCTCGCGGCGACTCTCGGGCTCGGAATCATCTGTGGCGAGTATGCAGACGGTTGCCTCGAGGGCCTTCAGTAGGGGAAAGTTTTGGGGGAGTGGAGAGAGCCGTGCTGGGGAGGAACTATGTCTCTCCAGCTCTGACAGCGACGTTGGGGCTAAGTGTGGAAAACCATCTCCGGCGAGACGTCTACTCAAGCCATCATCGAGACGGGGTAGAGGCCGGCCGCCCACGACTGGCTTATTTGTTGGGTTCGGCAAGTGCCTAGCCGCTGCGCAACGGAGCCGAGAGAAACAACTGGAGCTGGCACCCAGGAAAAGACCTTGCCTCCAGGACAACGAAGACGAGAAGGAAGATGAGTCCAGCCAGTCCACGGCAAGTGGGACCGGTAAAGGCCGCTCACCCGCGGACATGGCGAAGGCCAAAGAGGCCGGAGGCGAATTTAAGGAGGACGCCAAGGCCAAACGAGAGAAGACACGCCTTCGTGCAGAGCAAGACCTCGACGACTTCTGTGATTCGTACAGCACGAGGGTGGCCTTGGGGCTTTTGGACACGTCCACGGACGAGCCAGAGGGGCTGGGAGGTTCCAGTCTCAATGAGCGTGTCCAAACCAGTCTAGAGGCCATCGAAGAGGTGGCTAGAAAATCCGGCCATCTAAAGGGGACACATCAGAAGGTATTAAAGCAATCGGCCAAGGCCATGAGGGAGGTCTTCGAAATGCTCCGGTCGCACACTGTCACTGATGAGACGAGGCAACTTGAGGCCGAAAACAGGCGACTGAAAGCGGAGATCGCGGATATCCGTTGCGAACTCCGCAAAATCCGGGAGGAAATGCAGCGGCAGGAAATGAGGCCGCAGCAAGACTTACTTCGCGTGGAAATACAGCCGGCGTCGCAAGACCTGCTCTTGTCAACGCCACCGCCTCTCAAAAAGACCGCTAGGCGCTCAGCCGTGTCGCGCCAAGCTGACATGGAGGCCTGCGACGTAGAAAACATCGTCCGGGCTGTTGCAGTCCAAGTGGGAGCGATGATTAATGCCCGCTTCGACGGCCTAGAGAGGGAGGGCCGTCTCCTGCCGGCACAGAGCCCTCGCCCACCCCTGATAGGAGATAAGAGGAAAGAGGTCGACACAGCCGCCCCAACGACCTTGATGCCTCCGGCAAACGACGCGCCCAAAAGAGGTCCACCGAATCACATGGAGGAACCCCAAACAAGTGGTCACAAGGGCAAAGGCAAGAGGAAGGGGAAGGGGAAGGGCAAGAGTACTCCTGCTTCAACACAGGAGACTCGCGAAGACACGGCAGCCCCAGACTCCCAACTCACGTCCTCTTCATCAAAAGAAGAAGGTTGGCAGAAGGTGACCCGAAAGGGCCATAATAAGAAGAAAGCCAGGGCCGTTTCCCAACCGCAGAACCAAACTCAAGGGGCCACGCGGCCAAAGAAGCAGCAAAAGCTGGTGCCTCCTCGCTCGTCGGCCGTAGTGCTGACGCTGCTCCCGGAGGCCGTAAACGAGGGGGTCACGTACGCCAACGTGCTAGCGGAGGCCAAGAACAAGGTGAACCTCGAAGCGTTGGGGATCACGGCCTTGAAAATAAGACACGGGGTCACTGGAGGCGCAGTACTGGAGGTGCCAGGATCCACCAGTGGCAGCAAAGCCGATGAGCTGGCTAAAGCGCTAAGCGAAAAGTTGAGTGAGAAGGCTGTCCGCATCACGAGGCCATTCAAGTGTGCAGAAATCCGCTTGGCTGAGCTGGACGACAGTATCACGTCAGAGTCAGTCACGGCGGCGATTGCACTTGTTGGCGAATGCACCGCCGACCAAATAAAAACGGGCGAGATCCGGCGGGGCCCTCGGGGACTGGGCACGGTCTGGGTGCGCTGCCCTGCTAGAGCGGCTAAAAAGGTTGTCCAGGGTGGGCGCCTCAAACTCGGCTGGGGTCTCTCAGCTCGAGTTAGCCTGCTAGAAGAGAGGCCTCTGAGGTGTTTTAAGTGCCTACAAATGGGGCACGTAAGGGCCCAGTGCACGGCCAAGGAAGACCACAGTGGGCTATGCTACCGGTGTGGTCAACAGGGACACAAGCGGTCGGCTTGCTCAGGGTCGCCTTGTTGCGTTCTGTGCGCTGCTGAGGGAAAGCCTGCGGACCACCAAGTTGGGTCTAAGGCGTGTACGAATCCTCGCACAAAGAAGAAAAAGGCGAAGCGCGCTGGCGATGGCCCCCGGGCCCCCTCCCAGGCTGCTGCACCCTCCTCCGGCATATCAGAGGAGACTGAGATGGAGGTAGCGTCTGCGAATCAATAAATGGCCCTCCTTAAAATTCTGCAGACGAACCTCAACCACTGCGCACGGGCCCAGGATCTTTTGTCCCAGTCCATGGCACAGTGGGGGATTCAGGTGGCGGTGGTGGCGGAGCCTTATTGGGTTCCACCACGCGACAACTGGGCGGCGGACCTTGATGGGGTCGTCGCCTTGTGGTCTGGAAGGAGCACTGGCGCCTTTGAGCGGGTTTCAAAGGGTAACGGGGTTGTGTCAGCAAGCTGTGGCGGGGTCACCTTCGTCGGGGTCTATTTCTCCCCGAACCGTTGTCTGGCCGATTTCGAGCGGTTCCTGCTTGAGTTAGAGGTTCGAGTTGGCCAACTGAATGGCCGCGGTCCACTGGTGGTGGCCGGCGACTTCAACGCGAAGTCCACGGCATGGGGGGCTCCGGTGACGGACGTGCGTGGCGCGGTTCTAGAGGAGTGGGCAGTAGCGTCGGGCCTGGTCTTAGCCAACAGGGGTGCGGTCAACACATGCGTGCGGCAACAGGGTGGCTCCATCGTGGACCTCACGTTCACAAATGCCGCCCTGGCACGCCGTGTCCAGGACTGGAGGGTGCTAGCTGACGTGGAGACATTGTCGGATCACCGATATATCCGGTTCGACATCTCTGCGTCCCTATCTACCGCAAACAGTCCTACTGACCGAAGAGGGCCGAACACCGGCAGTGGCCCGCGTTGGGCGCTTAGCAAATTGGACCGTGATCGGCTCAAAGAGGCGGCAATAGTCCAGGCTTGGCTGCCTGTGCCTGACGGCGAAGTGGACGTCGAGGCTGAAGCGTCCTGGTTCCGAGGAGCGATGACGGACGTCTGCGATGCGGCAATGCCGCGCGCTAAACCTCCCCCACAACGCACTAAGGTGTACTGGTGGACCGCCGAACTCGCGCAGCTGCGCGAGGGCTGCACAGCCATGCGACGCCAGTACACCAGACTGCGGAGACGTCGGCGCAGAGATGAGGAGGCGGAGAGGGCCACATATGCCTTGCTCAAGACTGCCAGGGACTCCCTCAAAGTCGCCATTGGACGCGCCATAGATGCGGCAAGAGAGGAGTTCTTGGCAACACTAAATGCGGACCCCTGGGGAAGGCCCTATAAGCTTGTACGCGACAAACTGCGGTCATGGGGCCCCCCTCTCACAGAAACCCTCCAGCCGGAGTTTCTCAACGAGGTGGTTGAGACCCTGTTTCCCGGCGGAGGAAGCGGCAGACCGCCGGTGATGGCGCCGCCTAATGTGGAGGAGTTGGAGGAAGAGGTGCCGCCCGTCACGCCTGGCGAGCTTGAGGCAGCTGTGCTGCGGATGCGGGCTAAAAACACGGCCCCGGGACTGGATGGAGTGCCCGGACGGGTATGGGGTCTCGCGATAAGCGAGGTGGAGCAGCGCATGCTACGCCTCTTTACAGCGTGCTTGGTGCAGGGCCGGTTCCCCGTAGCGTGGAAAACTGGGAAATTAGTCCTGCTTAGAAAAGAAGGTCGACCGGCTGACTCGCCGTCGACGTACAGACCGATCGTCTTGCTGGACGAAGTGGCGAAGCTATTAGAGCGCGTCATCGCTTCCCGCCTCAACGGGCACTTGCGGAGTGTGGGGCCAGATCTAGCCGAGAACCAGTTCGGGTTCCGCAGTGGCCGCTCCACGGTGGACGCCATCTTGAGCGTGCGTGAGCTGGCACAGGAGGCTGTCTCCCAGGGTCACGTGGTATTGGCGGTGTCTCTGGACATCCGCAATGCCTTCAACACCTTACCATGGGAGACTATCCATGAGGCGCTAAGGTACCACAGGGTTCCCCGGTATCTTGCTCAAATAATCCGGGCATATCTAAGTGAGCGGTCGGTCGTGTGGCCGGGACAAGGAACGTGGGGCAGGAAGCAGATGCAGCGCGGCGTCCCGCAGGGGTCGGTCCTGGGGCCACTCTTATGGAATGTGGGGTATGACTGGGTCCTGAGGGGGGTAAACCTTCGTGGAGTCAGCGTATTCTGTTACGCCGATGACACGTTGGTGACGGCCAGGGGACCCAGCTATCGTGATGCCGCCGTCTTGGCGACGGCCGGAGTGGCGCGCGTGGTCGGCTGCATCAGGCAGTTGGGCTTGGAGGTCGCTCTCCAAAAATCAGAAGCTATTTGCTTTTATGGGCCGCGGAGAGCACCTCCAGCAAATGCCCACATTATAGTGGGGGGCGTCCCGATTGCTGTCAGGCCGGCGCTGCGATATCTCGGCATCATGCTTGACAGTAAGTGGAACTTCGGGGCTCACTTCGAGCGTTTGGCCCCGAAGTTGATAGCAGCGGCGGCTGCGCTGGGGCGCATACTGCCCAACCTGGGAGGACCCAAAGCGTCGTGCCGCCGCCTCTACACGGGCGTGGTGCGGTCGATGGCCCTATACGGTGCCCCCGTTTGGGCGGACGCTCTCAATGGCCGGAACGTCGCCTTATTGCGGAGACCGCAGAGAGCAATGGCGCAGAGGGCGATACGGGGGTATCGTACCGTGTCAGCGGAGGCTGCGTGCGCACTAGCGGGGACTCTACCTTGGGACATCGATGCCAGGGTGTTGGCCGACCTCTACCGATGGCGAAGGGAAGAACGGGAAAAGGGAAACTCGCCAGCCCCGTTGGAAGTAGAGGCTCGCCGTGACGAGCTCACCCAGAGAGCAATGGGGGTCTGGGCACGTCGGCTCGAGCAGCCGACAGCTGGCCTCCGAACAATAGAGGCAATCCGTCCGGTCCTGAGGGAATGGGTGGAGAGGGAACACGGGGCTTTGACCTTCAGGCTGACCCAAATCTTGTCAGGGCATGGCTGTTTTGGCAGGTTCTTGTGTAAGATCGTGGGGAGGGAGCCGACCCCCGTGTGCCATGATTGTGGTGCGCCCGAAGACACCGCCCAACACACCTTGGCCGAGTGCCGAGCGTGGAGCGGGCAACGCCGAGGGCTCCTGGCGGAGGTAGGACCGGACCTCTCGTTGCCGGCGGTGGTGGCAGCGATGGTCCAGAGCCGAGAGGCGTGGGACACAGTTCTCTCCTTCTGCGAGGATGTGGTGGCGCAGAAGGAGCAGGCTGAGCGCGACCGGGAAACCGCAGCAGAAGCGGATCCTGCTCGCCGCCGAAGACCAGGGCGCAGGCGCGCTGCGCACGTGCGCCGATTACCGCCCTGAAGAGGGCTAGCGGGCGGCGGACAAGAGGGCGTCCGCTGCACTACGCCAGAGCCCTCGAGTCGAGAGGCGCACTGAAGCAAAGCGAAGTGCGCCTCACAAAAGCCGGAAGGGGGGAAGTGTGATCTCCCCCCTAAAATCTAGTCAGGCCTACTTTTGTGGGCAGCCGCTGGCGGGGTTGCGGACGAGTGCGCGAGCGTCCCCGGGTCCCTGCCGTGTTAGCGGCGAAGCGGCGAAAGTGGGGTTTTAGTGGGTATTCTGGACATTTTACACCCAGCGAGTCCCACATAACCCGGCCCCCCTCTACAAGGCCGGGTATGCGTAAAGGGCATTTCCCCACTATAAAAAAAAAAAAAAAAAAAAAAAAAAAAAAAAAAAAAAAAAAAAAAAAAAAAAAAAAAAAAAGGTTAGGTTAGGTTAGGTTAGGTTAGGTTAGGTTAGGTTAGGTTAGGTTAGGTTAGGTTAGGTTAGGTTAGGTTAGGTTAGGTTAGGTTAGGTTAGGTTAGGTTAGGTTAGGTTAGGTTAGGTTAGGTTAGGTTAGGTTAGGTTAGGTTAGGTTAGGTTAGGTTAGGTTAGGTTAGGTTAGGTTAGGTTAGGTTAGGTTAGGTTAGGTTAGGTTGGGGCGCTATGTCAGGTAACCTCCTCGAGTGTCTGGGCTCTACCAATTCCCCTTGATCCGGTTGATCCGCGGGAAAGGGAAGAGCCCAGGCCGGTGCGCCCTGGAGGCAACGGCAGGTGATCATTTAGTGAACCCTAAGTGATCGCCTGCTGATGCTACCGATAACCTGACACGGGGGGGATGGGGGGTTCCGCATCAGGGAGTCGCAAGGCTCCCCAGGTGCGGCGGCGAGGGACAGGCGGGGTAGGGGCGTTTGTCCTCCCGTAGCCTGTTTGGGGGGCACTGCGGACAGGGTAACTAGGGACCTGTGCCGTTGCGAGGTGGCTGCTCCGATTCCGGTTGGCAGAGGGCCTAGAACCGGATCGGATGCGGCGTGGTTGCGGGGTAGGGGCATTTGTCCTCCCGCGGCCTCTTGAGGGGTGCTACGGGGTAGGGGCGTATGTCCTCCCGTAGCGGTGGTGCACCGGGGTAGGGGTATTTGCCCTCCCGGTGCCTTGAGGGTGCGACCGGAACACCGTGTGTCTGGTGCCGGTCCCGGGCCTCCCCGGGGGTGTATTAGGGACGCCAGTGAGGGAAAGCACGCTGTCCATGCTGCAGTGTGCTTTTTCGGTGAGGGTTCGCCCGAGGGCGAAGGTGCCGGTGATGTCGTGGTAGAATGTACGATCCCACGGCATCACCACTAAGGCACGAGAGGGCAGCATCCCAGAGTTTTAGTGGGTAGGCTAGTCCCTTCTGGACTGGAGAGCCCCACATAACCAATGCGTAATTTCTGGTTCTCCCCCGGAGCCTTAGGTTACGTATTGGTATGCAGTTTCATGCATTTCTCTGGGTCAAAAAAAAAAAAAAAAAAAAAAAAAAAAAAAAAAAAAAAGGTTAGGTTAGGTTAGGTTAGGTTAGGTTAGGTTAGGTTAGGTTAGGTTAGGTTAGGTTAGGTTAGGTTAGGTTAGGTTAGGTTAGGTTAGGTTAGGTTAGGTTAGGTTAGGTTAGGTTAGGTTAGGTTAGGTTAGGTTAGGTTAGGTTAGGTTAGGTTAGGTTAGGTTAGGTTAGGTTAGGTTAGGTTAGGTTAGGTTAGGTTGGGGCGCTATGTCAGGTAACCTCCTCGAGTGTCTGGGCTCTACCAATTCCCCTTGATCCGGTTGATCCGCGGGAAAGGGAAGAGCCCAGGCCGGTGCGCCCTGGAGGCAACGGCAGGTGATCATTTAGTGAACCCTAAGTGATCGCCTGCTGATGCTACCGATAACCTGACACGGGGGGGATGGGGGGTTCCGCATCAGGGAGTCGCAAGGCTCCCCAGGTGCGGCGGCGAGGGACAGGCGGGGTAGGGGCGTTTGTCCTCCCGTAGCCTGTTTGGGGGGCACTGCGGACAGGGTAACTAGGGACCTGTGCCGTTGCGAGGTGGCTGCTCCGATTCCGGTTGGCAGAGGGCCTAGAACCGGATCGGATGCGGCGTGGTTGCGGGGTAGGGGCATTTGTCCTCCCGCGGCCTCTTGAGGGGTGCTACGGGGTAGGGGCGTATGTCCTCCCGTAGCGGTGTTGCACCGGGGTAGGGGTATTTGCCCTCCCGGTGCCTTGAGGGTGGGACCGGAACACCGTGTGTCTGGTGCCGGTCCCGGGCCTCCCCGGGGGTGTATTAGGGACGCCAGTGAGGGAAAGCACGCTGTCCATGCTGCAGTGTGCTTTTTCGGTGAGGGTTCGCCCGAGGGCGAAGGTGCCGGTGATGTCGTGGTAGAATGTACGATCCCACGGCATCACCACTAAGGCACGAGAGGGCAGCATCCCAGAGTTTTAGTGGGTAGGCTAGTCCCTTCTGGACTGGAGAGCCCCACATAACCAATGCGTAATTTCTGGTTCTCCCCCGGAGCCTTAGGTTACGTATTGGTATGCAGTTTCATGCATTTCTCTGGGTCAAAAAAAAAAAAAAAAAAGGTTAGGTTAGGTTAGGTTAGGTTAGGTTAGGTTAGGTTAGGTTAGGTTAGGTTAGGTTAGGTTAGGTTAGGTTAGGTTAGGTTAGGTTAGGTTAGGTTAGGTTAGGTTAGGTTAGGTTAGGTTAGGTTAGGTTAGGTTAGGTTAGGTTAGGTTAGGTTAGGTTAGGTTAGGTTAGGTTAGGTTAGGTTAGGTTAGGTTAGGTTAGGTTAGGTTAGGTTAGGTTAGGTTAGGTTAGGTTAGGTTAGGTTAGGTTAGGTTAGGTTAGGTTAGGTTAGGTTAGGTTAGGTTAGGTTAGGTTAGGTTAGGTTAGGTTAGGTTAGGTTAGGTTAGGTTAGGTTAGGTTAGGTTAGGTTAGGTTAGGTTAGGTTAGGTTAGGTTAGGTTAGGTTAGGTTAGGTTAGGTTAGGTTAGGTTAGGTTAGGTTAGGTTAGGTTAGGTTAGGTTAGGTTAGGTTAGGTTAGGTTAGGTTAGGTTAGGTTAGGTTAGGTTAGGTTAGGTTAGGTTAGGTTAGGTTAGGTTAGGTTAGGTTAGGTTAGGTTAGGTTAGGTTAGGTTAGGTTAGGTTAGGTTAGGTTAGGTTAGGTTAGGTTAGGTTAGGTTAGGTTAGGTTAGGTTAGGTTAGGTTAGGTTAGGTTAGGTTAGGTTAGGTTAGGTTAGGTTAGGTTAGGTTAGGTTAGGTTAGGTTAGGTTAGGTTAGGTTAGGTTAGGTTAGGTTAGGTTAGGTTAGGTTAGGTTAGGTTAGGTTAGGTTAGGTTAGGTTAGGTTAGGTTAGGTTAGGTTAGGTTAGGTTAGGTTAGGTTAGGTTAGGTTAGGTTAGGTTAGGTTAGGTTAGGTTAGGTTAGGTTAGGTTAGGTTGGGGCGCTATGTCAGGTAACCTCCTCGAGTGTCTGGGCTCTACCAATTCCCCTTGATCCGGTTGATCCGCGGGAAAGGGAAGAGCCCAGGCCGGTGCGCCCTGGAGGCAACGGCAGGTGATCATTTAGTGAACCCTAAGTGATCGGCTGCCGATGCTACCAATAACCTGACACGGGGGGGATGGGGGGTTCCGCATCAGGGAGTCGCCAGGCTCCCCAGGTGCGGCAGCGAGGGACAGGCGGGGTAGGGGCGTTTGTCCTCCCGTAGCCTGTTTGGGGGGCACTGCGGACAGGGTAACTAGGGACCTGTGCCGTTGCGAGGTGGCTGCTCCGATTCCGGTTGGCAGAGGGCCTAGAACCGGATCGGATGCGGCGTGGTTGCGGGGTAGGGGCATTTGTCCTCCCGCGGCCTCTTGAGGGGTGCTACGGGGTAGGGGCGTATGTCCTCCCGTAGCGGTGGTGCACCGGGGTAGGGGTATTTGCCCTCCCGGTGCCTTGAGGGTGGGACCGGAACACCGTGTGTCTGGTGCCGGTCCCAGGCCTCCCCGGGGGTGTAGGGACGCCGGTGAGGGAAAGCACACTGTCCATGCTGCAGTGTGCTTTTTCGGAGAGGGTTCGCCCGAGGGCGAAGGTGCCGGTGATGTCGTGGTTGAATGCTCGCGATCCCATGGCATCACCACTAAGGCACACGAGGGCAGCATCCCAGAGTTTTAGTGGGTAGGCTAGTCCCTTCTGGACTGGAGAGCCCCACATAACCAATACGTAATTTCTGGCTTCCCCCCGGAGCCTTAGGTTACGTAGTGGTATGCAGTTTCATGCATTTCTCTGGGTCAAAAAAAAAAAAAAAAAAAAAAAAAAAAAAAAAAAAAAAGGTTAGGTTAGGTTAGGTTAGGTTAGGTTAGGTTAGGTTAGGTTAGGTTAGGTTAGGTTAGGTTAGGTTAGGTTAGGTTAGGTTAGGTTAGGTTAGGTTAGGTTAGGTTAGGTTAGGTTAGGTTAGGTTAGGTTAGGTTAGGTTAGGTTAGGTTGGGGCGCTATGTCAGGTAACCTCCTCGAGTGTCTGGGCTCTACCAATTCCCCTTGATCCGGTTGATCCGCGGGAAAGGGAAGAGCCCAGGCCGGTGCGCCCTGGAGGCAACGGCAGGTGATCATTTAGTGAACCCTAAGTGATCGCCTGCTGATGCTACCGATAACCTGACACGGGGGGGATGGGGGGTTCCGCATCAGGGAGTCGCAAGGCTCCCCAGGTGCGGCGGCGAGGGACAGGCGGGGTAGGGGCGTTTGTCCTCCCGTAGCCTGTTTGGGGGGCACTGCGGACAGGGTAACTAGGGACCTGTGCCGTTGCGAGGTGGCTGCTCCGATTCCGGTTGGCAGAGGGCCTAGAACCGGATCGGATGCGGCGTGGTTGCGGGGTAGGGGCATTTGTCCTCCCGCGGCCTCTTGAGGGGTGCTACGGGGTAGGGGCGTATGTCCTCCCGTAGCGGTGGTGCACCGGGGTAGGGGTATTTGCCCTCCCGGTGCCTTGAGGGTGCGACCGGAACACCGTGTGTCTGGTGCCGGTCCCGGGCCTCCCCGGGGGTGTATTAGGGACGCCAGTGAGGGAAAGCACGCTGTCCATGCTGCAGTGTGCTTTTTCGGTGAGGGTTCGCCCGAGGGCGAAGGTGCCGGTGATGTCGTGGTAGAATGTACGATCCCACGGCATCACCACTAAGGCACGAGAGGGCAGCATCCCAGAGTTTTAGTGGGTAGGCTAGTCCCTTCTGGACTGGAGAGCCCCACATAACCAATGCGTAATTTCTGGTTCTCCCCCGGAGCCTTAGGTTACGTATTGGTATGCAGTTTCATGCATTTCTCTGGGTCAAAAAAAAAAAAAAAAAAAAAAGGTTAGGTTAGGTTAGGTTAGGTTAGGTTAGGTTAGGTTAGGTTAGGTTAGGTTAGGTTAGGTTAGGTTAGGTTAGGTTAGGTTAGGTTAGGTTAGGTTAGGTTAGGTTAGGTTAGGTTAGGTTAGGTTAGGTTAGGTTAGGTTAGGTTAGGTTAGGTTAGGTTAGGTTAGGTTAGGTTAGGTTAGGTTAGGTTAGGTTAGGTTAGGTTAGGTTAGGTTAGGTTAGGTTAGGTTAGGTTAGGTTAGGTTAGGTTAGGTTAGGTTAGGTTAGGTTAGGTTAGGTTAGGTTAGGTTAGGTTAGGTTAGGTTAGGTTAGGTTAGGTTAGGTTAGGTTAGGTTAGGTTAGGTTAGGTTAGGTTAGGTTAGGTTAGGTTAGGTTAGGTTAGGTTAGGTTAGGTTAGGTTAGGTTAGGTTAGGTTAGGTTAGGTTAGGTTAGGTTAGGTTAGGTTAGGTTAGGTTAGGTTAGGTTAGGTTAGGTTAGGTTAGGTTAGGTTAGGTTAGGTTAGGTTAGGTTAGGTTAGGTTAGGTTAGGTTAGGTTAGGTTAGGTTAGGTTAGGTTAGGTTAGGTTAGGTTAGGTTAGGTTAGGTTAGGTTAGGTTAGGTTAGGTTAGGTTAGGTTAGGTTAGGTTAGGTTAGGTTAGGTTAGGTTAGGTTAGGTTAGGTTAGGTTAGGTTAGGTTAGGTTAGGTTAGGTTAGGTTAGGTTAGGTTAGGTTAGGTTAGGTTAGGTTAGGTTAGGTTAGGTTAGGTTAGGTTAGGTTAGGTTAGGTTAGGTTAGGTTAGGTTAGGTTAGGTTAGGTTAGGTTAGGTTAGGTTAGGTTAGGTTAGGTTAGGTTAGGTTAGGTTAGGTTAGGTTAGGTTAGGTTAGGTTAGGTTAGGTTAGGTTAGGTTAGGTTAGGTTAGGTTAGGTTAGGTTAGGTTAGGTTAGGTTAGGTTAGGTTAGGTTGGGGCGCTATGTCAGGTAACCTCCTCGAGTGTCTGGGCTCTACCAATTCCCCTTGATCCGGTTGATCCGCGGGAAAGGGAAGAGCCCAGGCCGGTGCGCCCTGGAGGCAACGGCAGGTGATCATTTAGTGAACCCTAAGTGATCGCCTGCTGATGCTACCGATAACCTGACACGGGGGGGATGGGGGGTTCCGCATCAGGGAGTCGCAAGGCTCCCCAGGTGCGGCGGCGAGGGACAGGCGGGGTAGGGGCGTTTGTCCTCCCGTAGCCTGTTTGGGGGGCACTGCGGACAGGGTAACTAGGGACCTGTGCCGTTGCGAGGTGGCTGCTCCGATTCCGGTTGGCAGAGGGCCTAGAACCGGATCGGATGCGGCGTGGTTGCGGGGTAGGGGCATTTGTCCTCCCGCGGCCTCTTGAGGGGTGCTACGGGGTAGGGGCGTATGTCCTCCCGTAGCGGTGTTGCACCGGGGTAGGGGTATTTGCCCTCCCGGTGCCTTGAGGGTGGGACCGGAACACCGTGTGTCTGGTGCCGGTCCCGGGCCTCCCCGGGGGTGTATTAGGGACGCCAGTGAGGGAAAGCACGCTGTCCATGCTGCAGTGTGCTTTTTCGGTGAGGGTTCGCCCGAGGGCGAAGGTGCCGGTGATGTCGTGGTAGAATGTACGATCCCACGGCATCACCACTAAGGCACGAGAGGGCAGCATCCCAGAGTTTTAGTGGGTAGGCTAGTCCCTTCTGGACTGGAGAGCCCCACATAACCAATGCGTAATTTCTGGTTCTCCCCCGGAGCCTTAGGTTACGTATTGGTATGCAGTTTCATGCATTTCTCTGGGTCAAAAAAAAAAAAAAAAAAAAGGTTAGGTTAGGTTAGGTTAGGTTAGGTTAGGTTAGGTTAGGTTAGGTTAGGTTAGGTTAGGTTAGGTTAGGTTAGGTTAGGTTAGGTTAGGTTAGGTTAGGTTAGGTTAGGTTAGGTTAGGTTAGGTTAGGTTAGGTTAGGTTAGGTTAGGTTAGGTTAGGTTAGGTTAGGTTAGGTTAGGTTAGGTTAGGTTAGGTTAGGTTAGGTTAGGTTAGGTTAGGTTAGGTTAGGTTAGGTTAGGTTGAGGTTAACGGAAAGGGCCACTGAGGTGAAATTTGGAGGTTATACGAAGTTAATTGCGGGCGATTTTTGAGCCAAGTTTCATTGATCTGCGTTGAGTCTTTCTATACTTTTTTTAAATTTTTCAACTTGTAATTTTTTCAACTTTTCATTTTTGCCATTAAAAAATTCATATCTTCTGTTTTGTTAGTCTTTTTTAGTTTCTGTTTGCATAGTAAAATCTGTCTTATTTTCCTGTATCGGAGGATTTTTACCGCGTATTTTTTGGACACTTAGTTCCAAAGATATCGCGCTTTAAAGTTTCATTTCAACTTGCATTGCGGTTTTGTGTTTTTAGTTTTAGATTTTCAAAAATTCATAATTAATTCTGTGTTGTATATATCTTTTTCGTGTTAGCATAGTTAGATTAAGCTAGGTTAGGACTATCAGTAGGCGTTTAGTTTGTAATTTTAGGACGCTCCGTTCGGGAGTTACAAAATAATTTGTAGATTGCCTGTAGGTTAATTTAGGGGCTGCCAACTTTCGACTTAAGTTGGTTTTCGTGTTTTTGGGGTTGTACCGCCTGAACCCTTGCAGGTAAGGGTTGCTGCATAGCAGCGCTAGGTAGGGGACCCCGTAAGGTACCCCCTGAAATTTTTTGCGCCTTTCTAGCTCCTCCAGGAGAGGCTGCAAAAATCGCGGAAGTTAAGTTTGTAAATTAAGGCCGTCTCGCACTTGACCAAAAAATTTTCAAGAAAGTGGTTTTTTGTGTATTTTATGGTTTTATGGGTCCCCACCCACCCATAAAATGAACAAAAAAAAAGGTGCGCAACCTCGGGAGAGGCGGGAGGAAAGTGGGAAGAGCGACAAATCGGGCCTTCCAGAGGGGACAGAGGGGACGGAACCCGTGGAGTCGTTTGACAGCTGCGCTGGATCCTCGGTCGGGGAGGGTGAAAACGTGGGGGAGAGTTACCTGTTGGACTCGGACTCCGACTCGGACATGGGGGGGCCCATTGGGGGGCCCATTACTAGGGGAAAGGAAAGGAGGACTAAATTTTGGGACAGTGTCGATGCCGATAGGGATCTGCCTTCATCGGTTGAGGAGGACGCAGAGAGGACAAAGACTGTAGAGGGGATGGATGCTCAGGATGCGTCATTAAAGAGGAGAAGGGAAGACGGCTCCCAGGAGGGGAGCGAAGGAGAAGAGCTTGCCCCAGATCGAAAGATCTCGGCCGCGACGAGGGGGCGTCCTAAGGGAGCCTATGCTGGCCTTAGCCAAGCTAGGGAAAAACTCCTAGAGTCCCCAATACCGGAGTTTCTAAAGGAGCCGGAGGAGATTGCTCCCAAAAAGGCGGCACCAAGGAAGAGGGGAGACGGCAAAAGAACGACTACTTCGACCAACGAAATTGAGCAGGTTTCATGCCAACCTGCTCCTGCGGAGAAAGTAAAGGACAGCGCCCAGACCTTGCTGGCCGAAATTGCGCGCTGCACGAACATTAAGGGTGACATTCGGGGACGGATGAACGCCTTATGCCGCGAATTGATGGAGGTAGGCGAAGGTCTCGAGGAGACAGAAGTGGTCCGCTCACTACGAGCGGACAACAAACGAATGGGCGAACAACTGAAGCAGTGCCAGGACGAAGTAAAGGCTCTGCGCACTGCCTTCTCGGAGAGAAATTCAACCCCGCAATCCACGGGGGGTGCAGACGGTGCAGCCAACGTTCTCCAAGAACTGGGTATCCTCCTAGACTCTCGCCTAGGAGAGCTCAAGAGGGACATGTTCGTCTCGTTAGGGGCAATGATGGATGCCCGAATAGGCAACATTGAGAGCAGGCTCCCTCCGGAACCTATCCTGAGGCCCCCACTGGCTGCAGACAATAGGGCCGCTAAGGCTAAAGAAGGCGAAACTGCAAAACCTTCGTTCAGCCAGGTAGCGCAGAAAGAGAAGAAGGGCTCACAAACGAAGAAAACGCCCGCTGCCAAATCGGCTGCAGTGCTCACACCACAGGTAGACGGAATCTCCGAGACGGCAGTGTCGACACCTGACCCGACGCCGGCGCCGAGACCGCAACCTCGTGTCAACGAGTGGACGGAGGTCGTGAAAGGAGGCAAATCAAAGAAGCCGTCCCAAACACCAACTGAGAAGGTGGCGAAGCCCGAGCCCGTAAAAAAGCCCGCGCCTCCCAAATTGGTTGCACCCACATCGGCGGCGGTAGTAGTCACCCTGAAGCCAGAGGCTGACACTGACTACTTAACAATTATGGGTAAGGCGACCACCATCAAGCTGGCGGAGCTGGGCATCGCACAAGTTAAAGTGCGCAAAACGGCGACAGGAGCGCGCATTATCGAGGTCCCCGGGGCCCAGAGCGGACCATTGGCCGATGAATTGGCGGAAAGACTGCGCAGCCTCATTGGGGAAGTGGCCGAGGTCACCAGACCAGTGAAAAAGGCGGAGCTCCGTATACACGGATTCGATGAGTCGGTGACCTCGGACCGCATCCGAAGTGAGGCGGCCGCTAAGGGCAAATGTTCTGAAGCCCAAATTGAAGTGGGCAAAATTAGATGGGGGGGCAACGGGACTGGGGCCGTAATTGTGAGGTGCCCAGTTACTGTGGCCCAAATTATAGTGGCGGCGGGTCGCATGATGTTGGGCTGGACGGCGGCACAGGTGGAGGCATTGGAGCCGTTACCTATGCGTTGTTACAAGTGCATGGGGACAGGCCACACTAGGGCGATGTGTCCGTCCCCGGTGGATAGGAGCGGCTCCTGCTTCAGGTGCAGTAAGTCGGGGCACACCGCAAATGAGTGCAATGCCACTCCGTGGTGCGCGGTGTGCCATCAGGCAAAATTGGCAGCGGGACACATCATGGGGGGACCATCCTGTGCCCCCCCAAATGTCAAAGGAAGGGAGCCCTCCAGAAGGACCTCCGGGAATGCGAGTGAGGGGCAAAGTATGGACCTCCAATGCCAGTAAGACCCACTGCGCATTTGGAGGTTCTACAATGCAACGCCAATCACTGTGCCCGTGCTCAAGATCTTTTAATCCAGCACATGGCGGAATGGGACATTGGTGTTGCAGTTGTGGCGGAGCCGTACTTCGTCCCCCCTCAGCCCAACTGGGCTGGAGATATGGACGGTTTGGTGGCGGTGGTTGTCCCACCAGTAGGCAATCACCCGCCTCTAACTAAATTAAGAAGTGGGCGGGGGTTCGTGGCTGTTGATTGGGGGGGAATAGTGCTCATTGGAGCTTATTTCTCTCCCAACCGTCCGCTGTTTGCCTTCGAACAGTTTTTAGAGGAGCTGCAAAGGGTGGTGGTTGGTGCAGCGCCGGCACCAGTACTGTTGTTGGGGGACCTCAACGCCAAGTGTGAAGCGTGGGGCTGCCCAAGGACAGATCCTAGGGGAGAGGTCCTTTGGGACTGGGTGACTGGTTTGGGGCTGGAAGTTCTAAACCGGGGCACGGCCGAGACCTGCGTGCGCCGGCAGGGGGGGTCCATCGTGGACGTATCGTTTGCAACTCCTGCCGTCGCCGCGCGAATAAATGACTGGCGTGTCCTGGGGGACGTGGAGACCCTCTCTGATCACTTATATATTAGATTGAGGGTCTCCGAGGCTGGGCGGATCCAACCAGCCAACCCGGACAGAGGGCAAAGGCAGAGGGATGGCTTCCCGAAATGGAGCCTGGGCACCCTTGACAGGGACGCCGCGAAGGAGGCGGCCATGATTGAGGCAAGATGGGGGCAGACTGCGGACCAACATTGGGGGGTAGATGAGAAGGCGCTCCACTTTAGGAACTCGCTCAAGGCGATTTGCGATGCCAGTATGCGCAGAGCCGGGAAGCCGAGGGCCAAACGCCAAATTTACTGGTGGTCGGAGGAGGTGGCGGCTCTCCGACTCATATGCAATAGCGCCCGTAGGAATTACACCCGATGCCGGCGGCGAAGGCACACCCCAGAAGAGGAGGAGCTCTTACACGGGGCATTGAAAGAGGCGAAAGAGGCCCTGTGTCTGGCAATCGCAAGAGCCAAGGACACAGCACATGAGGCATTCCTGGCCACATTGGACAGGGATCCATGGGGGCGGCCCTACAAGGTCGTGCGCAATAAAATGCGCAATGGCCCCACCATGGATTCCCTCCATCCGGAGCTCTTGACACGGGTGGTGGAGGGGCTGTTCCCGCCTGCCCCCGAGTTTGCTCCACCGGTGATGTCGGAGCCGCGGGAGGAAGGGCCGGTAGAGGTAACTCCCATTACGGAGGCGGAAATCACGTGGGCAGTGCACCGTCTGAGGGCATGCAAAAAGGCCCCAGGCCCAGACGGCGTACACGGCCGAATCCTGCCGCTCGCGTTGGGGGAACTTGGGAGCCGCCTAAGGGACCTATATGACGAGTGTCTGGAGGCAGGGCGGTTCCCACAGTGCTGGAAGGAAGGGAAACTGTGCCTCCTCCGGAAAGAGAGTCGCCCGGCAGACTCCCCAACCGGGTGGAGACCTATAGTGTTGTTGGACGAGACGGGGAAAATACTAGAACGTATCCTCGCCTCCCGTATCGTCCAACACCTAGACGACGCTGGCCCCAACGTAAGCGACCGCCAGTTCGGCTTCCGAATTGGGCGGTCCTGTATGGACGCGTTGGGGGCCCTAAGAGGATTTTCGGAGGAGGCGGCAGGGAGGGGGGAGGGAGTGATCGCGGTGTCATTAGACATCGCGAATGCGTTCGGCTCCCTCCCATATTCGGTGATTGGGGAGGCCCTCAGGTACCATTGCGTGCCCCCGTACCTGAGGCGCATCGTGGAGCACTACCTCACACAGCGGGTAGTGCTCTACGAGGACAGAGAGGGGCGTAAGAGGGAGAGGCTCATGGCCTGCGGAGTGCCCCAGGGGTCCGTACTTGGCCCCCTTTTATGGAACCTGGGGTACGATTGGGCCATCCGAGGTGTCCTCCTTCCCCGGATGGCGATCATGTGCTATGCGGACGACACGATGGTTGCCGTCCGGGGGTCCGGGCTGGAGGCTACTCTAAGGAGGGCAGAGGTGGCTGCGGAACTTGTAATCACCCGCATCCAGATGCTGGGTTTAAAGGTGTCCCTCCCCAAAACGGAGGCGATATTGTTCGGGGGAAGGGGGTGGCGGCCGCCCGCAGGAGCCTCCTTAAGGGTCAGTGGGGAGAGGGTCCAGATGAGGCCCCACATTAAATATCTGGGTCTCATCCTGGACCGGAGGTGGAACTTCGGGGAGCATTTCCGCCAACTCGCCCCCCGAATCGTGGCGGCTGCTTCGGCCCTCGGCAGACTGCTGCCCAACGTGGGGGGGCCTTCCGTGGCGTGCCGGCGCCTGTATGCCGGGGTAGCCCGCAGTATGGCCCTTTACGGGGCCCCAATCTGGGCGGATAAGCTAGGCACGGCGAATAAAGCCCTGCTAAGGAGGCCACAAAGGGTGGTGGCCATCCGTATCTGCAGGGCCTACGTCACGGTGGCGTGGGCGGCGGCGTGTGCCCTAGCGGGCACTCCCCCGTGGGAAATGGATGCAGAGATGCTCGCAGAGGCGCATCGGGAGCGGGTACGATGGAGGGCTTCGGGGGAGTTTCCCGCTCCCGAAGAAGTAAGGGCGGCCAGGAAACAAACGGAGCGCAGACTCCGGGATAGGTGGAAGAGCGACCTCGAGGACTCCCCCTATGGAATCCGCACCATAGGGGCACTCCTCGGGTCGTTCGACGATTGGCTAGAGAGGCGTCACGGCAAAGTGACTTTCAGACTGACGCAGGTAATGACCGGGCATGGATGCTTTGGTCATTACCTGCACAAGATAGGTAGGGAGGGGAGCCCAATGTGCCACGAATGCGGTGAAGGGGATGACACGGCCCAGCACACACTGGAGCACTGTGTTCGCTGGGCCGTGGAGCGTCGCACACTTGCGACTGAAATACAGACGGTGGATCTCTCGCTGCCCAGCATCGTGGCGGCCATGCTGCGCAGCGAGAGATGCTGGGAAGCGGTGGCCTCCTTCTGCGAAACAATCATCTCGCAGAAGGAGGCCGCGGAGAGGGAGCGCGAAGAAAGGGAAGATGCGCTCCCGCTCCGGCGCAGACGGAGGGGTCGAGGGCGCGCACGGTTCGCAGCCGCTGGCCGCGTCCTCCCCCAGTAGGGTTGGTGGGTTGGGGACCCACACAGCACGGCCCTACACGTCTGGGGGGAGGGTCACGCGTCGCTGACCTTCCCCTCCTTGGCGCGGGTGTCCTGGCTCGAGTAAGCCGGGACCGCCGGGGGGCATCGCGGTTGAAATGCTCGCGACCCCATGGCGCCCCCTTAACGGCAGTGCGGGTGACGCCGGTGTGTTTTTAGTGGGTATGCTCCTCCCCTCCCTCTGGCTAGCAGAGGGAGTTGCGGGGGGAGAGAGTCCCACATAACCCCCGTAAGTCCCTCCCCGGGCCGGGGGTATGCGTAATGCATTTTCACACCGTCAAAAAAAAAAAAAAAAAAAAAAAAAAGGTTAGGTTAGGTTAGGTTAGGTTAGGTTAGGTTAGGTTAGGTTAGGTTAGGTTAGGTTAGGTTAGGTTAGGTTAGGTTAGGTTAGGTTAGGTTAGGTTAGGTTAGGTTAGGTTAGGTTAGGTTAGGTTAGGTTAGGTTAGGTTAGGTTAGGTTAGGTTAGGTTAGGTTAGGTTAGGTTAGGTTAGGTTAGGTTAGGTTAGGTTAGGTTAGGTTAGGTTAGGTTAGGTTAGGTTAGGTTAGGTTAGGTTAGGTTAGGTTAGGTTAGGTTAGGTTAGGTTAGGTTAGGTTAGGTTAGGTTAGGTTAGGTTAGGTTAGGTTAGGTTAGGTTAGGTTAGGTTAGGTTAGGTTAGGTTAGGTTGGAGGTTAACGGAAAGGGCCACTGAGGTGAAATTTGGAGGTTATACGAAGTTAATTGCGGGCGATTTTTGAGCCAAGTTTCATTGATCTGCGTTGAGTCTTTCTATACTTTTTTAAATTTTTCAACTTGTAATTTTTTCAACTTTTCATTTTTGCCATTAAAAAATTCATATCTTCTGTTTTGTTAGTCTTTTTTAGTTTCTGTTTGCATAGTAAAATCTGTCTTATTTTCCTGTATCGGAGGATTTTTACCGCGTATTTTTTGGACACTTAGTTCCAAAGATATCGCGCTTTAAAGTTTCATTTCAACTTGCATTGCGGTTTTGTGTTTTTAGTTTTAGATTTTCAAAATTCATAATTAATTCTGTGTTGTATATATCTTTTTCGTGTTAGCATAGTTAGATTAAGCTAGGTTAGGACTATCATTAGGCGTTTAGTTTGTAATTTTAGGACGCTCCGTTCGGGAGTTACAAAATAATTTGTAGATTGCCTGTAGGTTAATTTAGGGGCTGCCAACTTTCGACTTAAGTTGGTTTTCGTGTTTTTGGGGTTGTACCGCCTGAACCCTTGCAGGTAAGGGTTGCTGCATAGCAGCGCTAGGTAGGGGACCCCGTAAGGTACCCCCTGAAATTTTTTGCGCCTTTCTAGCTCCTCCAGGAGAGGCTGCAAAAATCGCGGAAGTTAAGTTTGTAAATTAAGGCCGTCTCGCACTTGACCAAAAAATTTTCAAGAAAGTGGTTTTTTGTGTATTTTATGGTTTTATGGGTCCCCACCCACCCATAAAATGAACAAAAAAAAAGGTGCGCAACCTCGGGAGAGGCGGGAGGAAAGTGGGAAGAGCGACAAATCGGGCCTTCCAGAGGGGACAGAGGGGACGGAACCCGCGGAGTCGTTTGACAGCTGCGCTGGATCCTCGGTCGGGGAGGGTGAAAACGTGGGGGAGAGTTACCTGTCGGACTCGGACTCCGACTCGGACATGGGAGGGCCCATTGGGGGGCCCATTACTAGGGGAAAGGAAAGGAGGACTAAATTTTGGGACAGTGTCGATGCCGATAGGGATCTGCCTTCATCGGTTGAGGAGGACGCAGAGAGGACAAAGACTGTAGAGGGGATGGATGCTCAGGATGCGTCATTAAAAAGGAGAAGGGAAGACGGCTCCCAGGAGGGGAGCGAAGGAGAAGAGCTTGCCCCAGATCGAAAGATCTCGGCCGCGACGAGGGGGCGTCCTAAGGGAGCCTATGCTGGCCTTAGCCAAGCTAGGGAAAAACTCCTAGAGTCCCCAATACCGGAGTTTCTAAAGGAGCCGGAGGAGATTGCTCCCAAAAAGGCGGCACCAAGGAAGAGGGGAGACGGCAAAAGAACGACTACTTCGACCAACGAAATTGAGCAGGTTTCATGCCAACCTGCTCCTGCGGAGAAAGTAAAGGACAGCGCCCAGACCTTGCTGGCCGAAATTGCGCGCTGCACGAACATTAAGGGTGACATTCGGGGACGGATGAACGCCTTATGCCGCGAATTGATGGAGGTCGGCGAAGGTCTCGAGGAGACAGAAGTGGTCCGCTCACTACGAGCGGACAACAAACGAATGGGCGAACAACTGAAGCAGTGCCAGGACGAAGTAAAGGCTCTGCGCACTGCCTTCTCGGAGAGAAATTCAACCCCGCAATCCACGGGGGGTGCAGACGGTGCAGCCAACGTTCTGCAAGAACTGGGTATCCTCCTAGACTCTCGCCTAGGAGAGCTCAAGAGGGACATGTTCGTCTCGTTAGGGGCAATGATGGATGCCCGAATAGGCAACATTGAGAGCAGGCTCCCTCCGGAACCTATCCTGAGGCCCCCACTGGCTGCAGACAATAGGGCCGCTAAGGCTAAAGAAGGCGAAACTGCAAAACCTTCGTTCAGCCAGGTAGCGCAGAAAGAGAAGAAGGGCTCACAAACGAAGAAAACGCCCGCTGCCAAATCGGCTGCAGTGCTCACACCACAGGTAGACGGAATCTCCGAGACGGCAGTGTCGACACCTGACCCGACGCCGGCGCCGAGACCGCAACCTCGTGTCAACGAGTGGACGGAGGTCGTGAAAGGAGGCAAATCAAAGAAGCCGTCCCAAACACCAACTGAGAAGGTGGCGAAGCCCGAGCCCGTAAAAAAGCCCGCGCCTCCCAAATTGGTTGCACCCACATCGGCGGCGGTAGTAGTCACCCTGAAGCCAGAGGCTGACACTGACTACTTAACAATTATGGGTAAGGCGACCACCATCAAGCTGGCGGAGCTGGGCATCGCACAAGTTAAAGTGCGCAAAACGGCGACAGGAGCGCGCATTATCGAGGTCCCCGGGGCCCAGAGCGGACCATTGGCCGATGAATTGGCGGAAAGACTGCGCAGCCTCATTGGGGAAGTGGCCGAGGTCACCAGACCAGTGAAAAAGGCGGAGCTCCGTATACACGGATTCGATGAGTCGGTGACCTCGGACCGCATCCGAAGTGAGGCGGCCGCTAAGGGCAAATGTTCTGAAGCCCAAATTGAAGTGGGCAAAATTAGATGGGGGGGCAACGGGACTGGGGCCGTAATTGTGAGGTGCCCAGTTACTGTGGCCCAAATTATAGTGGCGGCGGGTCGCATGATGTTGGGCTGGACGGCGGCACAGGTGGAGGCATTGGAGCCGTTACCTATGCGTTGTTACAAGTGCATGGGGACAGGCCACACTAGGGCGATGTGTCCGTCCCCGGTGGATAGGAGCGGCTCCTGCTTCAGGTGCAGTAAGTCGGGGCACACCGCAAATGAGTGCAATGCCACTCCGTGGTGCGCGGTGTGCCATCAGGCAAAATTGGCAGCGGGACACATCATGGGGGGACCATCCTGTGCCCCCCCAAATGTCAAAGGAAGGGAGCCCTCCAGAAGGACCTCCGGGAATGCGAGTGAGGGGCAAAGTATGGACCTCCAATGCCAGTAAGACCCACTGCGCATTTGGAGGTTCTACAATGCAACGCCAATCACTGTGCCCGTGCTCAAGATCTTTTAATCCAGCACATGGCGGAATGGGACATTGGTGTTGCAGTTGTGGCGGAGCCGTACTTCGTCCCCCCTCAGCCCAACTGGGCTGGAGATATGGACGGTTTGGTGGCGGTGGTTGTCCCACCAGTAGGCAATCACCCGCCTCTAACTAAATTAAGAAGTGGGCGGGGGTTCGTGGCTGTTGATTGGGGGGGAATAGTGCTCATTGGAGCTTATTTCTCTCCCAACCGTCCGCTGTTTGCCTTCGAACAGTTTTTAGAGGAGCTGCAAAGGGTGGTGGTTGGTGCAGCGCCGGCACCAGTACTGTTGTTGGGGGACCTCAACGCCAAGTGTGAAGCGTGGGGCTGCCCAAGGACAGATCCTAGGGGAGAGGTCCTTTGGGACTGGGTGACTGGTTTGGGGCTGGAAGTTCTAAACCGGGGCACGGCCGAGACCTGCGTGCGCCGGCAAGGGGGGTCCATCGTGGACGTATCGTTCGCAACTCCTGCCGTCGCCGCGCGAATAAATGACTGGCGTGTTCTGGGGGACGTGGAGACCCTCTCTGATCACTTATACATTAGATTGAGGGTCTCCGAGGCTGGGCGGAACCAACCAGCCAACCCGGACAGAGGGCAAAGGCAGAGGGATGGCTTCCCGAAATGGAGCCTGGGCACCCTTGACAGGGACGCCGCGAAGGAGGCGGCCATGATTGAGGCAAGATGGGGGCAGACTGCGGACCAACATTGGGGGGTAGATGAGAAGGCGCTCCACTTTAGGAACTCGCTCAAGACGATTTGCGATGCCAGTATGCGCAGAGCCGGGAAGCCGAGGGCCAAACGCCAAATTTACTGGTGGTCGGAGGAGGTGGCGGCTCTCCGACTCATATGCAATAGCGCCCGTAGGAATTACACCCGATGCCGGCGGCGAAGGCACACCCCAGAAGAGGAGGAGCTCTTACACGGGGCATTGAAAGAGGCGAAAGAGGCCCTGTGTCTGGCAATCGCAAGAGCCAAGGACACAGCACATGAGGCGTTCCTGGCCACATTGGACAGGGATCCATGGGGGCGGCCCTACAAGGTTGTGCGCAATAAAATGCGCAATGGCCCCACCATGGATTCCCTCCATCCGGTGCTCTTGACACGGGTGGTGGAGGGGCTGTTCCCGCCTGCCCCCGAGTTTGCTCCACCGGTGATGTCGGAGCCGCGGGAGGAAGGGCCGGTGGAGGTAACTCCCATTACGGAGGCGGAAATCACGTGGGCAGTGCACCGTCTGAGGGCATGCAAAAAGGCCCCAGGCCCAGACGGCGTACACGGCCGAATCCTGCCGCTCGCGTTGGGGGAACTTGGGAGCCGCCTAAAGGACCTATATGATGAGTGTCTGGAGGCAGGGCGGTTCCCACAGTGCTGGAAGGAAGGGAAACTGTGCCTCCTCCGGAAAGAGAGTCGCCCGGCAGACTCCCCAACCGGGTGGAGACCTATAGTGTTGTTGGACGAGACGGGGAAAATACTAGAACGTATCCTCGCCTCCCGTATCGTCCAACACCTAGACGACGCTGGCCCCAACGTAAGCGACCGCCAGTTCGGCTTCCGAATTGGGCGGTCCTGTATGGACGCGTTGGGGGCCCTAAGAGGATTTTCGGAGGAGGCGGCAGGGAGGGGGGAGGGAGTGATCGCGGTGTCATTAGACATCGCGAATGCGTTCGGCTCCCTCCCATATTCGGTGATTGGGGAGGCCCTCAGGTACCATTGCGTGCCCCCGTACCTGAGGCGCATCGTGGAGCACTACCTCACACAGCGGGTAGTGCTCTACGAGGACAGAGAGGGGCGTAAGAGGGAGAGGCTCATGGCCTGCGGAGTGCCCCAGGGGTCCGTACTTGGCCCCCTTTTATGGAACCTGGGGTACGATTGGGCCATCCGAGGTGTCCTCCTTCCCCGGATGGCGATCATGTGCTATGCGGACGACACGATGGTTGCCGTCCGGGGGTCCGGGCTGGAGGCTACTCTAAGGAGGGCAGAGGTGGCTGCGGAACTTGTAATCACCCGCATCCAGATGCTGGGTTTAAAGGTGTCCCTCCCCAAAACGGAGGCGATATTGTTCGGGGGAAGGGGGTGGCGGCCGCCCGCAGGAGCCTCCTTAAGGGTCAGTGGGGAGAGGGTCCAGATGAGGCCCCACATTAAGTATCTGGGTCTCATCCTGGACCGGAGGTGGAACTTCGGGGAGCATTTCCGCCAACTCGCCCCCCGAATCGTGGCGGCTGCTTCGGCCCTCGGCAGACTGCTGCCCAACGTGGGGGGGCCTTCCGTGGCGTGCCGGCGCCTGTATGCCGGGGTAGCCCGCAGTATGGCCCTTTACGGGGCCCCAATCTGGGCGGATAAGCTAGGCACGGCGAATAAAGCCCTGCTAAGGAGGCCACAAAGGGTGGTGGCCATCCGTATCTGCAGGGCCTACGTCACGGTGGCGTGGGCGGCGGCGTGTGCCCTAGCGGGCACTCCCCCGTGGGAGATGGATGCAGAGATGCTCGCAGAGGCGCATCGGGAGCGGGTACGATGGAGGGCTTCGGGGGAGTTTCCCGCTCCCGAAGAAGTAAGGGCGGCCAGGAAACAAACGGAGCGCAGACTCCGGGATAGGTGGAAGAGCGACCTCGGGGACTCCCCCTATGGAATCCGCACCATAGGGGCACTCCTCGGGTCGTTCGACGATTGGCTAGAGAGGCGTCACGGCAAAGTGACTTTCAGACTGACGCAGGTAATGACCGGGCATGGATGCTTTGGTCATTACCTGCACAAGATAGGTAGGGAGGGGAGCCCAATGTGCCACGAATGCGGTGAAGGGGATGACACGGCCCAGCACACACTGGAGCACTGTGTTCGCTGGGCCGTGGAGCGTCGCACACTTGCGACTGAAATACAGACGGTGGATCTCTCGCTGCACAGCATCGTGGCGGCCATGCTGCGCAGCGAGAGATGCTGGGAAGCGGTGGCCTCCTTCTGCGAAACAATCATCTCGCAGAAGGAGGCCGCGGAGAGGGAGCGCGAAGAAAGGGAAGATGCGCTCCCGCTCCGGCGCAGACGGAGGGGTCGAGGGCGCGCACGGTTCGCAGCCGCTGGCCGCGTCCTCCCCCAGTAGGGCTGGCGGGTTGGGGACCCACACAGCACGGCCCTACACGTCTGGGGGGAGGGTCACGCGTCGCTGACCTTCCCCTCCTTGGCGCGGGTGTCCTGGCTCGAGTAAGCCGGGACCGCCGGGGGGCGTCGCGGTTGAAATGCTCGCGACCCCATGGCGCCCCCTTAACGGCAGTGCGGGTGACGCCGGTGTGTTTTTAGTGGGTATGCTCCTCCCCTCCCTCTGGCTAGCAGAGGGAGTTGCGGGGGGAGAGAGTCCCACATAACCCCCGTAAGTCCCTCCCCGGGCCGGGGGTATGCGTAATGCATTTTCACACCGTCAAAAAAAAAAAAAAAAAAAAAAAAAGGTTAGGTTAGGTTAGGTTAGGTTAGGTTAGGTTAGGTTAGGTTAGGTTAGGTTAGGTTAGGTTAGGTTAGGTTAGGTTAGGTTAGGTTAGGTTAGGTTAGGTTAGGTTAGGTTAGGTTAGGTTAGGTTAGGTTAGGTTAGGTTAGGTTAGGTTAGGTTAGGTTAGGTTAGGTTAGGTTAGGTTAGGTTAGGTTAGGTTAGGTTAGGTTAGGTTAGGTTAGGTTAGGTTAGGTTAGGTTAGGTTAGGTTAGGTTAGGTTAGGTTAGGTTAGGTTAGGTTAGGTTAGGTTAGGTTAGGTTAGGTTAGGTTAGGTTAGGTTAGGTTAGGTTAGGTTAGGTTAGGTTAGGTTAGGTTAGGTTAGGTTAGGTTAGGTTAGGTTAGGTTAGGTTAGGTTAGGTTAGGTTAGGTTAGGTTAGGTTAGGTTAGGTTAGGTTAGGTTAGGTTAGGTTAGGTTAGGTTAGGTTAGGTTAGGTTAGGTTAGGTTAGGTTAGGTTAGGTTAGGTTAGGTTAGGTTAGGTTAGGTTAGGTTAGGTTAGGTTAGGTTAGGTTAGGTTAGGTTAGGTTAGGTTAGGTTAGGTTAGGTTAGGTTAGGTTAGGTTAGGTTAGGTTAGGTTAGGTTAGGTTAGGTTAGGTTAGGTTAGGTTAGGTTAGGTTAGGTTAGGTTAGGTTAGGTTAGGTTAGGTTAGGTTAGGTTAGGTTAGGTTAGGTTAGGTTAGGTTAGGTTAGGTTAGGTTAGGTTAGGTTAGGTTAGGTTAGGTTAGGTTAGGTTAGGTTAGGTTAGGTTAGGTTAGGTTAGGTTAGGTTAGGTTAGGTTAGGTTAGGTTAGGTTAGGTTAGGTTAGGTTAGGTTAGGTTAGGTTAGGTTAGGTTAGGTTAGGTTAGGTTAGGTTAGGTTAGGTTAGGTTAGGTTAGGTTAGGTTAGGTTAGGTTAGGTTAGGTTAGGTTAGGTTAGGTTAGGTTAGGTTAGGTTAGGTTAGGTTAGGTTAGGTTAGGTTAGGTTAGGTTAGGTTAGGTTAGGTTAGGTTAGGTTAGGTTAGGTTAGGTTAGGTTAGGTTAGGTTAGGTTAGGTTAGGTTAGGTTAGGTTAGGTTAGGTTAGGTTAGGTTAGGTTAGGTTAGGTTAGGTTAGGTTAGGTTAGGTTAGGTTAGGTTAGGTTAGGTTAGGTTAGGTTAGGTTAGGTTAGGTTAGGTTAGGTTAGGTTAGGTTAGGTTAGGTTAGGTTAGGTTAGGTTAGGTTAGGTTAGGTTAGGTTAGGTTAGGTTAGGTTAGGTTAGGTTAGGTTAGGTTAGGTTAGGTTAGGTTAGGTTAGGTTAGGTTAGGTTAGGTTAGGTTAGGTTAGGTTAGGTTAGGTTAGGTTAGGTTAGGTTAGGTTAGGTTAGGTTAGGTTAGGTTAGGTTAGGTTAGGTTAGGTTAGGTTAGGTTAGGTTAGGTTAGGTTAGGTTAGGTTAGGTTAGGTTAGGTTAGGTTAGGTTAGGTTAGGTTAGGTTAGGTTAGGTTAGGTTAGGTTAGGTTAGGTTAGGTTAGGTTAGGTTAGGTTAGGTTAGGTTAGGTTAGGTTAGGTTAGGTTAGGTTAGGTTAGGTTAGGTTAGGTTAGGTTAGGTTAGGTTAGGTTAGGTTAGGTTGGAGGGCTTCGGGGGAGTTTCCCGCTCCCGAAGAAGTAAGGGCGGCCAGGAAACAAACGGAGCGCAGACTCCGGGATAGGTGGAGGAGCGACCTCGAGGACTCCCCCTATGGAATCCGCACCATAGGGGCACTCCTCGGGTCGTTCGACGATTGGCTAGAGAGGCGTCACGGCAAAGTGACTTTCAGACTGACGCAGGTAATGACCGGGCATGGATGCTTTGGTCATTACCTGCACAAGATAGGTAGGGAGGGGAGCCCAATGTGCCATGAATGCGGTGAAGGGGATGACACGGCCCAGCACACACTGGAGCACTGTGTTCGCTGGGCCGTGGAGCGTCGCACACTTGCGACTGAAATACAGACGGTGGATCTCTCGCTGCACAGCATCGTGGCGGCCATGCTGCGCAGCGAGAGATGCTGGGAAGCGGTGGCCTCCTTCTGCGAAACAATCATCTCGCAGAAGGAGGCCGCGGAGAGGGAGCGCGAAGAAAGGGAAGATGCGCTCCCGCTCCGGCGCAGACGGAGGGGTCGAGGGCGCGCACGGTTCGCAGCCGCTGGCCGCGTCCTCCCCCAGTAGGGCTGGTGGGTTGGGGACCCACACAGCACGGCCCTACACGTCTGGGGGGAGGGTCACGCGTCGCTGACCTTCCCCTCCTTGGCGCGGGTGTCCTGGCTCGAGTAAGCCGGGACCGCCGGGGGGCGTCGCGGTTGAAATGCTCGCGACCCCATGGCGCCCCCTTAACGGCAGTGCGGGTGACGCCGGTGTGTTTTTAGTGGGTATGCTCCTCCCCTCCCTCTGGCTAGCAGAGGGAGTTGCGGGGGGAGAGAGTCCCACATAACCCCCGTAAGTCCCTCCCCGGGCCGGGGGTATGCGTAATGCATTTTCACACCGTCAAAAAAAAAAAAAAAAAAAAAGGTTAGGTTAGGTTAGGTTAGGTTGGGGCGCTATGTCAGGTAACCTCCTCGAGTGTCTGGGCTCTACCAATTCCCCTTGATCCGGTTGATCCGCGGGAAAGGGAAGAGCCCAGGCCGGTGCGCCCTGGAGGCAACGGCAGGTGATCATTTAGTGAACCCTAAGTGATCGGCTGCCGATGCTACCAATAACCTGACACGGGGGGGATGGGGGGTTCCGCATCAGGGAGTCGCCAGGCTCCCCAGGTGCGGCAGCGAGGGACAGGCGGGGTAGGGGCGTTTGTCCTCCCGTAGCCTGTTTGGGGGGCACTGCGGACAGGGTAACTAGGGACCTGTGCCGTTGCGAGGTGGCTGCTCCGATTCCGGTTGGCAGAGGGCCTAGAACCGGATCGGATGCGGCGTGGTTGCGGGGTAGGGGCATTTGTCCTCCCGCGGCCTCTTGAGGGGTGCTATGGGGTAGGGGCGTATGTCCTCCCGTAGCGGTGGTGCACCGGGGTAGGGGTATTTGCCCTCCCGGTGCCTTGAGGGTGGGACCGGAACACCGTGTGTCTGGTGCCGGTCCCAGGCCTCCCCGGGGGTGTAGGGACGCCGGTGAGGGAAAGCACACTGTCCATGCTGCAGTGTGCTTTTTCGGAGAGGGTTCGCCCGAGGGCGAAGGTGCCGGTGATGTCGTGGTTGAATGCTCGCGATCCCATGGCATCACCACTAAGGCACACGAGGGCAGCATCCCAGAGTTTTAGTGGGTAGGCTAGTCCCTTCTGGACTGGAGAGCCCCACATAACCAATACGTAATTTCTGGCTTCCCCCCGGAGCCTTAGGTTACGTAGTGGTATGCAGTTTCATGCATTTCTCTGGGTCAAAAAAAAAAAAAAAAAAGGTTAGGTTAGGTTAGGTTAGGTTAGGTTAGGTTAGGTTAGGTTAGGTTAGGTTAGGTTAGGTTAGGTTAGGTTAGGTTAGGTTAGGTTAGGTTAGGTTAGGTTAGGTTAGGTTAGGTTAGGTTAGGTTAGGTTAGGTTAGGTTAGGTTAGGTTAGGTTAGGTTAGGTTAGGTTAGGTTAGGTTAGGTTAGGTTAGGTTAGGTTAGGTTAGGTTAGGTTAGGTTAGGTTAGGTTAGGTTAGGTTAGGTTAGGTTAGGTTAGGTTAGGTTAGGTTAGGTTAGGTTAGGTTAGGTTAGGTTAGGTTAGGTTAGGTTAGGTTAGGTTAGGTTAGGTTAGGTTAGGTTAGGTTAGGTTAGGTTAGGTTAGGTTAGGTTAGGTTAGGTTAGGTTAGGTTAGGTTAGGTTAGGTTAGGTTAGGTTAGGTTAGGTTAGGTTAGGTTAGGTTAGGTTAGGTTAGGTTAGGTTAGGTTAGGTTAGGTTAGGTTAGGTTAGGTTAGGTTAGGTTAGGTTAGGTTAGGTTAGGTTAGGTTAGGTTAGGTTAGGTTAGGTTAGGTTAGGTTAGGTTAGGTTAGGTTAGGTTAGGTTAGGTTAGGTTAGGTTAGGTTAGGTTAGGTTAGGTTAGGTTAGGTTAGGTTAGGTTAGGTTAGGTTAGGTTAGGTTAGGTTAGGTTAGGTTAGGTTAGGTTAGGTTAGGTTAGGTTAGGTTAGGTTAGGTTAGGTTAGGTTAGGTTAGGTTAGGTTAGGTTAGGTTAGGTTAGGTTAGGTTAGGTTAGGTTAGGTTAGGTTAGGTTAGGTTAGGTTAGGTTAGGTTAGGTTAGGTTAGGTTAGGTTAGGTTAGGTTAGGTTAGGTTAGGTTAGGTTAGGTTAGGTTAGGTTAGGTTAGGTTAGGTTAGGTTAGGTTAGGTTAGGTTAGGTTAGGTTAGGTTAGGTTAGGTTAGGTTAGGTTAGGTTAGGTTAGGTTAGGTTAGGTTAGGTTAGGTTAGGTTAGGTTAGGTTAGGTTAGGTTAGGTTAGGTTAGGTTAGGTTAGGTTAGGTTAGGTTAGGTTAGGTTAGGTTAGGTTAGGTTAGGTTAGGTTAGGTTAGGTTAGGTTAGGTTAGGTTAGGTTAGGTTAGGTTAGGTTAGGTTAGGTTAGGTTAGGTTAGGTTAGGTTAGGTTAGGTTAGGTTAGGTTAGGTTAGGTTAGGTTAGGTTAGGTTAGGTTAGGTTAGGTTAGGTTAGGTTAGGTTAGGTTAGGTTAGGTTAGGTTAGGTTAGGTTAGGTTAGGTTAGGTTAGGTTAGGTTAGGTTAGGTTAGGTTAGGTTAGGTTAGGTTAGGTTAGGTTAGGTTAGGTTAGGTTAGGTTAGGTTAGGTTAGGTTAGGTTAGGTTAGGTTAGGTTAGGTTAGGTTAGGTTAGGTTAGGTTAGGTTAGGTTAGGTTAGGTTAGGTTAGGTTAGGTTAGGTTAGGTTAGGTTAGGTTAGGTTAGGTTAGGTTAGGTTAGGTTAGGTTAGGTTAGGTTAGGTTAGGTTAGGTTAGGTTAGGTTAGGTTAGGTTAGGTTAGGTTAGGTTAGGTTAGGTTAGGTTAGGTTAGGTTAGGTTAGGTTAGGTTAGGTTAGGTTAGGTTAGGTTAGGTTAGGTTAGGTTAGGTTAGGTTAGGTTAGGTTAGGTTAGGTTAGGTTAGGTTAGGTTAGGTTAGGTTAGGTTAGGTTAGGTTAGGTTAGGTTAGGTTAGGTTAGGTTAGGTTAGGTTAGGTTAGGTTAGGTTAGGTTAGGTTAGGTTAGGTTAGGTTAGGTTAGGTTAGGTTAGGTTAGGTTAGGTTAGGTTAGGTTAGGTTAGGTTAGGTTAGGTTAGGTTAGGTTAGGTTAGGTTAGGTTAGGTTAGGTTAGGTTAGGTTAGGTTAGGTTAGGTTAGGTTAGGTTAGGTTAGGTTAGGTTAGGTTAGGTTAGGTTAGGTTAGGTTAGGTTAGGTTAGGTTAGGTTAGGTTAGGTTAGGTTAGGTTAGGTTAGGTTAGGTTAGGTTAGGTTAGGTTAGGTTAGGTTAGGTTAGGTTAGGTTAGGTTAGGTTAGGTTAGGTTAGGTTAGGTTAGGTTAGGTTAGGTTAGGTTAGGTTAGGTTAGGTTAGGTTAGGTTAGGTTAGGTTAGGTTAGGTTAGGTTAGGTTAGGTTAGGTTAGGTTAGGTTAGGTTAGGTTAGGTTAGGTTAGGTTAGGTTAGGTTAGGTTAGGTTAGGTTAGGTTAGGTTAGGTTAGGTTAGGTTAGGTTAGGTTAGGTTAGGTTAGGTTAGGTTAGGTTAGGTTAGGTTAGGTTAGGTTAGGTTAGGTTAGGTTAGGTTAGGTTAGGTTAGGTTAGGTTAGGTTAGGTTAGGTTAGGTTAGGTTAGGTTAGGTTAGGTTAGGTTAGGTTAGGTTAGGTTAGGTTAGGTTAGGTTAGGTTAGGTTAGGTTAGGTTAGGTTAGGTTAGGTTAGGTTAGGTTAGGTTAGGTTAGGTTAGGTTAGGTTAGGTTAGGTTAGGTTAGGTTAGGTTAGGTTAGGTTAGGTTAGGTTAGGTTAGGTTAGGTTAGGTTAGGTTAGGTTAGGTTAGGTTAGGTTAGGTTAGGTTAGGTTAGGTTAGGTTAGGTTAGGTTAGGTTAGGTTAGGTTAGGTTAGGTTAGGTTAGGTTAGGTTAGGTTAGGTTAGGTTAGGTTAGGTTAGGTTAGGTTAGGTTAGGTTAGGTTAGGTTAGGTTAGGTTAGGTTAGGTTAGGTTAGGTTAGGTTAGGTTAGGTTAGGTTAGGTTAGGTTAGGTTAGGTTAGGTTAGGTTAGGTTAGGTTAGGTTAGGTTAGGTTAGGTTAGGTTAGGTTAGGTTAGGTTAGGTTAGGTTAGGTTAGGTTAGGTTAGGTTAGGTTAGGTTAGGTTAGGTTAGGTTAGGTTAGGTTAGGTTAGGTTAGGTTAGGTTAGGTTAGGTTAGGTTAGGTTAGGTTAGGTTAGGTTAGGTTAGGTTAGGTTAGGTTAGGTTAGGTTAGGTTAGGTTAGGTTAGGTTAGGTTAGGTTAGGTTAGGTTAGGTTAGGTTAGGTTAGGTTAGGTTAGGTTAGGTTAGGTTAGGTTAGGTTAGGTTAGGTTAGGTTAGGTTAGGTTAGGTTAGGTTAGGTTAGGTTAGGTTAGGTTAGGTTAGGTTAGGTTAGGTTAGGTTAGGTTAGGTTAGGTTAGGTTAGGTTAGGTTAGGTTAGGTTAGGTTAGGTTAGGTTAGGTTAGGTTAGGTTAGGTTAGGTTAGGTTAGGTTAGGTTAGGTTAGGTTAGGTTAGGTTAGGTTAGGTTAGGTTAGGTTAGGTTAGGTTAGGTTAGGTTAGGTTAGGTTAGGTTAGGTTAGGTTAGGTTAGGTTAGGTTAGGTTAGGTTAGGTTAGGTTAGGTTAGGTTAGGTTAGGTTAGGTTAGGTTAGGTTAGGTTAGGTTAGGTTAGGTTAGGTTAGGTTAGGTTAGGTTAGGTTAGGTTAGGTTAGGTTAGGTTAGGTTAGGTTAGGTTAGGTTAGGTTAGGTTAGGTTAGGTTAGGTTAGGTTAGGTTAGGTTAGGTTAGGTTAGGTTAGGTTAGGTTAGGTTAGGTTAGGTTAGGTTAGGTTAGGTTAGGTTAGGTTAGGTTAGGTTAGGTTAGGTTAGGTTAGGTTAGGTTAGGTTAGGTTAGGTTAGGTTAGGTTAGGTTAGGTTAGGTTAGGTTAGGTTAGGTTAGGTTAGGTTAGGTTAGGTTAGGTTAGGTTAGGTTAGGTTAGGTTAGGTTAGGTTAGGTTAGGTTAGGTTAGGTTAGGTTAGGTTAGGTTAGGTTAGGTTAGGTTAGGTTAGGTTAGGTTAGGTTAGGTTAGGTTAGGTTAGGTTAGGTTAGGTTAGGTTAGGTTAGGTTAGGTTAGGTTAGGTTAGGTTAGGTTAGGTTAGGTTAGGTTAGGTTAGGTTAGGTTAGGTTAGGTTAGGTTAGGTTAGGTTAGGTTAGGTTAGGTTAGGTTAGGTTAGGTTAGGTTAGGTTAGGTTAGGTTAGGTTAGGTTAGGTTAGGTTAGGTTAGGTTAGGTTAGGTTAGGTTAGGTTAGGTTAGGTTAGGTTAGGTTAGGTTAGGTTAGGTTAGGTTAGGTTAGGTTAGGTTAGGTTAGGTTAGGTTAGGTTAGGTTAGGTTAGGTTAGGTTAGGTTAGGTTAGGTTAGGTTAGGTTAGGTTAGGTTAGGTTAGGTTAGGTTAGGTTAGGTTAGGTTAGGTTAGGTTAGGTTAGGTTAGGTTAGGTTAGGTTAGGTTAGGTTAGGTTAGGTTAGGTTAGGTTAGGTTAGGTTAGGTTAGGTTAGGTTAGGTTAGGTTAGGTTAGGTTAGGTTAGGTTAGGTTAGGTTAGGTTAGGTTAGGTTAGGTTAGGTTAGGTTAGGTTAGGTTAGGTTAGGTTAGGTTAGGTTAGGTTAGGTTAGGTTAGGTTAGGTTAGGTTAGGTTAGGTTAGGTTAGGTTAGGTTAGGTTAGGTTAGGTTAGGTTAGGTTAGGTTAGGTTAGGTTAGGTTAGGTTAGGTTAGGTTAGGTTAGGTTAGGTTAGGTTAGGTTAGGTTAGGTTAGGTTAGGTTAGGTTAGGTTAGGTTAGGTTAGGTTAGGTTAGGTTAGGTTAGGTTAGGTTAGGTTAGGTTAGGTTAGGTTAGGTTAGGTTAGGTTAGGTTAGGTTAGGTTAGGTTAGGTTAGGTTAGGTTAGGTTAGGTTAGGTTAGGTTAGGTTAGGTTAGGTTAGGTTAGGTTAGGTTAGGTTAGGTTAGGTTAGGTTAGGTTAGGTTAGGTTAGGTTAGGTTAGGTTAGGTTAGGTTAGGTTAGGTTAGGTTAGGTTAGGTTAGGTTAGGTTAGGTTAGGTTAGGTTAGGTTAGGTTAGGTTAGGTTAGGTTAGGTTAGGTTAGGTTAGGTTAGGTTAGGTTAGGTTAGGTTAGGTTAGGTTAGGTTAGGTTAGGTTAGGTTAGGTTAGGTTAGGTTAGGTTAGGTTAGGTTAGGTTAGGTTAGGTTAGGTTAGGTTAGGTTAGGTTAGGTTAGGTTAGGTTAGGTTAGGTTAGGTTAGGTTAGGTTAGGTTAGGTTAGGTTAGGTTAGGTTAGGTTAGGTTAGGTTAGGTTAGGTTAGGTTAGGTTAGGTTAGGTTAGGTTAGGTTAGGTTAGGTTAGGTTAGGTTAGGTTAGGTTAGGTTAGGTTAGGTTAGGTTAGGTTAGGTTAGGTTAGGTTAGGTTAGGTTAGGTTAGGTTAGGTTAGGTTAGGTTAGGTTAGGTTAGGTTAGGTTAGGTTAGGTTAGGTTAGGTTAGGTTAGGTTAGGTTAGGTTAGGTTAGGTTAGGTTAGGTTAGGTTAGGTTAGGTTAGGTTAGGTTAGGTTAGGTTAGGTTAGGTTAGGTTAGGTTAGGTTAGGTTAGGTTAGGTTAGGTTAGGTTAGGTTAGGTTAGGTTAGGTTAGGTTAGGTTAGGTTAGGTTAGGTTAGGTTAGGTTAGGTTAGGTTAGGTTAGGTTAGGTATAGGTTAGGTTAGGTTAGGTTAGGTTAGGTTAGGTTAGGTTAGGTTAGGTTAGGTTAGGTTAGGTTAGGTTAGGTTAGGTTAGGTTAGGTTAGGTTAGGTTAGGTTAGGTTAGGTTAGGTTAGGTTAGGTTAGGTTAGGTTAGGTTAGGTTAGGTTAGGTTAGGTTAGGTTAGGTTAGGTTAGGTTAGGTTAGGTTAGGTTAGGTTAGGTTAGGTTAGGTTAGGTTAGGTTAGGTTAGGTTAGGTTAGGTTAGGTTAGGTTAGGTTAGGTTAGGTTAGGTTAGGTTAGGTTAGGTTAGGTTAGGTTAGGTTAGGTTAGGTTAGGTTAGGTTAGGTTAGGTTAGGTTAGGTTAGGTTAGGTTAGGTTAGGTTAGGTTAGGTTAGGTTAGGTTAGGTTAGGTTAGGTTAGGTTAGGTTAGGTTAGGTTAGGTTAGGTTAGGTTAGGTTAGGTTAGGTTAGGTTAGGTTAGGTTAGGTTAGGTTAGGTTAGGTTAGGTTAGGTTAGGTTAGGTTAGGTTAGGTTAGGTTAGGTTAGGTTAGGTTAGGTTAGGTTAGGTTAGGTTAGGTTAGGTTAGGTTAGGTTAGGTTAGGTTAGGTTAGGTTAGGTTAGGTTAGGTTAGGTTAGGTTAGGTTAGGTTAGGTTAGGTTAGGTTAGGTTAGGTTAGGTTAGGTTAGGTTAGGTTAGGTTAGGTTAGGTTAGGTTAGGTTAGGTTAGGTTAGGTTAGGTTAGGTTAGGTTAGGTTAGGTTAGGTTAGGTTAGGTTAGGTTAGGTTAGGTTAGGTTAGGTTAGGTTAGGTTAGGTTAGGTTAGGTTAGGTTAGGTTAGGTTAGGTTAGGTTAGGTTAGGTTAGGTTAGGTTAGGTTAGGTTAGGTTAGGTTAGGTTAGGTTAGGTTAGGTTAGGTTAGGTTAGGTTAGGTTAGGTTAGGTTAGGTTAGGTTAGGTTAGGTTAGGTTAGGTTAGGTTAGGTTAGGTTAGGTTAGGTTAGGTTAGGTTAGGTTAGGTTAGGTTAGGTTAGGTTAGGTTAGGTTAGGTTAGGTTAGGTTAGGTTAGGTTAGGTTAGGTTAGGTTAGGTTAGGTTAGGTTAGGTTAGGTTAGGTTAGGTTAGGTTAGGTTAGGTTAGGTTAGGTTAGGTTAGGTTAGGTTAGGTTAGGTTAGGTTAGGTTAGGTTAGGTTAGGTTAGGTTAGGTTAGGTTAGGTTAGGTTAGGTTAGGTTAGGTTAGGTTAGGTTAGGTTAGGTTAGGTTAGGTTAGGTTAGGTTAGGTTAGGTTAGGTTAGGTTAGGTTAGGTTAGGTTAGGTTAGGTTAGGTTAGGTTAGGTTAGGTTAGGTTAGGTTAGGTTAGGTTAGGTTAGGTTAGGTTAGGTTAGGTTAGGTTAGGTTAGGTTAGGTTAGGTTAGGTTAGGTTAGGTTAGGTTAGGTTAGGTTAGGTTAGGTTAGGTTAGGTTAGGTTAGGTTAGGTTAGGTTAGGTTAGGTTAGGTTAGGTTAGGTTAGGTTAGGTTAGGTTAGGTTAGGTTAGGTTAGGTTAGGTTAGGTTAGGTTAGGTTAGGTTAGGTTAGGTTAGGTTAGGTTAGGTTAGGTTAGGTTAGGTTAGGTTAGGTTAGGTTAGGTTAGGTTAGGTTAGGTTAGGTTAGGTTAGGTTAGGTTAGGTTAGGTTAGGTTAGGTTAGGTTAGGTTAGGTTAGGTTAGGTTAGGTTAGGTTAGGTTAGGTTAGGTTAGGTTAGGTTAGGTTAGGTTAGGTTAGGTTAGGTTAGGTTAGGTTAGGTTAGGTTAGGTTAGGTTAGGTTAGGTTAGGTTAGGTTAGGTTAGGTTAGGTTAGGTTAGGTTAGGTTAGGTTAGGTTAGGTTAGGTTAGGTTAGGTTAGGTTAGGTTAGGTTAGGTTAGGTTAGGTTAGGTTAGGTTAGGTTAGGTTAGGTTAGGTTAGGTTAGGTTAGGTTAGGTTAGGTTAGGTTAGGTTAGGTTAGGTTAGGTTAGGTTAGGTTAGGTTAGGTTAGGTTAGGTTAGGTTAGGTTAGGTTAGGTTAGGTTAGGTTAGGTTAGGTTAGGTTAGGTTAGGTTAGGTTAGGTTAGGTTAGGTTAGGTTAGGTTAGGTTAGGTTAGGTTAGGTTAGGTTAGGTTAGGTTAGGTTAGGTTAGGTTAGGTTAGGTTAGGTTAGGTTAGGTTAGGTTAGGTTAGGTTAGGTTAGGTTAGGTTAGGTTAGGTTAGGTTAGGTTAGGTTAGGTTAGGTTAGGTTAGGTTAGGTTAGGTTAGGTTAGGTTAGGTTAGGTTAGGTTAGGTTAGGTTAGGTTAGGTTAGGTTAGGTTAGGTTAGGTTAGGTTAGGTTAGGTTAGGTTAGGTTAGGTTAGGTTAGGTTAGGTTAGGTTAGGTTAGGTTAGGTTAGGTTAGGTTAGGTTAGGTTAGGTTAGGTTAGGTTAGGTTAGGTTAGGTTAGGTTAGGTTAGGTTAGGTTAGGTTAGGTTAGGTTAGGTTAGGTTAGGTTAGGTTAGGTTAGGTTAGGTTAGGTTAGGTTAGGTTAGGTTAGGTTAGGTTAGGTTAGGTTAGGTTAGGTTAGGTTAGGTTAGGTTAGGTTAGGTTAGGTTAGGTTAGGTTAGGTTAGGTTAGGTTAGGTTAGGTTAGGTTAGGTTAGGTTAGGTTAGGTTAGGTTAGGTTAGGTTAGGTTAGGTTAGGTTAGGTTAGGTTAGGTTAGGTTAGGTTAGGTTAGGTTAGGTTAGGTTAGGTTAGGTTAGGTTAGGTTAGGTTAGGTTAGGTTAGGTTAGGTTAGGTTAGGTTAGGTTAGGTTAGGTTAGGTTAGGTTAGGTTAGGTTAGGTTAGGTTAGGTTAGGTTAGGTTAGGTTAGGTTAGGTTAGGTTAGGTTAGGTTAGGTTAGGTTAGGTTAGGTTAGGTTAGGTTAGGTTAGGTTAGGTTAGGTTAGGTTAGGTTAGGTTAGGTTAGGTTAGGTTAGGTTAGGTTAGGTTAGGTTAGGTTAGGTTAGGTTAGGTTAGGTTAGGTTAGGTTAGGTTAGGTTAGGTTAGGTTAGGTTAGGTTAGGTTAGGTTAGGTTAGGTTAGGTTAGGTTAGGTTAGGTTAGGTTAGGTTAGGTTAGGTTAGGTTAGGTTAGGTTAGGTTAGGTTAGGTTAGGTTAGGTTAGGTTAGGTTAGGTTAGGTTAGGTTAGGTTAGGTTAGGTTAGGTTAGGTTAGGTTAGGTTAGGTTAGGTTAGGTTAGGTTAGGTTAGGTTAGGTTAGGTTAGGTTAGGTTAGGTTAGGTTAGGTTAGGTTAGGTTAGGTTAGGTTAGGTTAGGTTAGGTTAGGTTAGGTTAGGTTAGGTTAGGTTAGGTTAGGTTAGGTTAGGTTAGGTTAGGTTAGGTTAGGTTAGGTTAGGTTAGGTTAGGTTAGGTTAGGTTAGGTTAGGTTAGGTTAGGTTAGGTTAGGTTAGGTTAGGTTAGGTTAGGTTAGGTTAGGTTAGGTTAGGTTAGGTTAGGTTAGGTTAGGTTAGGTTAGGTTAGGTTAGGATAGGTTAGGTTAGGTTAGGTTAGGTTAGGTTAGGTTAGGTTAGGTTAGGTTAGGTTAGGTTAGGTTAGGTTAGGTTAGGTTAGGTTAGGTTAGGTTAGGTTAGGTTAGGTTAGGTTAGGTTAGGTTAGGTTAGGTTAGGTTAGGTTAGGTTAGGTTAGGTTAGGTTAGGTTAGGTTAGGTTAGGTTAGGTTAGGTTAGGTTAGGTTAGGTTAGGTTAGGTTAGGTTAGGTTAGGTTAGGTTAGGTTAGGTTAGGTTAGGTTAGGTTAGGTTAGGTTAGGTTAGGTTAGGTTAGGTTAGGTTAGGTTAGGTTAGGTTAGGTTAGGTTAGGTTAGGTTAGGTTAGGTTAGGTTAGGTTAGGTTAGGTTAGGTTAGGTTAGGTTAGGTTAGGTTAGGTTAGGTTAGGTTAGGTTAGGTTAGGTTAGGTTAGGTTAGGTTAGGTTAGGTTAGGTTAGGTTAGGTTAGGTTAGGTTAGGTTAGGTTAGGTTAGGTTAGGTTAGGTTAGGTTAGGTTAGGTTAGGTTAGGTTAGGTTAGGTTAGGTTAGGTTAGGTTAGGTTAGGTTAGGTTAGGTTAGGTTAGGTTAGGTTAGGTTAGGTTAGGTTAGGTTAGGTTAGGTTAGGTTAGGTTAGGTTAGGTTAGGTTAGGTTAGGTTAGGTTAGGTTAGGTTAGGTTAGGTTAGGTTAGGTTAGGTTAGGTTAGGTTAGGTTAGGTTAGGTTAGGTTAGGTTAGGTTAGGTTAGGTTAGGTTAGGTTAGGTTAGGTTAGGTTAGGTTAGGTTAGGTTAGGTTAGGTTAGGTTAGGTTAGGTTAGGTTAGGTTAGGTTAGGTTAGGTTAGGTTAGGTTAGGTTAGGTTAGGTTAGGTTAGGTTAGGTTAGGTTAGGTTAGGTTAGGTTAGGTTAGGTTAGGTTAGGTTAGGTTAGGTTAGGTTAGGTTAGGTTAGGTTAGGTTAGGTTAGGTTAGGTTAGGTTAGGTTAGGTTAGGTTAGGTTAGGTTAGGTTAGGTTAGGTTAGGTTAGGTTAGGTTAGGTTAGGTTAGGTTAGGTTAGGTTAGGTTAGGTTAGGTTAGGTTAGGTTAGGTTAGGTTAGGTTAGGTTAGGTTAGGTTAGGTTAGGTTAGGTTAGGTTAGGTTAGGTTAGGTTAGGTTAGGTTAGGTTAGGTTAGGTTAGGTTAGGTTAGGTTAGGTTAGGTTAGGTTAGGTTAGGTTAGGTTAGGTTAGGTTAGGTTAGGTTAGGTTAGGTTAGGTTAGGTTAGGTTAGGTTAGGTTAGGTTAGGTTAGGTTAGGTTAGGTTAGGTTAGGTTAGGTTAGGTTAGGTTAGGTTAGGTTAGGTTAGGTTAGGTTAGGTTAGGTTAGGTTAGGTTAGGTTAGGTTAGGTTAGGTTAGGTTAGGTTAGGTTAGGTTAGGTTAGGTTAGGTTAGGTTAGGTTAGGTTAGGTTAGGTTAGGTTAGGTTAGGTTAGGTTAGGTTAGGTTAGGTTAGGTTAGGTTAGGTTAGGTTAGGTTAGGTTAGGTTAGGTTAGGTTAGGTTAGGTTAGGTTAGGTTAGGTTAGGTTAGGTTAGGTTAGGTTAGGTTAGGTTAGGTTAGGTTAGGTTAGGTTAGGTTAGGTTAGGTTAGGTTAGGTTAGGTTAGGTTAGGTTAGGTTAGGTTAGGTTAGGTTAGGTTAGGTTAGGTTAGGTTAGGTTAGGTTAGGTTAGGTTAGGTTAGGTTAGGTTAGGTTAGGTTAGGTTAGGTTAGGTTAGGTTAGGTTAGGTTAGGTTAGGTTAGGTTAGGTTAGGTTAGGTTAGGTTAGGTTAGGTTAGGTTAGGTTAGGTTAGGTTAGGTTAGGTTAGGTTAGGTTAGGTTAGGTTAGGTTAGGTTAGGTTAGGTTAGGTTAGGTTAGGTTAGGTTAGGTTAGGTTAGGTTAGGTTAGGTTAGGTTAGGTTAGGTTAGGTTAGGTTAGGTTAGGTTAGGTTAGGTTAGGTTAGGTTAGGTTAGGTTAGGTTAGGTTAGGTTAGGTTAGGTTAGGTTAGGTTAGGTTAGGTTAGGTTAGGTTAGGTTAGGTTAGGTTAGGTTAGGTTAGGTTAGGTTAGGTTAGGTTAGGTTAGGTTAGGTTAGGTTAGGTTAGGTTAGGTTAGGTTAGGTTAGGTTAGGTTAGGTTAGGTTAGGTTAGGTTAGGTTAGGTTAGGTTAGGTTAGGTTAGGTTAGGTTAGGTTAGGTTAGGTTAGGTTAGGTTAGGTTAGGTTAGGTTAGGTTAGGTTAGGTTAGGTTAGGTTAGGTTAGGTTAGGTTAGGTTAGGTTAGGTTAGGTTAGGTTAGGTTAGGTTAGGTTAGGTTAGGTTAGGTTAGGTTAGGTTAGGTTAGGTTAGGTTAGGTTAGGTTAGGTTAGGTTAGGTTAGGTAGTTAGGTTAGGTTAGGTTAGGTTAGGTTAGGTTAGGTTAGGTTAGGTTAGGTTAGGTTAGGTTAGGTTAGGTTAGGTTAGGTTAGGTTAGGTTAGGTTAGGTTAGGTTAGGTTAGGTTAGGTTAGGTTAGGTTAGGTTAGGTTAGGTTAGGTTAGGTTAGGTTAGGTTAGGTTAGGTTAGGTTAGGTTAGGTTAGGTTAGGTTAGGTTAGGTTAGGTTAGGTTAGGTTAGGTTAGGTTAGGTTAGGTTAGGTTAGGTTAGGTTAGGTTAGGTTAGGTTAGGTTAGGTTAGGTTAGGTTAGGTTAGGTTAGGTTAGGTTAGGTTAGGTTAGGTTAGGTTAGGTTAGGTTAGGTTAGGTTAGGTTAGGTTAGGTTAGGTTAGGTTAGGTTAGGTTAGGTTAGGTTAGGTTAGGTTAGGTTAGGTTAGGTTAGGTTAGGTTAGGTTAGGTTAGGTTAGGTTAGGTTAGGTTAGGTTAGGTTAGGTTAGGTTAGGTTAGGTTAGGTTAGGTTAGGTTAGGTTAGGTTAGGTTAGGTTAGGTTAGGTTAGGTTAGGTTAGGTTAGGTTAGGTTAGGTTAGGTTAGGTTAGGTTAGGTTAGGTTAGGTTAGGTTAGGTTAGGTTAGGTTAGGTTAGGTTAGGTTAGGTTAGGTTAGGTTAGGTTAGGTTAGGTTAGGTTAGGTTAGGTTAGGTTAGGTTAGGTTAGGTTAGGTTAGGTTAGGTTAGGTTAGGTTAGGTTAGGTTAGGTTAGGTTAGGTTAGGTTAGGTTAGGTTAGGTTAGGTTAGGTTAGGTTAGGTTAGGTTAGGTTAGGTTAGGTTAGGTTAGGTTAGGTTAGGTTAGGTTAGGTTAGGTTAGGTTAGGTTAGGTTAGGTTAGGTTAGGTTAGGTTAGGTTAGGTTAGGTTAGGTTAGGTTAGGT